>NQII01004537.1:160-33462 GCA_002778355.1 Clitarchus hookeri
TGTATTGACAATACGCTGTTCCCATGGCTGTGTTGTGTATGTGAGCCGTGTATTGACAATACGCTGTTCCCATGGCTGTGTTGTGTATGTGAGCCGTGTATTGACAATACGCTGTTCCCATGGCTGTGTTGTGTATGTGAGCCGTGTATTGACAATACGCTGTTCCCATGGCTGTGTTGTGTATGTGAGCCGTGTATTGACAATACGCTGTTCCCATGGCTGTGTTGTGTATGTGAGCCGTGTGTTGATGTAGAGCAGCTTGCTTAGGGATTTTACGCCATTTTCAAAGTCGTGGTTTGACAGAAGTTATGTTTATAGAGACATGTAAAAGTAAATATTGTTTGTTTGCAAACAGAGAAGTGAAACATTGACACAATATGTTTAAAAACTATTTAGTTTCTTTGAATGTGTCTGATTGTTATTTAGAAGTGTATTTCTTAGTCACGAGTGCCAGAGATGAGTGCATGTGCGGTGCCAGGGACGTGCGCTATGTGAACAAAACCACTGGTCACGCGTATGATTTTGACAGGTGATCGTCATTGACGTATTCGNGTGTTGTGTATGTGAGCCGTGTATTGACAATACGCTGTTCCCATGGCTGTGTTGTGTATGTGAGCCGTGTGTTGATGTAGAGCAGCTTGCTTAGGGATTTTACGCCATTTTCAAAGTCGTGGTTTGACAGAAGTTATGTTNCCGTGTGTTGATGTAGAGCAGCTTGCTTAGGGATTTTACGCCATTTTCAAAGTCGTGGTTTGACAGAAGTTATGTTTATAGAGACATGTAAAAGTAAATATTGTTTGTTTGCAAACAGAGAAGTGAAACATTGACACAATATGTTTAAAAACTATTTAGTTTCTTTGAATGTGTCTGATTGTTATTTAGAAGTGTATTTCTTAATCACGAGTGCCAGAGATGAGTGCATGTGCGGTGTCAGGGACGTGCGCTATGTGAACAAAACCACTGGTCACGCGTATGATTTTGACAGGTGATCGTCATTGACGTATTCGCGTTATCCACATGTCAGATAGCTCCAAAGCGGATGCTGGCTGTGATTGGCTGCGCCAAAATCTGGGAAGTGGGTTGCTAGCCCGCCTAGTTTCCTTCTTCTCGGACTAGGCTTCATCTGGACCGGTTGCTTTCTAAGATGCTGCTCAAATGATAATTTTATTTTCTGAAATAAAGTGTATCAAAATGTTAAATATTGTTATGAAACATGTTTTAAAGTATTAAAGAGCAGGGGATGGGTGAAGAAGCGGCCCAATATACTTGTATTTTCTTTTTCCAATAATGGCAAAACTATAGGTACTTTACCTCGAACACTTTTAAAGACTTTTGAACATCCTGTCTCACAGTGACATGTTTTCAATCTGTTTGAACAGTCATTCAACACAATTATTTATTTAATTTTAATGTTTGAATCACGGAGGACTTTCTGCCTGTTAGAGTACCCTGGGATACAAAGGAGTTTCATACTCACTGGCTGGTGCTCATACAGAGGAAAACTAAAATAATTTGTTTTTAAACTTGTAGAATGAACAGTGTTTATGTTTGTTAAATGGGAATTTAATTGTGTTGTATGTGCTTGGCAGTCAAAGGGAATTTTAAATATTTGCAAGTGTGTTTAATGTGGAATAAAATTAATTTTCTTAAACTTTCACTACATTGAAACTGTTGAATGAGATATTTTTTAGTGCTTTCAGACAATAATTTCCCTTCTCATTTAACGGGATATGTTCTCCGCAAGTGCCAGTGATACGTCTTGTTTGTGGGGGTTGCCGGGAGAGAGGGGGAGTTGTTATTGATGTGCAAGAGGGAATCTGGTGTCATTTCTTGCTTGGTGCACTGCAGTTGGTTTTGTGTGTGTATGCATAAACCCCTCATATCGCACACCAACGCTATTATTTATTATTTAATAATAATCCTCCAGAGCAGTCCAAATGTCTCTCTTCCCCTCCCCTATACAAATAAATTGAAGAGAGGCTGATTCCAGAGAATTGTTTGAAATGTTCATAGTTACCATTACAAGCAGCATTCAACGTCTTCGAAGCAGGTGGCTCTGTCTTGCATGTGTCTAAGCAATTTCAGTATGTGGTACAAAACTCAAGTTGCAAGCAGTCAGTGGGAGTTGGTGAATGCCACAACTGCGTAAAGCACCTAGGGCCTTAGGCATAAAAATGCTAGTAATATTAGTAAAAAAAAAGTACAAATTACGAGTACTAATATTTTCTGTTGCATAAAGATTTTAGGTTCCCTAATGATTTTAGTTCTTGTGATATTGTAAAAGTAGATGAAAAATACTAATCAGCTAATCAAATGTTGCGAAGTTCTGGTAAACTTTTTAGGTTATGTTAGTTGTAGATGGTAAGGAGTTTGGAGATAGTGTGTATCAAGTGTTATTCTTTCATTTGTATACTATCATCATGCCACCCATAAAGGTTGAAAAAAGTCAAGAGCAAAGAAAATAAAAAAAATGTGCGTATTACAGAAAATAAAAAACAGTGTGCTGAAAAAAATCTTCAATTACTTGGGTTTTCTCTGGGATCTCCCATTTCCCCGCTCTTGCATTCTGAACCTGCTCCATTCTCACCTCATCGGCTCTCAAGACCTCATTGTTAAGAGCTGCTCAAATCGACTCTTTGTCTTCCATATCCCATGACTGTATCAAGTTTGATGATCTTCACTCCCACTAGCTGGTCAGTGTAAAGCCACACAAAGCGGTCGATGAAGCGTTGCCTCCGTTTTTCAGGTTAATGCCACTCCTATTGTGCTAAGCACTTCTTCAGCTTTTGCACAATATATGCAGGATTCATTTGATAAAAGTCTGCATCATGTTTTAAATCAAAATTTATTCTAGGTCAATACAACTTTGTGCTGTGAGCCTGGGCATTTCTTCATCCGAGGAAAACCAAACTTTTAATAATGTTTTGAATCGTCTCGGTCACCAACAAGAAACTACTTGTACTTTTAAATCACAGCCTTCTTTTACTAACAGCGTATCCGCCCACAGGGAAATGTCAGGGAATTTTCACCTGGGTCAGGGAAAATGTAAATAATTTGCTCCTCTGCAAAAGTCGTTAGTTGTGTGAATACTGGCTAATGTAATTATAAGCATACGTGAATTAAAATTACATTTTTTGTGTTTGTGAACTGGCAATAATACATTTTTGTCAGGTCACATTAGTAGCCTTGGCCTGTTTCAGTGTCATTTAATTCTGTTTCGCTGATGGCACATGTGTTCTGTCAGCGTTGGAAAAACGTGCTATTAGAGGGTTTCAGTCCTAAAAATAGGTCGGGTAAGATGGTAAGATTCCACCTGGAAAACGGGGAAAAGTCACGGAATTCCAAAATGGAATTTCGGTGGACACTCGTACCAGTGAACACTTTTTGCTATGCAATGATGACTAATATTTTTTATTTGTGACATTAGTAATTTCCCTTGTAATATTATAATTGTAGAGTCAAACTTGCACCATTGCAAGGTACAAGTACAAAATGCTAGTACGATTATCTTGTACTTTATTGTGCTACAGGCCTGGATGGCACTGGGCGCAGAGATCGATAGAAGTATCATACGAGGTGTGTTCAAAAAATAAGGTGACTTGTTATTTTGTGACTTTGTCTCGATAAATATGTATGTATTCATCAATATATCTATTTTGTCCCCTTCAAAGTAATCCCCCTCAGATATAATACACTTGTGTCAGCGCTTTTTGCCAATCCTCGAAGCACTTATGGTATGCGCGTTTTGGTATGGCATTGAAGTCTCCCAGGTCTTTATCTCCCCAATCGTGGCAAACCTCCGTCCAGGAACAAGTCGCAGGGGGCCACGTCACGTGAATACGGTGGCTGAGGCATGATTACGGTGTTGTTGATACAGATTCTTTGATCCATTGTTTGCGATAGCAAAAAATCGACAAGCACACCAAAACACGTCTAACCTTTATATCCGTCACAAAAAAACTAACAATGCAAAATGGCTGATAATGTCAACATATGTTGGGGACATGTGTACCAACATAACAATAAAAACAATTGATGATCGAATGTACGTAGCCCTCGAAATTTGCAGTCACCTTATTTTTTGAACACTTCGTATATGCAACAGAAATCTCAAGAGAAAATGGACCCATTATTCCAGCCTGGGTGTAAAGTCCCTATCAGAAAGTGACTATAATTGTGTAGCTTTATTTGTTTACGGAGGAAAAAATAAGGGTGAAAGAAGCGTAACGTACTGTGTTTTCAAGGAGTATGTCGAA
Organism: Clitarchus hookeri; assembly: GCA_002778355.1. Classification (NCBI taxonomy): domain Eukaryota; kingdom Metazoa; phylum Arthropoda; class Insecta; order Phasmatodea; family Phasmatidae; genus Clitarchus; species Clitarchus hookeri. The sequence goes on from NQII01004537.1 coordinate 4,417, forward strand.
TTAGGTTTACGGTTGAAATTACTTGCTCGTTCTGTTATTCTCTATAATTAATGGCGAGTGCTGGTCACTTGAAATGTTGAACAAAAACAGTTGCTGTGGTAATGAGAGAAGCTATTGAGTTTTTTCTGTTTGTGTGGCCACCCAGTCACAATTATTATTTTATGTTATTTGCAGCCAAATAAATTTGTGTTTTCGTTGCCATTTTTATGTAGTTACGGCCGAGTCCAGCTTTTTAGTGGTGCGGACCTTATGTGAAACGCACCTGCAGAACCCTTGCTTGCTTTAGTTGCATTTGGCCAGCTGTGCTGTAGCCCATGACAGCTGTGATTGTGTGAGGGAGCAATAGCATAGCTGTGGTGTGGGCTTGGTTGTCGCAAACAGCAACTGTCGTAGCCATGGTACGGTATTCTGCGATCGTGTTCCGTTGATGTTCACGCACAGCAAAACAAGCCTCTGCAATGGCCCCACAGAAAGAGTCGGGGGAAACTGCCACCAGACATTAAAGGAATAATAGGTTATAAATAAATAAAGCTGCAGTATAAAAATGTGTGCTTCCCAAACTTTATTTGAAGTGATTAAAATTTTAAAAAATGTCTTTTATTTTTTTTTCCTTTGCACGTTTTGTTTTTCCACTTAAAAATATTAAAACTTGTCTCATTATAAAAGTTTGAATTTGCCTTTAAGATGTTTGTATTTTTTAGTTATCATAATATTTTGAGTGATGCTGTACATTTCCAACAGTTATGCAAAAATTTGTTTGCATTTGTTGTTAATTTTTGTTTGATGGATATTAAGAACAGGAAAGGAAAAATTATAATCATTTAATTTTCCCCAAGAAATCGATATACAAGGAAATATTTATATATGGCTTATTTTGTTTCTGAAGAAAAGCACAAACATTTGTGCAGTGAAAATATATTTTGACCTGTTTTAAGGTTCTTGTAATAAAATTTTCTGCGGCTGATTTACATCACTTTTTTTCATTTTGTGCGGGTATAGGGGTGTTTTTACCATATCAAAAATACTTGTTTTTACTAATATCCCCCCCCCCCTTCCTCCTTTTTTTTTCCTTTGTGGAAGAATAAACCCTCTACCAAGATTGGCATTTTAACTCTCCAATTTACAGTAGCTATTTTCAAATAGTTCTTCGGTGTATTAGGTACAGGTACTTTAATGAACTGGGTAATACACAGTCATTTTACATGACTACTGAAGCATTTATATCTGCGAGCATCGCACAACCATTCAGTGAAATATTTTTATACAGCAATTGTGTGGATAGTGGAGGGACTGAGTGTGAGTACGATGGAAATAATTTACCAAAATGACCCAGTCGCAGGCTGGAAGTAGTTGAGAACGATGTTGGTGAGCTGTGAGGATATTTTAATACTGTAAGGGAAATAAGAAAAATGAACATAATTTTAGAATTTGTAATTTATTTCTGTTTGGATAAAGTTGGGAAGGCTGGTAATTTAAGACTTTAAACAGTTGTGCAGTATCCATCGTCTGCATAGTAGGTTCAACCAGTGACAATATTTTACTGGACTTCCAATGTGTTATTAGTGCATTCTCAACAGAATAAACCAGCATTCATTTAAATATGGCAGGTTACAATTAGGGTTGCCACCTTTTTTAAAAGCAAATAGAGTACATTTCCTTTCTAAGGTAAAAAAAAAAGTACATCATCTTAAAATAGAGTGTTATTTATTTAACCTACTATTTTTTTTCCATATATATTTTTTGCTGCTTCTGGCAACATCTAACAAATATTTATTTTCAAAGAACGTTTTCACGGCGTCTTTACAATCTATGATCATATTTAAATATATAAATAATTCATTTTTCCCACAGGCTTTTGTACTTTTGCCTTCGTTTTGTTTGCTTTGTATGATCCGATTCCAGTAATCGTTTTTTAGGTGTACTTAGAGATATACAGTTATCTGCATCCATAACTGAAGAATTATCACACACAATTTATACGTACAACACTACACACCAAGCAAAAACGGAAAACAATAATTTGAACTTCGAAATTTTCCAAAACCAACAGCAACACAAGTTACACACACAAGTGGACAAGTTGACATGATAATGTTATTTGACATTGACATTTTAGGTTACGTTCAAAAGCGACAGTGCTGCTTTGCATTTAATTTTATCGACGCGATGCGTTCTGTTCCACGCAATATTCGCTTTACCTTTTTATTTTTTTTCGTAAACAATTAAATAAAACCTTCAAACGTCGAAATAGGTAAAATAAAGTATTTTCACGTACTTTATTGTCCTCATAAAGTATAAAGTACGTTTAACCGAAATAGAGTACAATACTTTATTATAAAGTACGGGTGGCAACCCTAGTTACAATTGAAGTCAGGAAATTTATGTTCACTGTGTTGACTTAACAAATTTTATTTCATGGTTTCCCTTTTCTTCTGCACAATTTTTATTATGCATATCTGCGAGTATTGAGTATACTCAGCGTAATCTTTAGGCATGTAAAGTTCTGTGGCTGTTCACAAAACACTTCCAATGTGTACATCACATTGGCTGCACATAACCTGTGTGGTGCAGGCAATCTTATAAACATAGAAATAAGACAGCAATTTACAGTTAAAAATTTGTAACCTAGCTAATGTGTTATTCGGGGTGGCATTAGCACATGTCAGTTAAATGCTGAAGCACAGTTTCTCTTCACATTGCCCATTAAGTTAAACTTGAAGTTAGGACTTTGTGTTGCATGGTTATGCACAGTGCAGAACTTGTTTTTAAGCGTAGGGCTGGTTAGTTAGATTCAGATCTTGTGTTTCACACCAAAGTAATTAGTGTACATACACATACCTGACAACTTGTGCTGCTTATATGAATTACCTGTCAGTTTGTTGGCTATCCACATGTTTGTTGTTTCACAACTTAAAATTTTTAAATACCACCACCACCACCACCACTTAACTAAAAACTTATTGCGTCTCTTATGCTTTGTCACCATGCATGTACTTTGATAGGTTTCTGTGTAGCAATTCATGACAAATACGTAGTTAATTTTTTTGAATTTCAGGTGATTCTAAAGTCGGGAGAGCTCAGGTTGGCAAAGAGAGAGAGGCAGCTACACTGACATGTCTGCAGTGTGGAATTAGTTTCAGCAAGCGTGGTGAATTTGAGACACATTTGCTTTCTCATGTTCGCGTGCCTTTTATTTTGGTCAAACCTTTAAGTGACCTGTACATAGCGAGAGTAATTGCAGCAGCATCTGAAGCCATCAAGAAAAGGTCCAAAAACTGTGTAGCACGAAAGCGCACACAATCTTCATATGTTATCCAAAAAGATTTCGGACACGAGTCTCTGAAATTGACTTTAAAGCTGACTGACAAAAGCAGAAAGGGCGCCTCATCATCGGAGACGGCGCCCAAGAAAGTGCTGTTTGGTCCGGGAGACTGCGCAGTGAAGAAAGAGGAAAACTGCGAACAAGAGGGCGGCCGTGTGGAAGGACTGGAGTACAACAAAGACAGGGTGGAGGACGAGGGGAAAACATCGGGGCCTGAAGAGGCCTTGTGCGAACAAGGAAGCGACAGCGGGAGTGGGGAGGAGGATGAGGGACGAACAGTGTTGCCCGGTGCCTCCAAGGCGACTTTAGAGACACTAGAGACGTTGCGAAGGTTGGGTGTGGTTCGCTTACCCGGTCCTCGCAAACGAAGTAGCTCGATAGTTTCAGCAGCGCCACCAAGTCCCACTCCCAGTGAGCTGTTGGGGCCAGAGTTCTTGGCTCCAGAGCGACCCTCGTGCCCTCCTACCCCAGTCATGGTTGAGAAAAGTACAGTTGATGATGAGCGATCCCGGTCACCAGCATTACACTCGAAGGAGGAGAACTCGCACTCCAGCGATGAGAACTCAGATGCAGATGATCAACAAGATGAAGATGCAGCTTCTCCAAGTGGCAAGCAGAAGGACAACGAGGATTCCAATGGAAGTAATTATTCGTGGCATGATGGCGCCTCATACGATGAAGGTGTTGGGAGTGAAGTTGCAGAAGATGGTGAAGAGACAGACCCCCTCTTCCTCCCAGAACAGTCAGGTGACAATGAAGATGCAAGTAATGAAAACAGTGCATCAGACTACGAGTCTCTCTCAGCCAGAGGTGAAGATTCACAGTCTGATAGAGAGTCTAAACCAAAGAATCTTCCAAGTGCTGAAAGTTTAGGTTTAAGTCCGGAATATATTTCTCTGGAACGCCTTGGTGACAGTTCAAACAGTTGCAGTGTCTGCAATGAGAAGTTTCCTGACCGACCTTCACTGTCCAAACACAAAGCCCAGGCAGGACACTTCCAGTGTGGTCACGGAGGGTGCGGAATCGTGTGTGGGTCCACGGATGAACTGAACGTGCATCAGGAGATGGCTCATGGCCAGGGTGCAGCAGACATGAAACCTTCCCCAGGTAAACCTCCGCCTTCTGCATCGCCCCAAGGTCCACAGATCCACCCAAAACCACTGAGCAACTTGGTGCAGCAGCCAGTGTCCCCCCGTGCACCCTGTCCCTCTTCCTTGCCCATCCAGCAGATATCAGTACAGAAGAGAGCCGCCCCTTCAAATGGAGATATGTCTCCGTCTAGCAAGCAACGTCGATTAGACATGCTGCTTCCAGACAAACACGATGATGCAGACTGCCACGTCATTGCGCTGCAGAAGCGTACAGAGAGTGGGCCTGTCATAGGCAACGTGGAGGGCCTTGTAAGTAGTCCAGATTCAATGATCCATTTGCCAGATTCCATTACGTTGTCTGTTAGACAGCCATCGAACAACACGCCTAGCACAATGCCTGCGGCCAGCAGCAAAGGGAAGAGCGACCCAAAGGCAGTAGCAAACATCCTGGCGACCAGAGGCATAACCGTAGTTCCATCGGGTGCTGGAACAAACCGTGGGCAGTCCAGTCCACAGAGGCAGCAGGCCCCTCAGCGACCTGCCGCACAACAGTCCCCTACGACGACCACTCCCGTGGCGGCGCTCAACCTTAACTCTGCCATCTCCATCATCCCTGCTGCCTCATCACAGCAGTCTGCAGCTCGCCAGCCGACACAGAACAACTCTGGCAGCTTCGCGGTTCCCCAGGGGCGTGGCCCAATGTCTCGTCAGCAGCAGCAACAGCAGGTGGTGGAGCGGCCCCCACGGCCACCCACGGTGGACCTGACCCAGGACACGCCCATCCCAGCCCGGCGAGCCATGCAGCAGCCACCCGCAGTTCCATTTGTGAGCCGAGGCAGGGCTCGGGGGAGGCCTGTCATGAGCCGCCACACGTGCCAGATCTGCAGCAAGGTGTTCTCGACACCAGAGAACCTCACGGCCCACATGGCGCTGCATCGTAGCCCTGGCAAGTTGCCCTTCAGGTAAGCCACCTTTCAACAGTGACTTGAAACTTACATTGTGTGATGCTCTAATGGTGGGTTATGTTCCTGGGAACCAAAACCAAAATTGTTAAAATTTACACACACTATATCTTAAATGTGTTTGTGTGTGGTATTTAATTTGGTCCAGAATTCTTGTGACTTTGCTTAAAGTTGGTCGCCAGGTGTGCAACCAAAATACAGTGATCATTAATCTAGGTTGTTACAAAGCTGCTCATAATGGGTTGAATTTTGGGAATTGCAGTATCTGTTAGAAGTCTTGGTTGTGCTCTTCTAACTGTTTGTGGACAATTCTGGTCATATGACATGTCACATTGCCCTGCAGGAAGGGGTTGAGGTGGTGAAGTGGTCTGTCTGCTCGCCTGCCACATAGGCGAACTGGGTTTGATTCCCGGCAGGGTTGCTCCCGTATTTTCTCACGTGGGAATCGTGCCAGATGATGCTGCTGGTCAGCAGGTTTTCTCTGGGATCTCCAGTTTGCCCCCGCCCCTTGCATTCCTGCGCTGCTCCATACTCACCTTGCTCTACCCTCATCTGAACTCAAAACCTTGATGTTGAGCCATCCAAAGCTCTCTACTCCCCTGCAGGTACGCCCCATCCACCGCAGGGATGACACTCTGGTACAGTTCTGTTACCGTCATACAAATTGAAGCTGCTGTGTCGGGTGAATTATCATCCTGGGTGTATCAACCAGTTGTTTGTGGGCTTTAAGCAGCAGGGTTTACTGTGCTGTGGTTTCAGAAACGCTGCTTGTAGCCCAATGATTTGTTTAAAAGTTGCTAAACTGTAGTATGTTGATGGGTTGTCGTGTACTAGCCAACATCTCTTGCATCAGTGACACGTCGTGCTCAGCTGTTTACACTTTAATGATCATGTCATTTGAATATAACATGATTCCAAGCTGTAATAATTTTTACAGTAGACAAAAAGCACTAATGTGAACTTTCCATGTTCCCCGATCTGTTGGATTAAATTCTGTTAAATGTCTCCAACAATGATGATACAATATTAGAGAATTATGGATACTAAAAGATTTAACTTGTGTACGATTAAAGTGTATGTTCAAAATTAGCAAGGAAATAGGTGCAAAAAGAAGTTCTGAGTGATGTATGTGGATGATGTCGAGTAGCCAGGAAGGTTGGTGGTGCTGTGCACAGGTGTAACAACTGCCCAGCGCAGTACCCCACGCAGCACGGCCTCCTGATCCACCAGCAGGCGTNGATCTGTTGGATTAAATTCTGTTAAATGTCTCCAACAATGATGATACAATATTAGAGAATTATGGATACTAAAAGATTTAACTTGTGTACGATTAAAGTGTATGTTCAAAATTAGCAAGGAAATAGGTGCAAAAAGCAGTTCTGAGTGATGTATGTGGATGATGTCGAGTAGCCAGGAAGGTTGTTGGTGCTGTGCACAGGTGTAACAACTGCCCAGCGCAGTACCCCACGCAGCACGGCCTCCTGATCCACCAGCAGGCGTGCCGCCGGGAGCCGCCCCGCCAACAGGCCAACATGATGCCTCAGATCGTGGAGATGGCAGTGCCGCTCATCAACATGAAGATCCCCGGCCTGATGAACCGCCTGCGCTCCCTCGGCGTCACGAACTACATCTCCTACTCGCAGTTCATAAACATGCCGGGCAACCACGTGGGGCTGCCTATCGTCACCGTCGACGGCAGTCGCCTCCCCGCCCTCAACAACATCACCCAGATCGGAGCCACCGCCGTCATTTCCTTCGGACCCATCAAACCTCTGCCCAGGTGAAGTGCGCCGTCAGCGTTTCTCGCTGCGGGACTCTCTGCAACATTTACTAGATTTGGAACTAGAGCATATATTTTATTGTTTTATTATGAGAGTGTTCTTTTATTTTGGGACTAGCCAAGTGGGTGAATGTGTTCTGCCATTGGATTCGTTTAGTTTTAAGAAATTTTTTTGGAATCATTGTCATTATCATCTGCAGTAAGTGGCAGAACTTATGCCAATTTCTTCTTGTTGGTACAGTGAAAAATCATAGGCAAGGTAAACATTGAATCTATTTTTCTTTTCATGTGGTTGGTCCTACATGCCATTTACTGTACCACCTTTATCAAGTATTGCATCAAATTTATTTCAAGGTATTTAACTTTAAATACTGTTCGTGGTAAACTGAGCACTTTTGTAAGCCCAGCTTGAAATATACTTGTACGCACTGTGTATTATTCCACAATGTTTTAAAATTAACATAGCCATGAATCCAATCATTTTTTCCCATGCATCAATCTACTGAAAGTGTAAAATTTTTTAGAAAAGTAAATAAATATCATACAACTGCGTTAATTCTTACATTTACATGCATTAAAAAGACAGAAAACAAAATTAATAATTTCAATATTCACAGCTGTTTACCAGACAATTTAAATTCAACATTAAGACATTGAACTACATTCTGTCCGTTGTTACGAACCTTACTGGGCACTTGTCAGTCAGTGTGCCCATCAAAATATATGCAGCTAAGGTAGTGACATTTTTTTAAGACACTCTAAAAGTGAGTTTCCTATATTCACAATCATCCCATTGGTTCACACATTGGTAACGCTTACTTTACTGACCGAAGCTCGTTACTGGCTGGCTCTCTGCCAATGTTACGCAGAGTTGAAAGTGTCTCAATCAAATGTAATATTTTACATTTTGAATGCTGCTGACATAATATTGCGCTGCAAATATTCCTTGTGTGAACCACTAGTGAAGTAAGGTTTTTTTTTGACCACGTCTTTATAGAACCAAGATGTAAGGATACTGCAAACTCCATAAAACTTTTTTTTTTTGAATTCAGGTGTCTTAATATTGAGTTGACAATCCTCAGCGNAAGGATACTGCAAACTCCATAAAACTTTTTTTTTTTGAATTCAGGTGTCTTAATATTGAGTTGACAATCCTCAGCATTAAAAGATTAAATTCAAGAGTGCTCAAATATCTGTGAACAGTTGCAACTCTAAATACCCTCTGTAGCCATCATGGAAACTATAATTGTTATTGTTTTGTGTAAAGTGCAGCACTGAAAGAAAGTTCTTGTGCCGTGTATGTACAGTTGAATTTTAGTTTGCTGAGGTTTTCGGCTATACTGTTGTAACAATTGTGAGAATGATTTGTCANGTGTATGTACAGTTGAATTTTAGTTTGCTGAGGTTTTCGGCTATACTGTTGTAACAATTGTGAGAATGATTTGTCAACAGAGTTGAATAGTAATTTCCTTCCATTCAGAGGCCTTTCAGGTATTTTTACTAATGTGTGTGGCCTTTTTGGAAGTCACATTTGTCAGTAGTATTACGTTCATTTTGTTTCACCATACTAGTGTATCTATAAAACGTGACAGCTATATTGTAGATTTTTGTAAAATAAAATGTTACCGTAAAATGTTGTATAACTTGCTTCCTAGCTGTTTAAGGTTTGAGTGCTTTGACCTTGTAATGAAAATCTTGTTTCACAATCAAACCCTGTACAAACTATGCTACGTAAACTGCACTTTTCATACTTAACAATAGAAATAAACTTCATTTTCTGAGCCTATCGTGCTTCTATTTACCTTGTCACTTTTCATTTAGTTTCCATCCTGAATCAGGTCGGGCTAAATGACTGTAGGTGCTACAGATGTAAAGTTTATGTTATTGCCGTGTTCAAATTATTTTAAAATTCATTCCATCCATCCCTTCCAACACAATTTTAGTTGGTTCTGTATTGCCTTAGTCCACGTTCGTTTGGCAGTCATTTGTTTCACATAGGTGATAAACACAAGTTGTGTCATAACTTAAATTTATTGTTAAATTTGAGTCAAGATAATGCTTTAAAATCACATTTACCTTCAAAATGTTTTAAATGTTACTTTCTTAAAACATGTTTACTGTAGTGGTAATCATATAAAGAAGATAATTGTTGCGATTGTGATTAAAAATATTTATTGTAAACACTTACTACAAATATGTACTTCAAAAATAAATTTTTTATAGAGTTGTACATGCTAGTGATTTGGTACCTTTGTATTTAGCATATGTGGTAAGTTTATTTTAATTTAAGGGGCGTCATTTTGTGTACGTAATTAGGTCATGGCAGTTTCGAAATTCACAAATTTGAACTCTGCCTCCACATTTTCACTTTTGTCTAAGGAAATATTAATTTCACCAAAAATTTATTTGAACGTGGATTTTAGTGGGATGCTAATTTGGCATTTAAACAGTTTTAATAAAAATTCTATTGCATTATGAATAATGTAAATACAGTAGCACTTCCCTATATTGACCCCATTAAATGTACCAGACTTAGTGTAACAACTCTTCTTAAGGAACCGTAAATAAAAATTGGGTGAAAACAGTTAAATTTGAGGGTAATATGCTAAAATATAAATGTGTTTTTTTATCGCTGCAGGTTGCATTTCTCTTTGCGAACACTAGGTGTCAGGCCAGCACATATCACTGANTAAATGTGTTTTTTTATCGCTGCAGGTTGCATTTCTCTTTGCGAACACTAGGTGTCAGGCCAGCACATATCACTGTGGTGAGGGGTCATAACGAGGTTATACTGAAGTACTACACAACAAATCTGTGCGTGCACACAAACAAATTAAAGTAAGTGAATTTTCAGTTCACCCACATTTTCTAGATCACAAAGCACTGTCTGGGTTTACACTTATAGTAGTTTCATTATGATATCCACTACTCGGCTAAAAAATTCTACAAAATTTATTTATTCTAGAAATAATATATTTATTGTTTCTACTAGTTCATTATGTTTCAACTGACCTTCTGTTTGCTTCATGTAACAGNTCATTATGTTTCAACTGACCTTCTGTTTGCTTCATGTAACAGAGTTCTCATGACTGCTGCCCCAACATTATTTTCATTTCATTTTGCAAATGTTGTTTGTTCCCTAAATGTTTTTCAATCTTGTCATTCAAATGGGCTGACTATATCTCACTAATCATCAGAACGAAAAAGAACACAGCACAGTTGCCTGTCCACTGTAAAAAGGCACGTTACACATCACTTCAGCAACGCACGAAGAAAAGCACTGTGTGTAAACATCAAAATCTGAATATTGCACTTAACTTTAAAAACTATGACCTCATGCACTGTTGTTTTCAAAATATTCGCAAATTCTCAAGCTTTGAATATAATACTGCAACCAACAGTTACGGTACATAATGCGTTGACGACGACGGAAGATAAACCATTGGTGCGACAGATTTATACAAGTATCGCAGACGAGGCGCACCTGCCAACTATAAAGCTGTTACAGCACGGCTTGAACCACGTGGGCGCAGGTGGCTTGTGCCCCAATTATACCGCAAGGCAGAGGATAGCAAAAAAGTCCAATGGGGGTGGGGTTTAAAGGTGTCTCATTCCAGCAGGGAAAAAAGGAAGCCAACCGCGCAGTTGTCGAGTTCTTTTAACGACTGTAGGTTACTGTTATAGTACAGCATGCCACNTAAATGTGTTTTTTTATCGCTGCAGGTTGCATTTCTCTTTGCGAACACTAGGTGTCAGGCCAGCACATATCACTGAGGTGAGGGGTCATAACGAGGTTATACTGAAGTACTACACAACAAATCTGTGCGTGCACACACACAAATTAAAGTAAGTGAATTTTCAGTTCACCCACATTTTCTAGATCACAAAGCACTGTCTGGGTTTACACTTATAGTAGTTTCATTATGATATCCACGACTCGGCTAAAAAATTCTACAAAATTTATTTATTCTAGAAATAATATATTTATTGTTTCTACTAGTTCATTATGTTTCAACTGACCTTCTGTTTGCTTCATGTAACCGAGTTCTCATGACTGCTGCCCCAACATTATTTTCATTTCATTTTGCAAATGTTGTTTGTTCCCTAAATGTTTTTCAATCTTGTCATTCAAATGGGCTGACTACATCTCACGAATCATCAGAACGAAAAAGAACACAGCACAGTTGCACCGTCATATCCTGCTAACCAAGATGCTTCATGAACTTTTTTTTCTCAAAATACGTGTATAGTTTTTCTTTTGGACGCGATAGGTTTGCATTAAAGGGCCAAGATTATTAATTTAATGCCTATCTTATACACTGGCTGCTTCCCTGAAGGAAAATTTCAACTCTGTCCACTGTAAAAAGGCACGATGCACCTCACTTCAGCAACGCACGAAGAAAAGCACTGTGTAAACATCAAAATCTGAATATTGAGTGCACTTAACTTTAAAAACTATGACCTCATGCACTGTTGTTTTCAAAATATTCGCAAATTCTCAAGCTTTGAATATAATACTGCAACCAACAGTTACGGTACATAATGCGTTGACGACGACGGAAGATAAACCATTGGTGCGACAGATTTATACAAGTATCGCAGACGAGGCGCACCTGCCAACTATAAAGCTGTTACAGCACGGCTTGTGCCCCAATTATACCGCAAGGCAGAGGATAGCAAAAAAGTCCAATGGGGGTGGGGATTAGAGATGTCTCATTCCAGCAGGGAAAAAAGGAAGCCAGCCACGCAGTTGTCGAGTTCTTTTAACGACTGTGGGTTACAGTTATCGTACAGCATGCCACAATGTTTTGACTTTTAGCGCCACGAGTTATTTAATTAAAGTATTTGCCAAACACATCACAATCACCACAAATTAATGTAAAAAATAGAATAATTTGTTACATATTTATTGACCTTAAATAAATTTAGTACAAGTTGGTCTGTATACATTACATCTTATCTTCACACTTTGTTATTGTTCAATTCATCCATAGGTTAAATAAAACATTTAATGAATTTGACCTGCATGGGTTTAATGAAGTTGCAAGCAAAAGACGAGTATTCAAAATAGAACTGAAGACTGGAACCGATATTTAAATTGTAGAATCGGTACCGGAACGGGATATTATTTGTTATTCGACCCATCCCTAGTTTATATCAATAATAATATGGCAATATTTGTTTTCTTGCATTAAATCTATTCTTATAATAAAATTATTTGAGACAGTTGCCAAAACCTAAGTATCACAATAGTTTATTTCCCTTCTGAAGCCACCCCAATGAAGAGACACGGCATAGAGGTGAGTTTTGCACGGTTTCCTGCAGAAAGACTGCCTCTTATGTCAGAGTAGACTGTATAAGAGTTGTGGAGTGCATTCAGGAATTTAAATAAATGGTAACAAAAATTTTGATAAAAAAACTTGAAGAGATATTTGTTGAGAGAACATTTAGAAGCATTAATGTAGCGGCTGCTGTTTTCCTTTAAAAGTATCAGTTCCAAAGCCTACATTTATTTGCATTATAAATTGAAATATCCACTGTCAGGTAATGTAGAGAAAATGATCATAATCTTGTCTGGCTGCTCAAAATTAAATCCTAACATTAAGGAAATCATGAAGCACAAGAAAATTCAAAAACCACATTAGGATTATTACAATGACACGTACAAAATTTATGTATGTAACAAGTTTGTACTAATTTAAAAAAATATATTATATGTGCAATATCTTTACTTGCTCAAATATTTAACTACTCTCAAGGAACCAAAATCTGTTTGTTGTAAAGGGGTTTGTTAAATAGAGGTTTTATACAGGCAATTTCTAGAGACCTGAAGATGGCGGTGTTATCTTTATTGAAAATCAGTGTTTTTTTTTTTTTGCTGAAAAGCAGCGATATCAATTCCTTTGGGAATTGTATCTTCAAAAATTACTAAATAAATTTATAGACTATTACAGTAAAACTCTGATACAACTTTTCTGTAGGGACTGAAGAAAAAATAATGTTTATTAACCAGGAAAACTTCTTAAAAGGGACAAATTACACATATGCAGTTAGACAAGGTGCACAGTTATTCAACTTATTGAGCAGGAAAACTTCTTAACGATGTCCTGGGTTGAACAATTTATGAAGTGTACTAAAACTTTTAGCGGGGGGGATCACTTTGTGATAAGCAATTNAAAAAAAAAAAAAAAAAAAAAAAAAAAACATGCGCTTTGCCAGCAGTGTTGAGTTTGGCAACACAGCTATCATTTCCGAAAGACAAAGAAAACGCTCCCCTTGATACAGAGTCCATACATTTATTATTTTTGTCTACGTCTGAGAAGTGGGATATTTCGAACCCTCAAACTTTGTTAGTTCATGTGCCAATTCACAAGTATTGTGCTTCAAGATGATTGCCTGTGGTTGGATGTTCCTGGCACAACTTTTGAGTTTGCCTGCAGTCAAGATAATGTTCGTTGAATAAGTGTGGATCAGGAGTTATTTTTCGTGGAGGTTGCAACATTTCAGCAGAAATTCTGTTCTTTTTTATTATCTCGTNAGTCAAGATAATGTTCGTTGAATAAGTGTGGATCAGGAGTTATTTTTCGTGGAGGTTGCAACATTTCAGCAGAAATAGAAGGCTGAAATTCTGTTCTTTTTTATTAACTCGTCCTTCTTCTTCTCCAAAAAATTACACAAAATCACTCAATTTACATTATTAATAATCCAAATTTAGAAAAAATCTTGCAGCAATTATAAATGAATTGCTTGCGTAGAAATGTTATGAACGAGGCAAACGCGTATTTGTCTACACCCTTATGGCTACGTACATGGACGGAAGGAATTTAATAGATGATGTTTAGTCAGAAATAATTGTGTAAGTAAAGCCATGGGTGCTACCCATGTATGTTAAAACTTCTCAAACACACCTCCATTCTTGATGGTGGTTATGGTTGTATTAGTTCTGTTAAAGAAACGTGCTCGACTTAACTTCATCGCAATTTCTGTTGTTACCTGTTCTCTGATTGACTGTCATCTGACCATNTAAAGAAACGTGCTCGACTTAACTTCATCGCAATTTCTGTTGTTACCTGTTCTCTGATTGACTGTCATCTGACCACCCCACATTTCTCCTCCAACCAGCTATGGCGAGACGAGAGCCAACCAGGATCCTTTTCTTTCGTTCATGTGATTTACAACATGCAATGCTTACTACCCTCTAGGGAGTAAATGAACAATATGTTATACCCTCTAATAACAAATTAAATATAACCTACAAATGATCTCTGTCAATGAACTNGGAGTAAATGAACAATATGTTATACCCTCTAATAACAAATTAAATATAACCTACAAATGATCTCTGTCAATGAACTAGTAAAATAACCAAAGATTATACTGCACTTTGTTTAAATCATATTATAAAGATTAATTTGGAAATTAAATTAATTGTAACTGTCATCAACCAAATAACCTGCAACCACATATAAATATAATACCTGCAAAACCACAAAACAAAAGGTAAATATAACATCAGTGTTTCAGATTTCTCTGCTGCCTCTTGCGATGGTGTTGATGTTTTTACTGCAATGTTTTGTGAAGGTGCACCAGGGGACTTCTCGTTGAAAAGAACAAAGTTCTCATATCTTTGGAATTACTCCATATTTTAGGCAAGAGCCATGCACTGATCAGCGGGTGCATTTTTTCTATTTATTTTGACAAAACCACTACCAAAGCTGGAGTCCAGTACTTCGGTATTGGCCCAAGGTCGCACAGTAAATTGTAAGTCACCACCTTCATACATATTTGATTGGTATAGCCATTGCAGAAGTGCTCGAGGAGAAGAAAGAGGCAGCTACGGACAGTGCGTCCTCGAACCGCAATAGACTTCTTATGGTAGGCAATTATGGGCGTGCAGTTAATCAGAAGGTGCTGCGCCTCATCATTGAAGATACAAAGTCTATTCGCAAAACTCCATCGGTCGACTTGGGTACATGGAATATACACACATTGCACGATGCCTTCTCGAAAGGACTTAACTAGGAGATGATGCATCCCAACCGGTGTGTGCCGTGCGCAGTTATTTTTGTAAATAATAGGCCATCAAGATTTTGAAAACATTCAAAATGAACTGGGTCTTCCAAATCATGCATTCATCAAACACTGTTCTAGCAGATGACTGACTCTGGGATCTGCGGCAACTATGCTTCTGGAACAATGGAAAGCCCTAGCTAGAGCACCTACCTGAGAATTGTAAGGCTCCTACAGTGTCCCATAGTTAAGGCAGAACTTCTTTTTGTGTGCAGTTGTGCCAACATATTTACCACGTATCCATCTTCTTCGTACTGAACTTTATACCTTGGCAAAATCTATAATGGTTAGTGTTGGCAAGCCTGCTGCCATCAAGGAGTATGGTGTTTCAGGAATTATGTTGAAAAAAAAATGACTTGCCTCCAGGAGAAATTGAGTGGGGCAATGAAGTAAGTCCAGTATTATTTATTGTCATTTTAGGGAACTTATAGAGGTAATGTTTGAAATTACAACACTGTTTATTTGCCCCGTTTCATATACGTACGTATGTTACTTTTCAGGTGAATGAGCAGCAACGACTTGTCTTTTGAAAGCACAGGATCGCTTTGTTGCAGCATGTCAACACATCTCGTAAAGTCCAGTTTGAAATAAAAAAAAACTTAATAAAGCATTTCAGATGCCTTCAACCTCACGAGAGGGTGTCCTTGCGTACCAATGATATTGCAACCATTGCAAGAATTCTTCCAAGACAATTTGATGTGATCTGCTGTGGGATGAGTGGAAACTCCTCGAGAACGAAGAAGAGACACAAGGCTCAAGAGATAGCTGCATTGATGTCTATTGGGAAGTTTATTTGATTGAATTATCCTACAGTTGCTGCTGTGGCGAGAGCATCGTTGACTCTCTCTCATGGTCAGGCCGATGTGGAACGTAGCTTTACGTCGTCACGTCGGACTTTGAATAAGAAACCCTTGATGCATATACGATCGTAAAGAGTGCAATGAAGATTTACAGAAATTGTCCACACTATGTTGTCACGAGCGAAGCGTTACTGGTCAGTGCTCATTCGGCTCACAGCAAATATAGGCAGCATTCGGAATAAGAGAAAGAGAGAGCTATTCTTGAGCATTGAGCAACAAAACAGAACATCTGCAGAAAAAAAAAAAACTACAGCTAATGGAGAAAGATAGGAAGAAAATTGAAGACTAAAAGATTTTTAAAAAACTTCATCAGACAGAATGCGAGAAGAGAAAAACTGCTGACAAACTCTTCCAAGAGGTTAAAAACTGCAATGGCTAAGAAAGATCTGGAAGAGATCTCGCTGGCACAGGCCATGATCGAAGGGGCACAAACCGTTACAACTGAGGCAGCTGTGATGAACAGTAAAATTGAAAAGGAGAAAGCAAAATTGATCACAAGTTTTTTAAGTTAGGAGTCAAAATGAAAAAAAAGTTGACAGCTGTAATATAATAGTGCATCGCAAATTATTGGTACATTGCAGTAGTTAGCTTTTACGTAGTTTTGACAGACGTAAGTGTAAATAAGTATGCAGACTTTCATTGCTTCAGCGAGCAAACATCTCCATCCAAGGGATTTTTGCGTTTTGTCTTCCAACAGCCAATGTGTTGTTATTGTCCCAGTTTGCATCTTCAGAGCGAGTCTCTTCTTGATTTTGTTACATGTTAGCACTTGCTTTGTTATTTTTGTTAGTACTAATGCTGTTTCTTGTATAAAAAAATTGTTTCGGGATTTTTAAATTAGTAACACACTTTTGAAAGGTTTTTATTTTTGAAGTCTTTGTACTTAATAAGTTTGAATAATTTCCACCAGGTATGAAGGCAAGCGTAATATAATGTTTTAAAAACCTATTTTATTAATACCATTTATTTACCAGTAGCCAAATATTTTTGTTTTAGTTCACTGCATTTTACTCGTGGGTCATGTAGAATTGTTAGTCATTTTTGAGGTGATACCACTCATTTTATCTTTTTTTTTAATCACTTATTGTTTTCAGGTTATTTGTTGTTTTCAATCTGCACACTACTTGAAATTATTGTTCATAATGTAGATGCGAGGTTGTCAAAATGATTAGCAATATCTCACCTTTCTTTCACTTTGAGATAGCATTTAAAATTTCTAAAGCTTCAATATCAATTTGCTGCCACATTTTGTATGCATTTTACAAGTTTAAAATGCAAAGAGAACAACCACGTGCGTAGCGATCAAACTTGCATAAGACAACTACTAATGCAACTAAACACACTGGTCACACAGTAATGAGAAAAGTAAACAATGTGGTCCTATATCACAGACAGTGTACACTGTGTTTCACCATAGAAGCATGGGTTATATGGTCATTATTTGGTCTCCTTGTTAACTATCACAAGAATCTTAAGTGGCTCAGCATGTTTGCTTCTGTGCGAGCTCTAAGGCAAAGAGACCAAACTTATGTGGAAAAGAAAAAGGATTTGCTGGACAATGCAGCTGATCGACGGGTTTTCTCGGGATCTCACGTTTCCCCCGCCTCCACACTCACCTCAATCACTCTCATCGGTTATCTAGACATCGCTATTAAGAGCTGCCCAATCCTCTTCACTCACTCAATTTGCAGTATGGGAAACTTCAGACAACTGCAATGAAATGATGAAGGAAAGTGTTATAAAAAGAGCAATTTAAATACTATCTGTAATGTGCAAAATAGAGTATTGAACATCAAAGTTTTCTCTAAATACGTATATAAAACACCCATTAGCAGCAAATAAATACACAATTCAGTACAATTATATCAGAATTATTGGCGCTGAAAACAAATGACACCAAACAACACTACAAGAAAAGCTTCTGTATAATTCTCAGCAAGTGCTTCCGCCAATGCCACCTGACAGCGTCAATTGTAACTATCTGTGGTCACTGTGTAAAAGTGCCAGAGTAAACTTGCCTTAATTGAAGTAATACATTTTTGGCACTTTGTTTATAAATATGCGGTTCGGTTTGAAGTCTGAGATACGGAATAAATGAGACCCCATTGTCTCCATAAAGGATAATTCTTTCAGACCCAGAATACGGGAAATTGTGTACAATATGGAACATACAAAATAAAAGATGTTCTATTGTGGTTTTCCCATCCACCTAGGCCAGGGGCCCCACTCAGCAGTTCGAGACAGTAAANCAAAGTTCTCATATCTTTGGAATTACTCCATATTTTAGGCAAGAGCCATGCACTGATCAGCGGGTGCATTTTTTCCTATTTATTTTGACAAAACCACTACCAAAGCTGGAGTCCAGTACTTCGGTATTGGCCCATGGCCACNCCACCTTCATACATATTTGATTGGTATAGCCATTGCAGAAGTGCTCGAGGAGAAGAAAGAGGCAGCTACGGACAGTGCGTCCTCGAACCGCAATAGACTTCTTATGGTAGGCAATTATGGGCGTGCAGTTAATCAGAAGGTGCTGCGCCTCATCATTGAAGATACAAAGTCTATTCGCAAAACTCCATCGGTCGACTTGGGTACATGCAATACACACACATTGCACGATGCCTTCTCGAAAGGACTTAACTAGGAGATGATGCATCCCAACCGGTGTGTGCTGTGCGCAGTTATTTTTGTAAATAATAGGCCATCAAGATTTTGAAAACATTCAAAATGAACTGGGTCTTCTAAATCATGCATTCATCAAACACTGTTCTAGCAGATGACTGACTCTGGGATCTGCGGCAACTATGCTTCTGGAACAATCGAAAGCCCTAGCTAGAGCACCTACCTGAGAATTGTAAGGCTCCTACAGTGTCCCATAGTTAAGGCAGAACTTCTTTTTGTGTGCAGTTGTGCCAACATATTTACCACGTATCCATCTTCTTCGTACTGGCAAAATCTATAATGGTTAGTGTTGGCAAGCCTGCTGCCATCAAGGAGTATGGTGTTTCAGGAATTATGTTGAAAAAAAAAAAATGACTTGCCTCCAGGAGAAATTGAGTGGGGCAATGAAGTAAGTCCAGTATTATTTATTGTCATTTTAGGGAACTTATAGAGGTAATGTTTGAAATTACAACACTGTTTATTTGCCCCGTTTCATATACGTACGTATGTTACTTTTCAGGTGAATGAGCAGCAACGACTTGTCTTTTGAAAGCACAGGATCGCTTTGTTGCAGCATGTCAACACATCTCGTAAAGTCCAGTTTGAAATAAAAAAAAACTTAATAAAGCATTTCAGATGCCTTCAACCTCACGAGAGGGTGTCCTTGCGTACCAATGATATTGCAATTATTGCAAGAATTCTTCCAAGACAATTTGATGTGATCTGCTGTGGGATGAGTGGAAACTCCTCGAGAACGAAGAAGACACACAAGGCTCAAGAGATAGCTGCATTGATGTCTATTGGGAAGTTTATTTGATTGAATTATCCTACAGTTGCTGCTGTGGCGAGAGCATCGTTGACTCTCTCTCATGGTCAGGCCGATGTGGAACGTAGCTTTTCGTCGTCACGTCGGACTTTGTCACAAGACGGACCTTCCATGAATAAGAAACCCTTGATGCATATATGATCGTAAAGAGTGCAATGAAGATTTACAGAAATTGTCCACACTATGTTGTCACGAGCGAAGCGTTACTGGTCAGTGCTCATTCGGCTCACAGCAAATATAGGCAGCATTCGGAATAAGAGAAAGAGAGAGCTATTCTTGAGCATTGAGCAACAAAACGGAGAACATCTGCAGAAAAAAAAAACTACAACTAATGGATAAAGATAGGAAGAAAATTGAAGACTAAAAGATTTTTAAAAAACTTCATCAGACAGAATGCGAGAAGAGAAAAACTGCTGACGAATTCTTCCAAGAGGTTAAAAACTGCAATGGCTAAGAAAGATCTGGAAGAGATCTCGCTGGCACAGGCCATGATCGAAGGGGCACAAACCGTTACAACCGAGGCAGCTGTAACAAAGAAGCAGGCAGATGTGATGAACAGTAAAATTGAAAAGGAGAAAGCAAAATTGATCACAAGTTTTTTAAGTTAGGAGTCAAAATGAAAAAAAGTTGACAGCTGTAATATAATAGTGCATCGCAAATTATTGGTACATTGCAGTAGTTAGCTTCTACGTAGTTTTGACAGACATAAGTGTAAATAAGTATGCAGACCTTCATTGCTTCAGCGAGCAAACATCTCCATCCAAGGGATTTTTGCGTTTTGTCTTCCAACAGCCAATGTGTTGTTATTGTCCCAGTTTGCATCTTCAGAGCGAGTCTCTTCTTGATTTTGTTACATGTTAGCACTTGCTTTGTTATTTTTGTTAGTACTAATGCAGTTTCTTGTATAAAAAAATTGTTTCGGGATTTTTAAATTAGTAACACACTTTTGAAAGGTTTTTATTTTAAAAGTCTTTGTACTTAATAAGTTTGAATAATTTCCACCAGGTATGAAGGCAAGAGTAATATAATGTTTTAAAAACCTATTTTATTAATACCATTTATTTACCAGTAGCCAAATATTTTTGTTTTAGTTCACTGCATTTTACTCCTGGGTCATGCAGAATTGTTGGTCATTTTCAAGGCAATACCACTCAATTCCATTTTTTTTTATCACTAAGTGGCAGCCCTGGCCTACTGCTCTTAAAACACACTACATATATTTTTTTTTTCAGGTTATTTGTTGTTTTCAATCTGCACACTACTTGAAATTATTGTTCATAATGTAGATGCGAGGTTGTCAAAATGATTAGCAATATCTCACCTTTCTTTCACTTTGAGATAGCATTTAAAATTTCTAAAGCTTCAATATCAATTTGCTGCCACATTTTTGTATGCATTTTACGAGTTTAAAATGCAAAGAGAACAACCACGTGCGTAGCGATCAAACTTGCGTAAGACAACTAAACACACTGGTCACACAGTAATGAGAAAAGTAAACAATGTGGTCCTATATCACAGACAGAGTACACTGTGTTTCACCATAGAAGCATGGGTTACATGGTCATTATTTGGTCTCCTTGTTAACAATCACAAGAATCTTACGTGGCTCAGCATGTTTGCTTCTGTGCGAGCTCTAAGGCAAAGAGACCAAACTTATGTGGAAAAGAAAAAGGATTTGCTGGACAATGCAGCTGATCGACGGGTTTTCTCGGGATCTCACGTTTGTTTCCCCCGCCTCCACACTCACCTCAATCACTCTCATCGGTTATCTAGACATCGCTATTAAGAGCTGCCCAATCCTCTTCACTCACTCAATTTGCAGTATGGGAAACTTCAGACAACTGCAATGAAATGATGAAGGAAAGTGTTATAAAAAGAGCAATTTAAATACTATCTGTAATGTGCAAAATAGTGTATTGAACATCAAAGTTTTCTCTAAATACGTATATAAAACACCCATTAGCAGCAAATAAATACACAATTCAGTATAATTATATCAGAATTATTGGCGCTGAAAACAAATGACACCAAACAACACTACAAGAAAAGCTTCTGTATAAATCTCGGCAAGTGCTTCCGCCAATGCCACCTGACAGCGTCAATTGTAACTATCTGTGGTCACTGTGTAAAAGTGCCAGAGTAAACTTGCCTTAATTGAAGTAATACATTTTTTGCACTTTGTTTATAAATATGCGGTTCGGTTTGAAGTCTGAGATACGGAATAAATGAGACACCATTGTCTCCATAAAGGATAATTCTTTCAGACCCAGAATACGGGAAATTGTGTACAATATGGAACAGTTTGCAGTCATATANGACCCCATTGTCTCCATAAAGGATAATTCTTTCAGACCCAGAATACGGGAAATTGTGTACAATATGGAACATATAAAATAAAAGATGTTCTATTGTGGTTTTCCCATCCACCTAGGCCAGGGGCCCCACTCAGCAGTTCGAGACAGTAAACAGAATTGCAGTGACGCCACACCCGCGCTGCTTGTAAACACCGGCACTACCTGGCGTGTATTTTTATATTTCTCGATATATTCATCATCGGCTGTGATTTGAGTTGATCACGAGCGCGCCTAGCGAGTTACACTTAGCAAGACATGACGCCACAAAGGACTCCTTTGTTCTTCACCCCTGCCTCCCAACCAGGGCCGTCACTCCTCCAGTGCCTAGCTGCCATTCAAACACGTGCACATAGCAACGGCGTTAGCCAATACAGTGAGAGTTACAGATCTTCCCCTTTCCCGTCCACGAGAACCTTTTATCTTGTGACCATGCCGCGCCATTTTGATAGGTGTTTCAATAGTGCTGCTGCAACTTTGATTTTTGACTTTCCTTCTTGGATTTTGATTACAGATTGCGATTGGAATTGCCTGATAACTACCTGCTTACGGTATTCTTTACAGGAATACAATTTAATAACGGTTTTGTGTACAACACATTACGTAATAATAGTGCCAGTTTCTGCTGCAACTTGCCTCGCTTCTCTGTCGCAGTTGCTCTTGAAAAGTAAGTCACGTCCTTCGCACCAGCCGTGTGCATGCATGTCGGCTGACTTTACGTGTTGGATAAATGAAGGCACGAGTGTGGTGCAGTGTACAAACAATTGTTTGTTTACTGATTTCNCACATTACGTAATAATAGTGCCAGTTTCTGCTGCAACTTGCCTCGCTTCTCTGTCGCAGTTGCTCTTGAAAAGTAGGTCATGTCCTTCGCACCAGCCGTGTGCATGCATGTTGGCTGACTTTACGTGTTGGATAAATGAAGGCACGAGTGTGGTGCAGTGTACAAACAATTGTTTGTTTACTGATTTCNGGCTGACTTTACGTGTTGGATAAATGAAGGCACGAGTGTGGTGCAGTGTACAAACAATTGTTTGTTTACTGATTTCATTTTTGGGGTGAAAGTTGACTTTCGCACTGGTTAAAAATGCACACTGGCAAACAATATATCCATAGTACGAGCCACAATGTTTACATTTTTGTGGCGGTAAGAGGAGGTGCACGGCCTTGTGGGATCTATATTTCTATCTGAAAGACTTCTGCTTATTGAAATCAATTTGTGTACCATTAATAAATTGTCTAATTTTTGTACAAAAAGGCTTTCGGAAACGGATTTAGTTAGCACTTGTTTAAAGTTAGCCGACGCACAATGTTTAAACTTTATTTTTTGTTAACTACAGATTATTTATGGTCTTGTGGGGTACCACTTCTTTTGCACATCTGCCTAGTGCATTACTTTAGTATTTAATTTAAATACAAGTATTATTTTGCACCAATAATGATGAAACACAGTCTACTTCAAGACACACACACACACAANTTTAATTTAAATACAAGTATTATTTTGCACCAATAATGATGAAACACAGTCTACTTCAAGACACACACACACACACAAAAAAAAACTTATTGGTGTTTGGAGTGTTAAAATACATAATTTTAATTTAACTAAACAGCAAAATTTTTTTTTTGTTACTATGACGTTTTGTTAAATTGGGATTCTACTGTACCCTACATATTTTTCAAGGTAAATATTGAGTGTATTATTTTTTTAATTCAAGATAAATTTATGCATGTGGATACTAAGTACATAATNTTTTCAAGGTAAATATTGAGTGTATTATTTTTTTAATTCAAGATAAATTTATGCATGTGGATACTAAGTACATAATTCTTTGTCTCTTAGTTATAGTTTCTTTTCATTTTACCAATTATTATTTTGCATATTAAAATAATATAGTTTCCTTTGAAGTCGCACGTAAGTAACCTACAAATTCAACTTACACAAAATGCAAGTTACGTAACAGACTCCAGAATGTAAACCTTGTGTAAATTGGGGTGTTGCTGTACTTGAAATTTAAAGCTTTCTTTCAATTTACCATTTCCTACTTTGTGCTTTTTTAATAAATAAAAAATAAATAAATTAAAAAAAAAAAAAGCGGTTGGAGAATTTCTCTGGATTGATTACATTTTTTATGCTAAATATACCATAATTTTACATATTTAACCTGAAGATGCAATGTACCTTTCATCTTTAAATCTGTTGTGTGGATAAAAGTTGACCACGGCATCAGAGGTAAAGATATTTTCTCTGCATAAATTCCCCACCCGAGACTGTTTAGGTACTTATTCATTCATGAGTAAATACAATATTATATTTGCAAAAAATACATCACCATGATGCATAACACAGAATATTTAATTTTATGTTAATGTGACCGAATTCTTTCTTTACTACAGGTAATAAATATTTCATATGCATTTTCCAAAAACAAAAAAATTTACACTTTATTACAGTANTTCTTTCTTTACTACAGGTAATAAATATTTCATATGCATTTTCCAAAAACAAAAAAATTTACACTTTATTACAGTGCACACTTACAGGATGCATACACACATACTTCACAAATCACATGTGTAACTTGGAAACAGTACTCTTGTTAGCACACCAACCTAGAAAAAAAAAATCAATTTGAATCTGTGATTA
Organism: Clitarchus hookeri; assembly: GCA_002778355.1. Lineage (NCBI taxonomy): Eukaryota > Metazoa > Arthropoda > Insecta > Phasmatodea > Phasmatidae > Clitarchus > Clitarchus hookeri. Next base: position 28,990 of record NQII01004537.1, read on the forward strand.
CACGTATTAATACACACAGTTTTCAACTAAACACGATAAGACTACTGCAAATAAAATTGTTACAAAGATTCTGAAGGAACTGAAAAATTTATGTTCATTAAATACGAAAACTTCTTACANTACGAAAACTTCCTACAGTCAATTACTTTGGTGTTTGTAGATCAGGTTCAACATCACAAACTTATTAGGCAGGAAAACTTGAAGGGTTCTGCTGAATTTGTCACTACCAGAAAATACAGTGGAATCTCTTATTAGTTCAGAATACAAAAAGAATCTCACACAGACAAAAACTGTTTCAGATGTCCTTGCGGTGACCTTGTTTCCTACTGTTACTTGGTTAGCAAGTGAAACATGTTGCCTAGCAACCAGTGTGAAACCCTCGTCAGGGTTCTTACAGACAAAATGTAAATTAATGACGTAATCAAAATATATAATTTAAAGAACTAAATCAACAAATAACTGTATCTAGTAAAGATCAATCACGGCTTTATCCATTATGAAATTGTAGCATCGCACAGTTAAAATCCCCAAGTAAAAAAATTTTAAAATTAAAAAAACATTAAAAGGACTTCAAATCTACAAGTAATACTGTGTAATGGTGCAGTTACAATTAATTTAATNTTCTTTCTTTACTACAGGTAATAAATATTTCATATGCATTTTCCAAAAACAAAAAAATTTACACTTTATTACAGTACACACTTACAGGATGCATACACACATACTTCACAAATCACATGTGTAACTTGGAAACAGTACTCTTGTGAGCACTGCCAGCTGTACACCAACCTAGAAAAAAAAAAAATCAATTTGAATCTGTGATTACACGTATTAATACACACAGTTTTCAACTAAACACGATAAGACTATTTCAAATAAAATGGTTACAAAGATTCTGAAGGGACTCAAAAATGTAGGTTCATTACCTACGAAAACTTCCTACAGTCAATTACTTTGGTGTTTGTAGATCAGGTTCAACATCACAAACTTATTAGGCAGGAAAACTTGAAGGGTTCTGCTGAATTTGTCACTACCAGAAAATACAGTGGAATCTCTTATTAGTTCAGAATACAAAAAGAATCTCACACAGACAAAAACTGTTTCAGATGTCCTTGCGGTGACCTTGTTTCCTACTGTTACTTGGTTAGCAAGTGAAACATGTTGCCTAGCAACCAGTGTGAAACCCTCGTCAGGGTTCTTACAGACAAAATGTAAATTAATGACGTAATCAAAATATATAATTTAAAGGACTAAATCAACAAATAACTGTATCTAGTAAAGATCAATCACGGCTTTATCCATTATGAAATTGTAGCATCGCACAGTTAAAATCCCCAAGTAAAAAAATTTGAAAATTAAAAAAACATTAAAAGGACTTCAAATCTACAAGTAATACTGTGTAATGGTGCAGTTACAATTAATTTAATNAAAATTAAAAAAACATTAAAAGGACTTCAAATCTACAAGTAATACTGTGTAATGGTGCAGTTACAATTAATTTAATAGGGACATTTGATAAATTTTCTTTTGTTTTTTAAGGAATTGTAATGGCTTATCAATATAGGTCCGTGTTAGAATGTTTATCTGTCGTTGGTTTGTTTTTCCTCAAGTCGAAGTTGAGGTTGCATCAGCAATAGGAAACGAGGGTTGTTTCATCATTTGTAGAAATTTTTTTCCTTCGAGAAATTTGATTGTTTTACTTCTACGCAGTTCGGCTAGCGTGGGAAGGTGGTTGCGACTGGGATTCGTATGGTATCAGAAGGGATTCTGCACCACGCAATGCCCTTATTTCGTTAGGTTTTTGGCACCCACATGTGAGGGTGGGTAGAATGCATGGCAATTTACGCCGGGTGCACCCTGTCGCCTGCTCACTGTTGACGAGCAGCTGTCTGAGAAGACCCGTCGAGCATGGCACATTTCGCCACTCTCGGTTTGAGGTGGTGAGCGGGTAGCGAGCTGGCATTCGACACGTCAATGTGAAGGGGACGGTCTGATGTACCCTTTATGGTACGCCACCCCATTGGCACCTAGCNCTGGCATTCGACACGTCAATGTGAAGGGGACGGTCTGATGTACCCTTTATGGTACGCCACCCCATTGGCACCTAGCTATTCGTGGATACTTTAACGAGACATTGCCGCAACGCTGGATTGGTTGAAGAGCAGCTGGTGACCAAGCTCTTCATCACCGGCCCCCAAGAAGCCCGGATCTTACCACGTGCAATTTTTTCTATGAGGGTACATAAAGGATAAATTTTTTCGTCCTCCATTACCGGCTAACATTGACGACCCCAAAACGAGAATTATGGACGCCATCCAAACCGTAATACCGGACATGCTGACAAGAGTGTAGAACGAGTTTGATTATCGTGTAGATGTCGTTCGGGCTGCTCGTGGTGGTCACATCAGAACATTTATGAATGTATGGCAAACAGACTTCACAGTTCCACGGTTCATTTGATTAGTCAATCAAGGTTGGAGGGTGTTTGGTTTTGATATTATAGACCTTCAAAGTTGGGGTATTCTTTTATACTCATCCTGTATATTGTGTAAAAATTAAAAAACCCAAGGATAGTAAGAACACTGCCTCGTGCCCTCCATTTTGCGACCAGGGGTACATAAAATCCAAGTCCGCATGCTTAGTTTTTCTTTGATGCTCCAATGAAAAATGAATTTTCCAGAATCCACTATAAATAACATTTATTTTCACCTTGTAGCTGGAAAGGGAGGAGATGCATGAAACACAAAATGACAAACCGGCCTCACAACCGCTCTGTGATTATACGCACAATCACTGCACACGGAAACACGCTTTGTTAAAATTATATACGGACCTCGTAAAAAATATAAAACTATGGGAATTCATTTACATATTTGTATAAAAACGAGTAGTCATTTCATAGCGGCGTGCCTTTTAAAGCATATCGCGTGCACTGGCCAACAGATGGCAGCACAGCTGCATATTTCGCTACTGGACCGCAAAAGTAGTAATTTTTTTCATCTCGCGCTAGCCAAAAACTACTTTGGTTTGAACTATATTGCATCAAATTAATGTAGCGCTGAAATAAAATAATATTTAATTAATAACTGCTCTTGTTTTCACGGAATAAGACACTGAAAATTACAGTATGCTACATTTGTGAAACTGGCTACTGTTTGCTAAAAAGTATGCGACACTCAAGATTTTGTTTGCTGACTAGACAATGTATTTATACTTCTACAATATAATTATATTCTAAAAACCTGCATCTTAAAATCTATTTATATATTTTTGATCGATCCTCTAACTTTCTTGTACAAAGCGACTGAAAATGAACGCAGTTTGCTGGGAGTTACGTTGCCCACTGTTAAAACATTTTTTACCCCCAGTGACAAGAAATTTCAACTTCTGGGGCATCATTTCATTCTTAGGACAATTACATTCTTAATTAAATATAAATACAATTTCATTTGGTTTTTAGACCCAAAGTGATTAAATATGGACATAATCTGCTCGATAAAACTTTATGCTGTTTAATGTTAAAATTTTTGATAAGGGGGAGGGTAAGCATACGTTTATCAGGTATCATTTGATTTGGAAGACTTATGCCTATTAAACAAAATTAATATTTAATTTAAAAAACAGTGTTTAACGCCAGTGACCAACGCGAACTCCGAGCAAAAACACTTATCTTACGGCGGTATTCTTGGGAACCACGGACTCGCGTAAAATGAGGGTTCTACTGTATTTTAAACACTAACAGTTAGAGAATGCGTACACAAGGCACGCTAAAAGGTAATCAAATCAGCAGAATATACTTACTACAGGAATGCTGGACAATTCAAGTTAGTCATCTGCGGACACAGACGTGAAAATCCCAGCTTTCTTCATTCGCTCAAATTCTTTATCTGCATCATAGTTCCTACAAAAAAGAAGTAAAGTGGTAGAATCAAACAAGCAGGACGTGACTCCACCCCCATAAATGGTAACCCCAAGGAAAAAATTATTACGGCCAAGTAATTACTCGTTCAGTTATCACTACGCGTTTCCCGACATTTTGCTGATGAAAAACACTTACTTGTAGAACTCTGCGTATTTCCTCTTGCGAGGATCGTTTATTGTAAACTTGTACACGACCCCAACAAGAATGCTGAGCGCAATGGCGACAGGCAGGTGGAACTTGGTGTTCTTGGCCAGCAAACCTCGCAGCTGGGGCTTTTTCAGCTTCACCACAGCATCTGCCATCTGCACAGAAACATGTATACATATAACAAGTGGTTGAGAAAGCTCAACAGCATGTGAAGGATTACATCAGACTCTCCATCCACTAACCAGCATTCTTTAAACCAATGCTCGCTCCCTAATCTGACTGTCTCAGTAAGGTTGACAGATAAAAAAAAAAGTAGTAGCCAAATTGAAACTTAAGTGCTGAAAGTTGTACAAAACCACACAAAAGAAAATGGCATCACCAGTAATTCCTCAGCCCAGCCCCAA
>NQII01004537.1:52824-79246 GCA_002778355.1 Clitarchus hookeri
AAATTCCTCCCGCAACACATTCCACTCCCTCAGACCTCACAAGCATAGACTGCCTACCCCACTCTATTCTCCTCCACACCCTCTGAGGCTTCTCACTGTTGTTTCCTCTCCCTCTAAACACACCCTTACGTAGTTGGCAGCGTAGCCTTCACCATCCTGACCAGCCTTTCAACTTTCCTCCCGTCCTTCAAGCTCCACCCCATTTCTTTCATCATCACTGATGGCCTATAGTTCCCTTCATCTTCACCATCCTGGTCTATAGATTATTTCAGATGCTTACTTTGAAGATCTGTATATATATATAAATGTTGTGTCCGTTCGGACGCATATAACTCCCGAAAAAATCCACCAATTAAAATTGTTTTTTTATAAACCTTCTTTTCGTTCCCACGAGTGTTTGTACACCTTTATTTTTTATCTGTATTACCTGCAAAGGTATTAAAATCTGCAAAAAGCTCATGTTTACCATGCTTTCGCGTCAGGAAGCGCCTTTGTTGACAGCTGTCTGTTTGAAAATTTCAGTTTGTTGTTCTCAATGTTTTTTATATGTATACATATACTTATATATATATATACACATATATATACACACATACTTCTTTCAATTAATTTCACAGAAATGAATAGAACCAAAATCTTTTATGCCACAGCAACGGGTGGCCGGGTAAGCTAGTACAACTATATATCTCTGACAATATACATTATGCTGTAGAACAACATAAATTGTGAACTTTTGTCAATTAATTATGATGTAATTAGTGCAGCATCAGTTTGAAATTATAAGATTTGTGCAGTTTTACAGTCATCAGGTAATGCATGGATAAATTTTGCCAATTTCTTAGAATAAAAAATATTCAGTTATTTAATTGAAAAGAGAATGATGGCACATAAGTGGAAAACTCAACATGGTGGGTGAGGTGGAATTCGTAAAAATCTCTATAAAGCATCTCTGTAACCCTTAAGCAAGCTGTTGTGTTTGTGTGAATTAACTTGTTCATAATTACTACGGACACTTGTGTAGCTTGTTTTTTTATTCTAATAAACAACAAATATAAAGCAGTCAAGCTAGGTCAGTGTGATAATAATTTGCAGGTTAAATTGCAGATTGTGTGCTAGCACCTGTTGCAGTAGGTTTCATTGCTTCCTTGCAAGCTTCTGTTGATTGGTAAGACTGCCTTCTCAGCCAGTTGCAGTAGACATCCTTTTTTTTCTTGACGTTGCTGATTTTTGCCTGTACAGTTTAAAGGAAGTACAATGTTTTTCGGTAATTTTTTCTTTTGTATGAAATTAGATTTATCCACTATTTATGTTTTTCTATAGAAAGAAATGTGGCTTTAGAGGGAAATAATATAATTAGTTTAACATTTTCAACAAAACCATAAATGATCAATAGTATTTAAGAATACTTAGTTGAGGATGCACTCTGGCAGACTGTACGGCCCAGCCAGCTGCAGCTGATATTAGTGACGGCCTGGCTGTGTTTAAACTGCTACAAAAATATTTGGCTTGCATCGGCCAACACGCAACTGATTATTTGGAGACTGGTGTTTTTTAGCACAGCATCAGACTCAGCCCGCAACTTCCTCCTTCCTCTCCCCTTGCCATCCGNTTTAGCACAGCATCAGACTCAGCCCGCAACTTCCTCCTTCCTCTCCCCTTGCCATCCGCACCCCACGCTCCTTGTAAACTCACCCACCAACACTTGTGACGCCAACAGTATTACCACTACAATTGTGGCGGCTGTGCTGAAGTTAGAGCGCTCCATTTGCAGAATTATGCAACTGTNGCCAACAGTATTACCACTACAATTGTGGCGGCTGTGCTGAAGTTAGAGCGCTCCATTTGCAGAATTATGCAACTGTGTTGCGACTGCAATTAAGTACATTATTACGAGTAAGCCATTTGAAAAAATAATATTGATGAATGTTTCTACGTTATAAATAATTTTCAGCTCTAATGAAATTGCAGTGGTCTCTTTTTAAATAAAATACTCACATTTTCGGGTAGGAATAATGCCCTCTTTTAGTTGTGTGTGTGGTACCCCAGGATGTTAAAACAGTGTTTGGAGGCATAAAGCATTTGAGCTTCCTGTTTTGTTCTTCCATTTGAGATATTCAGTAGCGTGCTGTGCTGCAGTTCTGTGTGGTGGGTATACATTGCATAATTACTGGCGCCCTTGCGATGTTACCCGTGGGAAGTGTGCAGGCCTCATATCACAGTGGAGAAACAGACATTTGAATATAGGATTATGTACCTCGAAAATTAAAAACCCCTACATTTTTACTTTGCTCTCCAGAGAAGGTTTATGTCCAGAAATTATTTGGACATGTGATTTACCAGGATTATTTAATCTTGGCAGTAAAATAAAGGTTTTACATAGAGTTATTTGCAGTTGATAATACACATGTATATTACACCTCAAATCCATTAAAAATTAAGGAATACTGACTTTCTTTGTCCATCCCTATACTCTTCTAGTTATAAAGCACATCTTTTAATCTCTCTTACGATATTTGTCTTGTATTGTAATTAAACACGTATAGCCAAAAATACACTCTAAGTTGGTTACTTTTCAAGCAAAAACATTGAGCTCATTTTAAGTAGGGGCTACGGTGATGTAGTGGTCATACTATTTGCCTCCCACCTAAGTGGATCGGGGATCGCTTCCAAATTTTTGTACGTGGGAATTGTGCCTGACGATGCCGCTGGTCGGTGGGTTTTCTCAGATATCTCCAGTTTCCCCCACCCCTTGCATCCCGGTGCTGCTCCATACTCACTTCGCTTCACCCTCAGTGGCTCTTGCGACCTCGATGTTAAGAGCCGTCCAAATGTCTCCCCTCTCAACTCATTTTCAGTTTGTACGCAAAAATAAGAATTACCTCAACTTTTTGGAAGTAAAAAAATAGGGACAAAAATGTTTTATATTTGGGGTGGTTAGATTATGAACATGCATTGAATTTTAAATTTAATATTTTCAGAGAAGTTGCAGTGAGTATTTAACATGTGTAAAGAAAGCAGCTAGTGGATAGTTTCACTCAAAAGTCCCTATAACATGCTGGCAGTTTCCACTTAATCAGTGTATTTTTAATTAGTTGATGGCATTTCTTTGTATTAGCTCCATTTACAGAGTCAGAGTTTGATTCGGTTTGTTTGTTACAGCATTTTTAGCAGTGGCCTTGTTAGTGCTTGTGGTTAGAACATAATATTGAGTACACAATTAAGAGNGTTTGTTACAGCATTTTTAGCAGTGGCCTTGTTAGTGCTTGTGGTTAGAACATAATATTGAGTACACAATTAAGAGAGCTGTTTGTTAAATGTATCTATCATTGTTTCAATGCCAATTACCTGAATGCGATGCTAGAGCCGGCATTAATATTTTAAACTATATACTTAATATGAATATGAAAAATTTATTTTAATATAACATTTATTTCATGATGTTTATACCTTTTACTTATAAACAAGTATATAATTAATATTTTGACACTGTAGAATATTTAATAAGTCAGTACATAGGTCTACCACACTGAACTTGCAAAATTTTCACCCATCACAATCTGTTTGAAATTGTCGGAGATCCGGCAAAAAGAAGACCTGCCCTCCTTTTGAATATTTTTTTTTCGTATTTATCTACTAATTATTTTGGTATAATGTTTTATGCAACAAAACTTGTTATAGCTGNGTATTTATCTACTAATTATTTTGGTATAATGTTTTATGCAACAAAACTTGTTATAGCTGTTTTGTTAACTTTCTCTTGATTGATCATACAATAAGATCTGTATTTTCGTTGATAAACCATGTAAATTATGTTTATGATTTTTTTAGAGTTCTCTCTTTTTATACTGCATGGTGTGTATTAGAATGTTTTGTTTGGTTTAGAACTGCACAAGTTTATTTTCCTGGTACTCAAGCTCACATATTTTGTTTTAACGGATATTGAAAAAATTCTTTAATTAACCTTTGGAATATTGTTAGAATAATCATTGATTAAAAAGTTTTTTCAACATTATTGAGGTGAAGCTGTACCTATTTGAGAAAATTCAATGTATGGTTCTCCAATATAAATTATTCACAGTGCTAAGATAATGAAATTGCGTTCCTCTTTTTAGTAAAATGTCTGCCTTTTCCAGAGTGAATGACCTTTATCATGTGTGCCTAGTAACCATAAATGGGTCTTAACTAATGTTAAGAGTGGCTAACTAATGTTATGATGGTGACTTTGAATTTGGCAATTGGTAAATTTGTATAGCAAAAATCAAAATACTGTATATTACACAAGCACTATTGATGCATTAATCTTGGTGAGTCTTATGGTTACTGTCATTCCATCATATAAATGATTTTTCCTCATTACCGATACTCAGATCTTCCTACGAGAGTCGTGTGTATAAGCTGTCCGTACTTCTTTGCCATCCCCAGTTATTGTCGTCCATTTCCTAGATTTGGTTTATGTTCTCATTATTTATACTATTTCCCAAGCTATGTTTTTTTAGTGTGTTCATTTCAGTGGTTTTGGTATGTTTCTTAAGAGTTTATTGCCCAAGTCAAAACTGGTATCTCACATACTTGATAAATTTTGAGTTAAGTTCACAAGTAGGCTGCTAGGCTACCAAAAACATATACAAGGACAGGAATTCAAGGACTCGCAGTGTAGTACTTCTCAACCGACACACACACACACACACACAAAGGACGACGACACAGTTTTCACGCACATGAAAAAGTGTTGTCCTTCTGTATGTGTGTGCCTGTTGACAAGTACTTAGTAAATTTTGAAATTTAACTCTGTTTGTTTGTTTATTCATCACATTCAACACCCAAATATTGAACCACCATCATTGATTTGTGCTTGTAAAACTGCATTTTAATGTGGTTGCATGCTGTGTGTNTACCAAAAACATATACAAGGACAGGAATTCAAGGACTCGCAGTGTAGTACTTCTCAACCGACACACACACACACAAAGGACGACGACACAGTTTTCACGCACATGAAAAATGTGTTGTCCTTCTGTATGTGTGTGCCTGTTGACAAGTACTTAGTAAATTTTGAAATTTAACTCTGTTTGTTTGTTTATTCATCACATTCAAACACCCAAATATTGAACCACCATCATTGATTTGTGCTTGTAAAACTGCATTTTAATGTGGTTGCATGCTGTGTGTNAACACCCAAATATTGAACCACCATCATTGATTTGTGCTTGTAAAACTGCATTTTAATGTGGTTGCATGCTGTGTGTGTTAGCATATCATCAATAGGCTTATTCAGCCTCTGTGATCTTAAAAACCTTAATCTTTACTGATGTTTGTATTATATATTAAGTTTTTTTGCATGGTTCAATACTCATTTCAACAGATTCGTAGGAATTTTTGTTACTACAGGGAGAAGATAATACAAATTTTTTGACACCAAATCTCATCTCGAAAAATTAATGATAACCCTCCACACACCTTCCTGAAAACTGATATGTTTATTCTTTACATGATGTAAAGGGTTTGTTTTTAGAGTTAATGTTGGCAGGCGACTGTTACTCAGCTTGGCCCACTCACTCGGCGTAAGCATGAGACATAAATAACAACGCCATAAAAAAATGAAATGACAAATCTTTTCCTCTTAAATGTATTGAAGTTAATCCAATTCACATACTTTGCACAGCTGCAACACGAAGCAGGTTGCGATATGAGCTAGGCGAATTATGAGAACAGCGTCACAGAACCCATTAATAATTTAAGTTACATGAGTCGTGGCGACCATGGTCCTGTAAGTTGGACGGGCAGCTGTCCACCCCAGACTGAGAAGTGGCATTGGACGCTCACTGCTGTACCAGGCACGGAACTTCTTGGCCGCTTGAGTTCAGTGGATCAGCGATGCTCCTCCCACCAGCTGGTACCAGTAGCCTATCACGTCTGTGCGCTGTTGCCTAGTTTGCAGTGGCCACAGCGAGTCGAGCAAAAGGTTTCTCAGAGGCGCTCAGAAAATTGTGAAAGATGTCATTAAAATTCAGTAAATGTTTGCAATGCGCTTATTTTGCTCGACTTGTTGTGGCCACTGTAACACTGCAAATTAGGCAACAGTGCATAGATGTGATCGGCTAGGCACCAGCTAGGGGAAGGAGTGCCGCTCATAGACGGAACTCGAGCGACCAAGAAGTTCTGTGCCTGGTATAATAACTCCACAGTGCACCACCCCNAGTGCCGCTCATAGACGGAACTCGAGCGACCAAGAAGTTCTGTGCCTGGTATAATAACTCCACAGTGCACCACCCCTACCCCTCACTTCTATTACCTACGCCATAAATATATTATTCAAATAAGGGCATCACACAACAGTGCTATTCTTATCGCGCCTCCCGATCACCACCTAAAAAGGCATCACGTGCTACAAAGAGTCCCTTCAAACACTGGTGCGAACCCTATCGTAACCGCGGTCCTATACGAGCCAAACTGCAACAAAATAACAAACTACTGTATTTCCAGAACATAATTGAAAAGAAAAACCAGCGGCGAACATCCCAGCGGCCCTTATCACTGATCCCTGATGCAAATTTAACTATGAATTTAGAAAAAAAACCATGGCAGACACACATATTAACACTGCCAAAACTACTGAAATACTGGAAAACAACTACCTTCCCGTGNAAAAAAAACCATGGCAGACACACATATTAACACTGCCAAAACTACTGAAATACTGGAAAACAACTACCTTCCCGTGCACAAAATAAAAAGAACATTAGCAAAATGTTTCTACAAATTGTAGAAATTGTATTAACTGCACCATTACAAGAGTGTAGGACTTGCATGATAGTACTTAATTAACTGCATTCCAAGGGGAATGCTCACAATGAAAGAAAACTTTTAACTGATATTTAAAATAGGTATTTGATGTCAATGTTACGGTAGTATAACTATGAATCACTTCATTGTAACTTGTTTGTAAAATTGTTGATCTTTTGAATGGAAATGTGCAACGGTGATGCTTAAATTAAGGCAGTGTTCGAATTACCATTTGGTATTTAAGTATTAGTAGCGTTCATTTCAAACCCTGTCGATAGTCACTTATTTAAAAATGGTTGCGATTTGGTATTTTAGAAAGTTTCATTACATACTAAAATAACAAAATCATCATCATTTTAGTTGATTAATTCTGGTCACGTGACAAACTAAAAAGTGCCAATTCAAACACGGCCTAAATTTTTTCTTCGAACATTTGCATTTGTATAGCAATTGAAGTGTTTTTAAATTGGGGTTATGAACAGAAAATTTGTTAGCACTAGGTGGTACTACAGAACATGTTTAATTTAAACAAAGTACAATTTCAATAAACAGTATTTTATACATAAGCCAAGCATATATATACTTAATCAAAAAGCTGTCTGAATTGTGTACTGAAAAATCATAGTTTCTAATTGGATACCAAGCATAATTAATTGATGTCTGGGTATTCAGTCCATTTCTACAGTATTGCCAATGATATTTATGTTAATGATCTAGAATTGGGAGTTTTCTGAAAAACGGGAAAATAATACCGGCAAATGGTGTATATGGTCTTTACTAATCACACTTAATAGGAATTTTATTGGGGCTTCATGTAATTGCAGTATATACCATGAAATGTGATGGTGAGGAGGGTTATGAAGTTGGGGTGTTTATGCGGCAAAACACGTAAAATTTATGTCAAATATATTTATTTCGGGTTGCTGAATCNGTTATGAAGTTGGGGTGTTTATGCGGCAAAACACGTAAAATTTATGTCAAATATATTTATTTCGGGTTGCTGAATCGTGTTAAATATGGGAATGCCTCTGGAAACGAAATCTTAATTTACAAAATGTTATTCACAGGATATGTTTTGGCCATGACGGAATATAATTTAAATATTACAAGGTTTACTTTGTCTATTATATTCACGAGAGGAGTGTACTACGTAATGTGGAAATACTAGAAAAAATATACATATAGTATATCATACAAAAAGACGTTCTCAGGTGTTGTTTACGAGAGGTTTACGTGTATCGCCATGATACATTTGAACAACAACGCANGGTTATGAAGTTGGGGTGTTTATGCGGCAAAACACGTAAAATTTATGTCAAATATATTTATTTCGGGTTGCTGAATTGTGTTAAATATGGGAATGCCTCTGGAAACGAAATCTTAATTTACAAAATGTTATTCACAGGATATGTTTTGGCCATGACGGAATATAATTTAAATATTCCAAGGTTTACTTTGTCTATTATATTCACGAGAGGAGTGTACTACGTAATGTGGAAATACTAGAAAAAATATACATATAGTATATCATACAAAAAGACGTTCTCAGGTGTTGTTTACGAGAGGTTTACGTGTATCGCCATGATACATTTGAACAACAACGCACAGACAAGAAACAAATGCGCAATGGTTTTGGCCTTCTGGTTTATTTTGTACCTATTTCATGTATGCTGGTAGTGTCCGGAAGTTCAGAAAATGAGTGAATTTGAATGTTTGGAGGCTTATGATTTACAAATTCTATTACGCATGTTTCTTTGAGAGAATTTTGATGTGACGTGTTAAATCAAAGTACTGTGCGGAAATAAGAGTGTTTCTTTTCAGTTGTTTCAATGAGAAGTGTTATAATATAATTATTGCGCGGAAATGAGTGTTTGTGGAGTTTACACTAATTGATAGACTATAACGTGTCCTACAAGTCATATAATTGTCTAGTTTTAGCAAGGAAAGTTTATAAAGTGTAGTCAATAATACACTGTATTATTGCATGTGACTGTGGGAATTGAAGTGTCTATTTACTGCGGCCACCAGCAATTTAAAATGCAGAAGACCTAACCAGATTTAACCTAACTTCACCATAGGTAAATCACAGGGGATGGATGAATTAACGAGAGCTTACTTATTATACTTTTCCTAACACACTATCTCATGTCGGCACTCTCCCCTATAATCACATATCGTGAAGTTAGGTTTGGTCTTCTTGCATATAACGTTGTTAAGGAACCCAAAATACATGAAATTTACATAAATTGTATGTGTTTTATCCCACAATGTCCCTGATCTTCATAACCCTACCCACTATCGCATTTGGTAGTATGAACTGCGAATATTGTGATGCCCCTAGTAAGTTCGTGTCCTGTGTAACAGGTAATGTTGATATATACCCTTTTCTGGGAAGTTTTTAAATTTTTTTTTCGGAAAAGCCTGTGTTCTGGATAATTACCATACAGTGAAACTCTGTTAAGAAGTTCGCACTTAAGAAGTTTTTCTGCTTAATAAGTTGAATAATTTTGCGCATAGTCTATCTGCAGATGTGTAAATTGACCATTATAAGGAGTTTTCATGTTAATAATCATTATCTTTGCAGTCCCTTAAAAAATTTCTTAACGGAGTTTTGCTGTATTTGTTAAAAATAACAGATATTCAATATCCAGATACTGGCAAAGGATTAATAGTGAAGTATCCTGGCTACCACATTTAGAATTTATTGCCAAGAAATGGCAGGCTAAACAAATGTTGACTAATTTTTTTATTTTTACAGATGCATTTCCCGTCTGTTACATCCAAGGTCTAAATTTCATGAATGCTTTAGCTGAAGTCCAGTATTTCTTGGGAGAGTCCCATAAAATCTCTGCAATTGATAAACATCAGGTGGGTACGTCATTTAGTTTTGTAGGATTTAATGGCTTGTGTATGAAATATATTTTTTGTGACCCACACAGCTTCGTCTATTTATCGTGGTTGTGGCACAGTTAGGATTATAATACACTTTTCAATAATTAGGAGTGTCTCAATGGTGGTGTATTGAGGAGCAACACATTACTGGGAACAAATTTTAGTTCAGCTCAATATGTGTACACTCACTGTTTATCCTTCAGTCACTTTCCCCGCTGTCCCACCTCCTCTGTACTCAAATCTCTTCACTAAATCTCTTGTCCCCTCACTTGCTCTATTTCAACCCGTTATTCTACTCGACCTCTTTCTATGCCTTAATTTTTTTTACATATTAACTTAATTTCTGTAAACTTTTTTCACAATTTCATTTGATTTCTCTAAACAAATTTTTTACATCTTCATTGGATTTCTATAAATCTTACTTTTTTACATCTTCATTTGATATCTCTAAACCTTACTTATTCACATCTTCCTTGATTTCCCTAAACTCTCCTTTCTCTTGGACACCCTCACTTGACCTCTGTAAAGCCCTTTCTCTTTAACATCCTCATACCACTTGCTCTGACACCCGTACTTCATCTCTCTAAACCTCTTTCTTTCACATATTTCCTTTCTTTCACTTATTTCCTTTCTCTCTCAACTTCTTTCTCTGTCAACCCTTTGTTTGTTCTGTCTCTCAAACCCTTTCTCATTCACCCCCTCACTTGATCTCAACCATGCTCTCTTTCACACTCTCGCTTGTGTTCAATTTCATTCTCTTTCAACCCTTCACCTGCTCTCTCAACCCTTCACATTCTCTCTTTTTCTTTTAACCCTTCAGTTTATTTTTCTCAATACTTTTGTTATTCTGGCGCGTATACCTAGTGTATGTACAATAAAAAGGACGTTGTGTGTACTGTAAATACCGGTATGGTGTGAGAGAACTACTGGGAACACTCATTCGCACACATCACTCTTCATAAGTGTTTGAAATGTCGACCATCCTGTATCAGACACGACTCTGCCCTCCGTCTTACATCTGCGGATGCTCTGCGGACCTCAGCGCTGATGAGAGATCCAAATGCTGCTCTGATTCTGTCATTCATGCAATGTAAAATGAATGACTGAATGAACGAACGTTCAATTGTCGGTTAACTTGCATGCAAAACCTGCAGTTCCTGCAAGTGGTAGAGGGCTTACCTGCTTGCTGCTTAGTGCTGTTAGATGCTGTTGTAGTGCACATATAAAAGTTACCTTTAGTGTGTCATGTAGGAACAGTTTAAAAATGGCTGATTTTGTTTCAGGATAAAAATAGACATTTATCAAATAGGTGCTATGAATAATATACATGATTACCAAAGTTAAGTTTTAATTTCCACAAAACACTTTTATTAAAAAATTATGCAAAAGTCCTTATTTTAAATTTAAAATAAATCAGTTCACAAATAAGCAACTGACTTGAAGTACTTAAAATTCTGCCAATACTAGCGTCACGTTATGAAATCTGAAGAAGAAAATNGGTGGCCATTGACCTTAAAATTTATTACAAAACACTTTTATTAAAAAATTATGCAAAAGTCCTTATTTTAAATTTAAAATAAATCAGTTCACAAATAAGCAACTGACTTGAAGTACTTAAAATTCTGCCAATACTAGCGTCACGTTATGAAATCTGAAGAAGAAAATTGGTTCTCAATATTTTTTAAGTTTGTGAAGTACTTCTTAAGGTATAAGAAAACCAAATTGCATAATTTAACTGGGCACTTACTATGTTAATCAAATGGGGGTGTAGCAGTTATAAAAAAATTGTATTAAAATTCTCCTGAGTATTGTTAATACCAACAGTGTGAGTTGCTTTTCAAAAAAATAAAAAATAAAAAGTTGCTTAAGTTTGACTAAATATAAATACTGCATATTTAAAATTAACTGGAAAACTTTTTTCTTATTTTTAGTGTAGAGTACTGTAGTACAAGCAAGAGTTTTATTTATTTCCCGTAAAAACAAAGTGATGTTTGTAATTCAAAGTTGTTGGATTTCTTTGGTGCAATGCAATTTGATTTTGTCAGGCTTTCAGCTTTAGTTTCATTAGTTACTTACCAGACGAGCGGGAAGAAAGAAACCTCTTGAATGCCACAGAACATGCTGGCTAACGTAGGTTTATCAAGGTTAACAAAACTTAGCATTTTTAAAATTGTCCTAAACATGTCTCTGCCCCTAGATGCATACATTATAACGTGCATACTGACTGGTATGTGTACCGTGAAGTTGGCTACAACGAAATGAAAGTAGTTCTTGAAGTGTAAGTATTAGCAAAGATCGAGAATATTTTCTTTTCTAATAATTTCACAGTTTCAGTTGACTGACTCATGAATAAAGTTATTAGAACTACGGCAGTGTTAATTATTTTACGTGCAGCGGGAGGATACACAGCGTGTGTACAAGTGTAGGCTATTCACTGTAAAGTGAGCACTTTTTGAAGCCCTCTCGTTTGAATTAATAGTCAATAAAAATATTTTATTGTAGCCTTAGACATTAACTTTCAAGTCGGGTGAAATATATATCTAATATATAAAATTCTCCCGTCACAGTGTTAGTCACTGAACTCCTCCTCCGTCATCGTCCANTATTTACATGGCAGTATTTATTTTAAAGAGTGGTGGAAGAGTAATGAATGGCTGATAGGAAAAAAGTAACTAAAGCCTCGAAATTGCTCACTTTACCGTGAACGGCCTATTCTTCTTGAGCAGGGCTTTCAGTTTACTGTAAAGAGCCTATACATGAGCTGTGGTGTCACAAGATGGCTTGCTATGCTCATTGCCACGTTGTTACGCCCAGAACATATTTTTGGCTGTGAACATTAACAACAAACATGCTTTTATAATGTAATCTTTTTGTAAACAGAAATGTTTTCCACGATAAACTGCATATTAATGTTTCCACTATCCATGGAGGGCACACAAACTAAATATGTGCATGGAGGATATTTTATTGGGTGTCAATTTTCTTCTTACGGTTACAAATTTATGCCCCAGTGTACATTTTGGTGTGCTGCTTGTAGAAACGGGTAGTGGAANAATTTTCTTCTTACGGTTACAAATTTATGCCCCAGTGTACATTTTGGTGTGCTGCTTGTAGAAACGGGTAGTGGAAAGTTTCTACGGAAAATTTCCTTTCAAAACTTCTAAAAATACAAAGTTTCAAGCTCACGTGGAAGTTTCCCAAAAAAAAAAAAGTGGAAACTTTGAGTGGAGTTGAGATATCTTTGCGGCTCTTAACATAGAGGTTTTGAGAGCCATTGAGGGTGAAGTGAAATGAGTATTGGACAGAATCAGAATGCAATGGCATGGGAAACGAGAGATCCCGGTGAAAACCCGCCGACCAGCGGAATTATTGGGCACGATTCCCACGTGCAAAAAATTACATTTCCTAGCAGTGTATCAGAATTTTGACATCCTTTCTTGAATTAACTTCAAAGTAAATCATTTTGTTACTATATTAACTTTATTGTTTGTTTGACTGTACTTACGGACTGCATCACCCCCTGTTTTCCTTCTGTAAAAGCCAACATTTTCTGGTTCGTTCCCCTTTTGTCTGTCAGAAAATAATTTTGAGATACTATTTCACTGTCAGATATTGTAAACCTTGTACGTAATAATTTCAAAATATATACTCTTTGCTTTGTTTCCTACTTCCCACAGGACTGATGAACAAGATAATGCGTCGCTCACCCAGTTTACCCCAAAAATAAGTTATCTTTAAGCATGTAACCACTCATACCGTGGGGTAACATTGTTTCTATTCCCATCTCTCAACTTGTTTTATAAATATTACAGATGGGTAGACAGTGACTATTTAATTCAGCTGGCCTGTTATGCTGTAGAAGGAATACAAACTGCAGTACAAAGTACTATTCATTGGGTGGCTGTTGAGAAAGGCAAAATTGAACCCTCTACTTAGTGGTTTGAAAGGACTGCGGGCATACAATCCTGTCATGAGTAGCTACCGATACCTGTAACGTCTGCTACAGTACTACTCACAAATATTGCAACACACACGGCAGGATACACACAAAACTAAGGAATAACCGACTATTAGCTGCATGTTCGACACTCAACAGTGTGTACATTTTATTTCTCACAAAAGTTAACGTCCAAGGCCACAATAAAGTATAATTTTTTTTTATTAATATGCCTGCTGCAAAGGCCTTAAAAAGTGTTCACTTTACCTTGAAGAGCCTGTGTGGGACTCAACATGTTCAATCTCGTATAGGTTGGGTTTTTTTTTTCTTTCTTTCTTTCTTTCTTTCTTTCTTCAAATACAGTTCTGTAGGAAGGGTGAAATAATATATAGAGATATTAAATATGAGACTTATCAGTGTTTTTGTTGTAAAGTTTGTTATAAAAAAAAAATAGTTCCTTGTGTCACATACTATTTTGACCCGACCAAACAAACATTTTGCTATAGAAAATAGTTTGTCATAAACAGGTTCACTGTAGCAGTAGTTATGTTGAGTGAGTTGTTTTATTAATTGACCAGTCTGTCAGCGTTGCTTAATTGTGTGTGTGTGTGNTAGCAGTAGTTATGTTGAGTGAGTTGTTTTATTAATTGACCAGTCTGTCAGCGTTGCTTAATTGTGTGTGTGTGTGTGTACTCATTTTCTTCAGAGCATTGAGAATGAATATTAAAATGAAAACCATCAATATTTACTGGTANTGTGTGTGTGTGTACTCATTTTCTTCAGAGCATTGAGAATGAATATTAAAATGAAAACCATCAATATTTACTGGTATGCACAAAATATTTGTATGGTGAAATAAGCATATTACGGTTTCACGAACGTGTTTAAAGTGCATTAAGTGCAGCAATTGGAAAATAAATAAATATGGTAATTGTATAGAATAGCGGCTTTTCTGAAAATAAAAGATAAAATCATGGAAAGTGGTATATTTCCACTCTACTAATTACACAGAACACAAATATACTAGGTGCATTAACGTATTACTAATACAAACCACAAATACGATAGTGGAGAGGGCTATGAAGATCAGAGAAATTGTGGGGTGAAAAGGGGTGTAACATATGTACATTACCGTTATATTTCCATACGTTACGTAACCTAAACTAACCTAACATTATGTTAGGTTTTGGTAGGTTATGTTAATTTACGTAACGTACGGAAATGTAATTGTAATATACTTGTACACTATAAACCAATGCTAAAATAGTGTGGGAAATATCTACGTTAACGTTATATTTCCGTATGAGAACACAATTACAATACTACAGATAATACAACACACCAGACGTATGTAAATTTACTCACCTAAGTAGGCGGTATGTCCTCGGCCAATTCAACTACCGTCATGCATGATGGGCCATTCTTCAATCACAAGTTTTCACACTGTCGGGTTTGGACGTCGCAAACCACGCGCACACAATACTCCACTCACCGTCAACCACACAGTATGCCATATACCGGGCAACTAAACGCGGTACACATCTGCACCGACAGCATTTTACGGCTATTCAACATGGNCACAGTATGCCATATACCGGGCAACTAAACGCGGTACACATCTGCACCGACAGCATTTTACGGCTATTCAACATGGTGTCCGACGTAAACAAAGCGGCTGAACTTCTAGTATTTTATCTATTTTATTTACTACGTTCTACATATTTTACCATTACGCCCTCGTCAGTTTTAAAAAGGTTAGCTGGGCGCAACCCATTTATGTTACTTTTGTGGGTCTACTGTGTTCCCTTCAGAAAAGCCGCTATTCTATACAACTACCATNCACAGTATGCCATATACCGGGCAACTAAACGCGGTACACATCTGCACCGACAGCATTTTACGGCTATTCAACATGATGTCCGACGTAAACAAAGCGGCTGAACTTCTAGTATTTTATCTATTTTATTTACTACGTTCTACATATTTTACCATTACGCCCTCGTCAGTTTTAAAAAGGTTAGCTGTGCGCAACCCATTTATGTTACTTTTGTGGGTCTACTGTGTTCCCTTCAGAAAAGCCGCTATTCTATACAACNGCGCAACCCATTTATGTTACTTTTGTGGGTCTACTGTGTTCCCTTCAGAAAAGCCGCTATTCTATACAACTACCATAATTATATATTTATGAAAAAACAGTTTAATTAAATTCCAATGAATTCGTGCTGGTATCTGGCTGTCAGACTTGCCTTAAAGCTGTTAATTAAATAAAAATAATTAAAAATTTAGTTTGATAATTACAAACAAAAAATTTAACTGTAACTTTTAACACTCCAACTTATTTCAGTTGTTGAGATCCCAGAGGTTTTTTGATAGAGTTCAAAAGAAGGAAAAAACTCACATATAGCAGCAATTATCTGAAGTGAACTTTGCTTATGACCGTACATCTGGAGTTACAATTACAGGACATCCAACTGGGGGATAGCAGCAATGGACGAGGTTCACCTCGACACACGCATGTTGGAAGTTACCGTCAGACACCACTCAATTTCCTGCTTTTCATCTTATTTTGGACTAAAGCTCATTAGACTCTGGACTTGCATTGCACATCTAATTTCCTAAAATTTTAGAGTAACAATCCAGACTTCATTATACTGGTCAAAAATATTCTAAGCAGAAGCAGTTGTCGTGTTTGTTAGAAACACTTTCTTTTGTTTCCAGTTTTACTTTAATTTTTTAAGGAATAAATTTATCTTGGATATTAATCATTTTTTTCATGGAGCAATAATTTTACACCTACAGTTATAAA
Source organism: Clitarchus hookeri (assembly GCA_002778355.1). Lineage (NCBI taxonomy): Eukaryota > Metazoa > Arthropoda > Insecta > Phasmatodea > Phasmatidae > Clitarchus > Clitarchus hookeri. The sequence continues at coordinate 69,243 of NQII01004537.1, forward strand.
TGGTTATAAACTTATGATACAGGGATGGGTATGCTGACCTCCGACCGAAGGTAGTTNTTTACACCTACAGTTATAAATGGTTATAAACTTATGATACAGGGATGGGTATGCTGACCTCCGACCGAAGGTAGTTTACAAATGAATAATGAGTAAATGTCATAATAAAGTAGGTCAGCTTATTGTACATTCTACTCCAAATCATAGTTTACATTAACATGAACCAAATATTACAGTTTGTCACAGCACTGCCTCCATGGACTCCACAACGAGTCTACCAGAGCAAGCAATAAATAATTGTCATTCTTTTCCCAGGTGGTATCAACAAATACACTAGAAACTAGAGATGTATGTGTTAAAATGTATAAATACAAAACACTGAAAACGACAGCATGTAACAGTGTCAATTGAATTTGTATTCAGCAAGATGCAGGCTCGACTGAATGGCATTCTCTTTTAACACGTGTTTCAGGTAGGTCTTACTGGACTTTGACTGTGGTGTGACATTTATTACAGTACTTACCAACATAACAATCCACTATATTTGGGTCTCTCCTTATGCATTAACCCGCGTGGCCTGCCAATGTTTAATAAATGCTGCTAGTTTGGTCTAATGATGTAAAAACAAATTTCCATAGCTTACTTAAAGTGTTTTAAGTGCTTTCATTTTATGATTGTGACACGGAAGAGTTACTCAATTTGACATAATTTTTAATGATTCTGTTAATTATTCAATGCAGGTTGTGCCTTTTCAAACATCCCGTGGAATGATAGTTTGCCGTTGCGATGTCAGCAAGTGCGCATTGTTAGTGTGATTGCAGAAAAGTAGCGCATGTTATTCGAACATTTCTGAGAAAAAAAAAATAAAAAAAAACCTCTTGAGGATTTGTATTTGGGTCCTAGGAATCAAAATTAAACTACCCAAAATATTACTGACGAAGTGCTCTGCACAGCTAAGGTGTCAAAGCAAGCTCATTTGTTGGCATGCGTGTCGAATACAGCTCTAAAGATTATGTTGTATTCTTCGTGAAATTACATGTTCACAAACTAAAATAACTGGCATCGCCATTTATGTTTTATGGTCAGTGCATTATTCATGTAGGTGATTTGAAGAAAGAGTATTGTTAATGCAGCTAATGTGCCCCCTCCCCCCTCTACATCATTCCCTTAGCCACCTAGGAAGTTAATGTAATGTGATCAACAAGAATGTTCATTATGTGATTTCATGATATTTTTATTTAGCTAAGTGATTATTGAAACACTGTTGTAGTACACAATTTGTTTACTTATTTTGTTGTCTGTAAGTTCCTCAGCTCACAGGAATCTGTTGCATGATGTTTTAATCCAAAACTGTTATTAACGTTAAACTTCCAACTGTTCATACATGTTTTGGCATATCACGTTTATAGAACACTAACAATAGTCAACTTTGTAGTCCTTTTTTACGCCTGCTCATTTCTGTCTCACCTACAGTTTTTGCAGCTTAATTTTCCTCTCTTACACTTACCTGCATTTTGCAACAGTTAATTTCCTGGCTCCTTGAAAAGTGTTAAAAAGGGATTTTGCTTTACTCACAAANCTTACCTGCATTTTGCAACAGTTAATTTCCTGGCTCCTTGAAAAGTGTTAAAAAGGGATTTTGCTTTACTCACAAATCATAAAAATGTCTGCCGGTAGCAAATTGTTGTATTAAGCTTTTCCAGATCCTTCAAATGTTGCCATCAAAAATTTTCTGGAGTAGAGTGGCTCTTTAGTACGAGGTTATAACAGGACAGATGTGTTTTTGTACTTGCTGATTACCTCGACTAATCAAAAAGAGTTTGCAGCCAATGCCTTCTCTGCAGTTATTTTCAGTGTGTTATTTTGTTTACTGAAGGAAATTTATTTTTTTGTAATTTGGTAATACTTTATGTGCATGTTTGTGTGGACCTATTTTCAGTGTATTTGAAATTTAATGCAAGGAGTCCATTGTGACAGTATACACCGAAAGTGAAAAATGTCTGGTCGAGTTATTCAATTGGTGTTGTTTCTGGATTCTTGATTTTCAGTTTTGTGTAATATCTGGCGGTGCCAGGGGTGTACTAGAAATAATTGTACTTTGTAGTAGCAGTGTTTAATATTTTGAATTTTGAAAACAGTTTTGATGGTTGTGTGTTACGTTTGATTTTCAGAGTCCACAAAGTCCACTGGCGAATGTTCTGAAAGTGACGTCTTAATGTGATTGGAAGATAACTGGTCTGGGAGTATGGGAGTGTAATTGGTATGTCAAAGATAAAAATCTCGTGGCTTGCGGAATGTGTTACATCTGAAAATAAGCAAAATTACTATTTGTGTAGTATGCTGGTTAACAAAACTTGGCCAGTTCAGGGACACCAAAATTTTTATGGCAAGGAAATAGGGAAGCCATGTATTTAAGTGGANTTAACAAAACTTGGCCAGTTCAGGGACACCAAAATTTTTATGGCAAGGAAATAGGGAAGCCATGTATTTAAGTGGATGTTTAGGCTTAATAACTTGGGGTGCATCAAAATACCACACATTCTAACTCCCTGCTGGTCTGTATTGTATTGTCCCAGTAAGATGTTTGTATGTTGTCAAATAAGTGAAATACAGCAGTTTGGTTCGACGTGTTACAAGCAAACTTTTGTTTTATCCTAGGGTTAGGCCATCAAAGCTAGACTTGTGTTGTCGCTCAGAGCGANGTTTTATCCTAGGGTTAGGCCATCAAAGCTAGACTTGTGTTGTCGCTCAGAGCGAGTGCAGTAGAGAACTGTGCAGCGACTAGTTTCTGAATCACAGCCGTCTCTTTGCCAACAGAAGTGTCGCAACCATGGGACTTGAACGACAGTACAGCCCTCCTATGATGGTCCCATTTATAATGCAGGTTTTTTTCATAAGCACAGTGTTAAGCAGTCCCTGAAATGTTTCCACTTTCCCTTGAGTAATGTAAAATGCATCATATGAAAAAATTAGTTTCTGGTTACTATACCTTTAATATAATTTCAAGTTACAACTTTTAACTTAGGGGGCCGCAGTGGCTGAGTGNCCCAGTAAGATGTTTGTATGTTGTCAAATAAGTGAAATACAGCAGTTTGGTTCGACGTGTTACAAGCAAACTTTTATTTTATCCTAGGGTTAGGCCATCAAAGCTAGACTTGTGTTGTCACTCAGAGCAAGTGCAGTAGAGAACTGTGCAGCGACTAGTTTCTGAATCACAGCCGTCTCTTTGCCAACAGAAGTGTCGCAACCATGGGACTTGAACGACAGTACAGTCCTTCTATGATGGTCCCATTTATAATGCAGGTTTTTTCCATAAGCACAGTGTTAAGCAGTCCCTGAAATGTTTCCATTTTCCCTTGAGTAATGTAAAATGCATCATATGAAAAATTTAGTTTCTGGTTACTATACCTTTAATATAATTTCAAGTTACAACTTTTAACTTAGGGGGCCGCAGTGGCTGAGTGGTTAGTCTGCTTGCTTTCCACCAAGGCGAACCGGGTTCAATCCCCAGCTGGGTCACTCCCGGATTTTCGCAAGTGGGAATTGTGCCAAACGATGCCCCTGGTCAGCGGGTTTTCTCGGAGATCTCCAGTTTCCCTTGCCCTTTCATTCCAGCACAGCTCCATACTCACCTTGCTTCATCCTCATCGGCTCTCAAGATGTTGATGTTAAGAGCTGCCTAAATCTCTTCACTCACTCACTTATAACGTTAGTACTTGATACATTGGTACAGATGAGCTACCATGGAGAGATTGTACACTGAATATTACAGTGTAATAGTCTTTTTTTTTTCCTCTGAATTTATGTTAGTGGTCATATTTGTACACATAGTGCCATTTTTTTTTTCCATTTGTGGAATCTGCCCATCACTTTCTTTAGGTGAAATTTATTCTTACCTCTAAGAGTTGGGTACACAACATTTGTATCGTACAGTAGTGGGCAAGTTCATCCGCAGCAGTTTCTGACAAAATTAGCAAGTCGTACCAATAAAATTAACAACCCAAATTGCACCAAGTGTTAAATTGAAACTGCTGTTGATTGCAAGCTTGTGAATCATTGGATATTCAGAGGGTCTGTCACAAACACACACACACACACACCCCCTTCCCTATCTGTTCTTCCCCTACTACTGGTTTTCTGTTCAATGCAGAACACTCTTTTTCGTTAAGATAATTATTTATTGAAGTAAGGAATTGAAACCATGAGAATGACCACCATAAAGGAGGATTAGTTTTGTAAATACAGCTATTTCTCCAATTATTTTGTTTATACAACTAATTTTACGTATGTGAGTTTGCTATTCTGAATTTTTATCTTTCCTTATAATAATATTTTCCTTCTTATAGTACCACTTTTCCATGGTCCCCGTACAGACATTATCATGGTTGCCGCTCATCTGGAAAACAGGGAAATGTTGGGGAATTCTGTGATAGGCTTACTACATTTGGCAGTTCTATCTTCAAGTGTGCTCCGCTACTAGAATCGTATAAAATTGTTTTGATGATTATGGACAAAATTATTATGCGTTTTCCTTTGCAATTTGTTTTGGGAGCAATTTTGTAAGATCAGAGAAGTATTTTAGTGTAAAAGTGTGTTATAATGTAGCAAAGGTAACAATCCTTGCAGAAAAAAGTTACTTAGTCTAGAAATCAAAGAAATGTCAGGGAATTTTCCAATGAAAAAAGGTGGTGACCTTAATTATAGAAGAGTTTGATTGTAGTTAGCACGCTCGTTTTCAAAAATACATTCTTTGATGTGGTTAGTAAACTGTCTGTGACAACTTTGATGCAACGAGGATAAATCCAAGTTATTCAGAATCATGAGTGAATGTTGGGAATGTGTGCAGATGAAGCCGAGCACACAGTGCATCTTTCTTGTACAGGAATGTGCGTTCTGGATAGACTGCAAGAGATGATGTTACTAGTTTGTGTGCGCGTCTGCAGTGCCTGTGGTTTCAGATACGGAAACTACATTTGTAGCTGTAGCACAAATTTATGCCCACAGGGAAAACCATTTAAAAAACTGAACTTTTTAATGCTCAGTAAAAAAACAACAGGTTGTCAATACGTGTACATATAAATTACTTACTAACACAAATATAATTGGCCAAGCAGTAAAATACATTATAAAAAAAAACCAATGACTTGTATGTATTTAACATGTACATAAATAAAATAATTTATTTGCATTTGATTTGTACAAGANACACTCTTTTTCGTTGAGATAATTATTTATTGAAGTAAGGAATTGAAACCATGAGAATGACCATCATAAAGGAGGATTAGTTTTGTAAATACAGCTGTTTCTCCAATTATTTTGTTTATACAACTAATTTTACGTATGTGATTTTGCCATCCTGAATCTTTATCTTTCCTTATAATAATATTTTCCTACTTATAGTACCACTTTTCCATGGTCCCCGTACAGACATTATCATGGTTGCCGCTCATCTGGAAAACAGGGAAATGTTGGGGAATTCTGTGATAGGCTTACTACATTTGGCAGTTCTATCTTCAAGTGTGCTCCGCTACTAGAATCGTATGAAATTGTTTTGATGATTATGGACAAAATTATTATGCGTTTTCCTTTGCAATTTGTTTTGGGAGCAATTTTGTAAGATCAGAGAAGTATTTTAGTGTAAAAGTGTGTTATAATGTAGCAAAGGTAACAATCCTTGCAGAAAAAAGTTACTTAGTCTAGAAATCAAAGAAATGTCAGGGAATTTTCCAATGAAAAAAGGTGGTGACCTTAATTATAGAAGAGTTTGATTGTAGTTAGCACGCTCGTTTTCAAAAATACATTCTTTGATGTGGTTAGTAAACTGTCTGTGACAACTTTGATGCAACGAGGATAAATCCAAGTTATTCAGAATCATGAGTGAATGTTGGGAATGTGTGCAGATGAAGCCGAGCACACAGTGCATCTTTCTTGTACAGGAATGTGCGTTCTGGATAGACTGCAAGAGATGATGTTACTAGTTTGTGTGCGCGTCTGCAGTGCCTGTGGTTTCAGATACGGAAACTGCATTTGTAGCTGCAGCACAAATTTATGCCCACAGGGAAAACCATTTAAAAAACTGAACTCTTTAATGCTCAGTAAAAAAACAACAGGTTGTCAATACGTGTACATATAAATTACTTACTAACACAAATATAATTGGCCAAGCAGTAAAATACATTATTAAAAAAAACCAATGACTTGTATGTATTTAACATGTACATAAATAAAATAATTTATTTGCATTTGATTTGTACAAGANAAAAAAAACCAATGACTTGTATGTATTTAACATGTACATAAATAAAATAATTTATTTGCATTTGATTTGTACAAGAAAGATAGCCAAAATTAGAACCATGTCTATTTGGTGCTAGCATACAGGTTCTTGTATGCTAACTACAATCATACTCGACATCCATTCACATGACGCAAGTTTTGTGCAAGTTGAGGCGAGCAAGAAAAATGATCACCTTCTTGCTCACAAAATATGACCGTGTGTACTGCACTCTTTGCGGATCCTCCTACGTGTGTTTCAAACTGCAGTGTGTTGTTGGTGTTTTGCAGAGATGGCTGCAGATAGCGATGGAGACGTTGTTGAAACTGTAGTGACATGTCAGGGTGACCTCAAAGATCCTGCCTTTCAAGAGCGCTTCAAGTACATCGTGCGGCAGCTCCGTGCCCTACTTTGTACAGGTACAAATATTCCTGCTACCTCAGTAGGCGATTATTAATGTAGCTCTATGAATTGCTGATGTACAGTAAACTCTTGATTCTAAAACCTTTCATGGTTCCCGGGAAAAGGGTTGTTATTTCGAGAGGATCGCTTTTTCAAGGGTCTTAGAAACAAGAGTTGACTGTATTACTTTGCAGTAAACTTAATGAAAACTGCTAATGGCTTAGTGATTAGGTGGAATTTGTCATTATGTTAAAAACTATATCTCTGTTTTTTGAAGACTACGTATTTGTACTGTACTAGCAGGTTTCATGGATTTTGCTCTATTGAAGGCTTTATGAAATTTTGTAACGCTCATCAGAAATGTAATTGCATTACATATAACAACTGTAATACTGTGTAAAAGTATGCAAAATGCCAAACAAACTAAGCAGGCTAAACAACATGTGAAAAGTTTAATAAATAATGCACTTAAGTTTGTGTAAAAAAAATTTTTGAGTAGTATTGGCAATATTTTGTGTTTGTGCAGCAGATTAGATTAATGTAAAACCTAAGTTTCTAGTTAAAACATTTTTCTGCTGTATAAACTTGCATTATTTAGCACCTGACCAATAACCACACATGTGAATAAGTGAGCAATGTGATGATTTCAAAATTTTTCTGGTTACTAAGCCTAAATTTGATAGTCCTTTGTGAAATGTTTTATATTTTTGCCAGCCTATAATATTAATGGGAACATAGTCGCCTACTAATTGCCTTTTATCCTAGTTGAAATTTTATTTATGGTGAGCAGTGAAGTATGCCCTACACATGAAATGTTAGTACATGTTTATACACTATTTTGAATCCTGTTAAAATATTGCTGATAGAAAGCTTCAGCGTTTGGCAGGTATGTACAGAGTGGTCATATCTTTCCTTTTTCCTAGTTGTTGGCCATTGCCATTATAAAGAACACTCAGTTTTTACTGTCATGTCTTGCCAAGTCCTTGTCATCAGGTGAATACTGTGCTATTGTTCATTGTCTTCAACCTACATGTGTCTGTATGCGTGCTGGTGGTGTTGTCAGGTAAAGGAGAAAATCTTCGGGTGCAGAAGGTGGAGCCATGGAACTCTGTGCGGGTGACGTTCACGATCCCGCGGGAGGCGGCGCTGCGGCTGCGACAGCTGGCTCAGGAAGGTGACCAGGCTCTCACCCAGCTGGGGATCCTTTCCGTGCAGGTGGAGGGTGACCAGGTACCTGCCACTTAACATTACATATTACATTTTCTATAACAGTAATGTACAGCTGGTCATAAAAGATTGCTAAAAAAAAAGTCTGCTAACAAAGTGGTGTTTTTTTATAGGTCATATCGCTGAGGATAGCAGGCAGGTTTGGGAGTGAATCCCAAGAAATCGTTCTTAGAACAGCCCCTTCTGAGGACGGTGCCAGCACTTCTGCCTTAACAGCTCCTACAAGAAGTTTGCAGTCACCTTCGCTCGGCTCCGATGAACCTGGTACCAGCAGTGCTGCTCTTGGGCTGGTTCACAATGTCACCAAAATCCTCTCTACCGGCGTGGAGCAGCCTCAGTTTCGAAGCCCGAACGTCGTCGCGCCCACCGGAGGAGATCCGATTCCGCCATTCCCCAGCACCACCATCTCGTCTTCGCCATCTTTGCCGCATGGCCCGACGAGCGGACCGAGCTCCACGCAGGCTCCACGGCCGACCCCCCACCACAATTACCATNGCCCGACGAGCGGACCGAGCTCCACGCAGGCTCCACGGCCGACCCCCCACCACAATTACCATGGCCCCTTCCCATTCGCCAGCATGACTCACGCAGCCCACGCCATGCAGAACAGAGAATCGCAGCACAACTCCACCACTGGCTCGTCTTTCAACCATAATTTTGCTACACCACCCCCTCCTCCATATCCTGGCTCAAATAATAGTACTACTACTAACAATAATAACACTAATGCCTTACAACCAGTACAGCCTTCAAACCAGCCTCTGCCTAGTGGCCAGCCTTACAACAAACCAGTTACATCATCTCTTAGGCACCCCTTGCAAGCTCCTAGTCCTCAGACTCAACCTATGTCAGCGCCGGGTGGCAATCCTGCAAATGTTGCCCTGTCGAGTCCGCTGCTCGTCAACTTGCTGCAGAACGATGGCAACGGTGCTCCTGCTCCCAGTTCGAGCAAGATGCCGCCGCCCATCGGTGCTCCAGAAAAGCCGAGGATCCGCTCCCAGCAGTTGAAGAAAGCACCGATGAGACGGAAGCCAGAAGATGGCATCACGTCGTCGCTCTCCCCTTCGACCTCTCCGTCTCTCGTGGACATACCAGCCCCTTCGAAAGTGCAGCATCAGTCGCCTCCTTTCTCTCTTGCAGGGGTCACTCCTAGTTTTCACGCTTCCCCCTCGCCTCCGCTGGCATCCAGCTCCCCTGGACACCATCCGCAACCTGCAGTACTGGAGAACAGAAACCTTTCTCCAAACCTGAGATCCTGTCCTACTCCAAATTTACCATCTGTCCCGATTGCCTCAGCAAGTTCAGCATCACTTCAGAAACTTTCTGCCCTTCCTCCTTCTCACCAGAGACTGCACACATCACAGGTACCAATCGCTGCGCAGATGCAGCCGAAGCTATATGCTGATCAGGAACGTGTTTCACCAGTTTTCATTGCTGCTCGGTCACCGCACCATTTCCCTCAGCACGGCCAAGGCATTCCTACGTCGGCCGTGGGGAAAACAGTTCTGCAGCATCACGAGCCCATGCATGCCGTACCTGGGGCGACGCCCGCCTTGAGAGTCCAGCAACAAACGCCGCAGGCTCACGCGTCCATGGTGAACCCACACGACAGACTACTGATAGGATCTGCCAACTCCAGTCCAGTTACCAGTACCTACAGCAACATGGTCGCCATCAGAGGTACTTCCCCGCAGCCTCTGCAGCAGACGTTCTCTCAGCAGAGTGCCAGTGCCCAGCCACGGATCGCAACACCTCCTCCGTATCAGAGAGTTCAGACCCAGCAACAGCTGCAAGTCAGGGCTCATCTTCACCAGCAGAGGACACAACAGAACGTTGCGATGATTCAGCACCAGCAAGTCAAAGTACCGTACTCTTCAAATGGTGGAGACTATGCTAGGTTCGGAGCACCTGCTGTGACGGATGCGAGACTTGTGCCGAATGCTGTGAACAAAGCTGGCATGCTGCCGAGACCAGTTGCGCAGCAGCCTGTGCAGAACATGCCTGTGGCAGCGAGTCAGCACCAGGGACTGTGGTCGAGGGTTGGACACCAAACGCCGCAGCAGAATCTCGTACAGCAGAGAGTGTTCCATCCCCACTTTCAGCA
>NQII01004537.1:79356-103690 GCA_002778355.1 Clitarchus hookeri
AGCCCCTACGCTAGTACCTGGCCCTACGGCAGTGATAGAGCAACAAGCTAGTCAAGAGAACTCCTCGGAGTCTCTCCTCCCTCCTGCTCCCTCACCACCCGTCACCAACTTGCCCTCGGCCTCCCCTCCCCTTACCACAACTGGCAAGAAGTGTCAGTTTCTCATCAACCCCCTCACTGGTCATCTGGAACCCATGCCCATAGACAGCAGTTCGGACAGCGAGCCGGACATGGTCGTGGGGAACAACTCGGGGACGAATCAAGAAGACCCCTTCTCGTGCTCTCCGTCGTCGTTCAACGAGCGCTCCAACTCGCTGTCCTCTGATGACGATGTCAGCAGCATGGTGTCTCGGCGCGTGGACACCTCGGATGAATCGGACTCTGAAGAAACAGTGCGGTCCACTGCGAGCGAAGCATCCTCTTCCACCAGACATCATCGTCTGAAAATGACGAGGGAATCCACGCACAGTCCAGCTCCGATAGCAAGCTCTGGTGTGCCGGGAGAGAAGATAAAGTTACGGCTTAAGCTGGAGAAGAATGAACCTGTCATGCCAGCATACAAAGTTGACGTGTCGTTCGTAAATGTACCAACTGCTAGGAAAGTAGATAACAGGGCAGCCTTGCCAAGTGGACGGTTGTTTGGAGGATCTGCAGGAGGCCAAACGGGTAGTGCGAACATTGGCTCTGCTGTTGGTTCATCGGGCGAAGAGCCTAGGGTCCCCCCTTTACATATTTCGCTTCGTGGGCGTAATGCCGCGGTGGTTGTGAGTTCTCGAAAAGTTGGAAGGAAATGGCAGAACAAAGATATGTATGGTAGTGGCGATTCCCTTGACAATAAGCCAAATCCTTCCAAGCGTTCGTCTTCATCCTCTGGGAAGCTAAATCGTTTGAAAGTTCGAGATGGTGGGGTTGTGTGCGGAGAACGGTCGAACTCTCCTTTGCCATCGCCGGTTATGAGGATCAAGAAACCGGTAGTGGGAGGGTCGAGCGGTAGTTCGTTTGTACCCTCGAACATCCCGATCACTGCGAACAAGACTAAAATGGTAGTGAAAAATGAAATGAAAAGTGAGTCGCCTTTCGCGTCAGTGGCGGAACGGACAGCCATGAACGACGGAATGCTGAAGGTGAGGACAAAGTGTAAAGGGGAGCGTCGGAACCACGACGTGGACGACGTCCCTTTAAAGTCTCGGGTCCGTGAAGGTGGAGTTTCAGAGCTATCTCCATCTCGAAACAAGTTCTCGTTTTCAGCATCAACAAAAAAGTTTGCGAGTGATCACGAATTTAAAGTGATGCGGCACTTGGAAGGCGGTCCGAAGAGAACAGATTCAGGCGTGTCGAAGAGACCAGATAGTGTTTCTTCCTTGGAGCACGATGGTTGCCATAAACTGTCCATCGGAGGCAGTAAAGCGAAACGGCGGGATTCTCGAAAGAAAGTTTTGACGTACGACCTAGAAGTTTCCCAGTACAGAGAGCGAGAACAAAGTTCTGTGTTGAGTGGACATGGTGTGGACGATAGCAGCACAAAGTGGCGCGGCAGTGGTGCATCTGTCAAAAATGAGTTTGGCATCAGTACAAAAGTGCATGGTCGTGAAGTGTCGCCGACCAGCGCGCTAAACAAAAGGACAAAGTCCCTGGAAAGGACGGAGGGTAGAAGTGGGAAAGTGTCGGGGTTGAGTAGCAGTGTGTATAGGCGAGGGAGTGAGGGAGAGATGAAGAGATTCGCAGGAAGTTCGAGTGGTGCTAGTAGCTCATCGCTGCAGAAAGCAGGCAGTAGACTTATAGACAACAGTGTGGTGGCAGATGACAAGCTGAGGCGACCAAGTGCTGATCCTAAAGAGTATGAGTTCACAGGTATGGTATTTGTGTTATCCTAAAACTTAATTATAATGCATACTCGTACATGTACACAACCTTATTTTCATAGTTAAAAAAATAGTATTACCACTTTCCTTGGCTTATGGAGAAGTGTTAAAAAAGGAAGTTAGTGATCATTTGAGGCTTCATTAATCACATTTGTTTGAAAATAAATTGTAAAAAAAATAGGGGAATTATAATTTAAAAAAATTCTTTACAAACTAGTAATGAGTACATAGTAAAACTCACTTAAGACATGTTTTACCAGATAAAACAAACAAGTGTTCTGGTTCTGCCATTTTCTCTGTAAGATGTGTGTGCATATTTTCCGTGTAAACAGTTTCTGCAGTATTTTCCTTTCTGGCATACAGGATGTTCGGAATTTAAATGCCGAAATTGGAGGAGATGATTTATTATAAAAAATAGTGTGTGCAACATGGAAAGCATAAGTCACCCTTTTTTTTTTTTGCGTACTCTGTAGGCGTTGTACAAGGCATTACGTTTTCAAATCCCAATTTTTATAATATTCCGTTTTGAGGTATATGATGTCCGATATATTTTCGACTTTATTTTTCATAAGGAATCACCTCCCGTAATTTGGGCATTTAATTTCTGAGAACAGGTGGGAAAAAATTATACTTACAATTATATTGCAGTAGAACCTTAGGTCGGCCCCTTTTGACTCGGATCTCCACATAATCTGAACCAATTCAAAGGAATAAATATAGAAATAATAAAAATATAAAGGTTAAGAATGCGAAGTCTTGCACAATTATCAGTACGGGCAGTCCTCTACTTTCATACATAATGTTTTCCCGAAAATGTGCGTGAAAGTTGAATCATATACACATGTAATAAGAGGGATTCCGTTCCAAAGTTACAAGAAAATTAAAAAAAAATTGAGTTTGGCAGGAAGATAATATATTTAATTGATAAACATGTTACATTTAACAAGTATTTCATTCAAAATCAGGAGTAAATATACACATGATGCTTTCTTACCTGAAATGTGGATTTTCAACACCTATATACATATTTGATTGTTAGTACTATGTGAATAAATAAGATAATTAAATATGCTTTCTACTTTCTGTAAAATTGTTGTTTGTAGGTTGTAAAAACTATGTAAACTTTTTCAGAGATTTATATATTATTTGTAGTGTGTCAATATGACAGCCATATCTAAACATTCATAACATATGATCCACAAAGGCTCGAAAACATGGCAGGCAGTGTTAAATGGCAACTAACAGTGTTATGTCAGTATGTTGGTAAGTTGCTAGATGTATGAAAGACCAAATTGGTTATACGGATGTTGAATTAGAGGTTATAATATGTCCTATATGAAAGAGCGAGTTGTAGGAATCTCGAGGACTGCCTGCCTGTATAAGCTATAAAAAAAAAGTTATAAATTAAAAATGCATTTTGAGCTAGGATTACAGACGTATTTTAATTGGTGCGCACAGTAGTACTGTACTGTACAGCGAGCATGTGTTAGCTGGGACTGTACGCTATGACTATAATATAGGACATTTTCTGTAAGTATGCTGTCTTTCATTCAATTATTTCCACATTGTCCAGTTAACACAGATTTTCGTAATCCCGGGTTGGCTCCGGTCCCAATCGATCTGACTTAGAGATGCTGCTGCTGCATTATCATTATTTTTAAAAAATAATCTTTATGTGAGCAATGATTCCATGTGGAAAGTTATACTTTGAGATGTACTCATTTATATCTGACGGTCAGCTTCCATGCATGGAACGGCTTCAGAAATCACATGATGCGAGTGAATAATGCTGCACTGTCAATTTTGGTTATAATGGTGATGCAATAGCTATCTTTCCATTGTCATTTGTTTATAGCGCAGTTCTACTGTATAAACAAATTTGATTGAAAAGCAAGGTACCGCAATTGGCAGCCGCAAAAGAGTTAAGAATGTCGCCACATTCGACATTATTCTAGCCAAGCGTGATGAGATACGTGCCGATGCATGCTGTTGTTGTGATATTTATGTAAATAATTTACAGTGACTCATTTCACACTCATTAAACTTTTTATTGTATTATAGGCTTATTTTTTCATCATGTAATATTTGCATTGGAAAATATGTTAGTGAATATATATTGTTATTCCAATACGTAAGAGAGAGAATTTTTATTTTACCAAGTAAGGTGTTTTCTCTATTAAGAAATTTTTACTTTTTGGTTTCATGAAAAAGATCCTAAGTGAGTTTTACTGTATTTTGAAACTGCATGCTGAAAAGAAAAAACTTGAAAGCATTCACCACATTTATATTAAAATACATAATCCATAAAGAATTAAAGAAGTTTTCACAAAATCATGATTTAAATGTAAGCAGTACAAATGCAATTGCATTTACTCATAAGCTAAGAAAAGTGCATTCTTGCAACATGGTCTGAATATCTATAGCTTTTTTTTATGAAATGTGTATAATGTACTCTGTCTCATAACTTGGCAAGATTTTGACAGTTCGACGAAAGTAGGGCCAATGTTTACTTTTCGTTTATGTATCCTTTCGTAATCAGCTGATGCGTCAAGTGGAGGCTGTATATTTTATCAACACACTGTCGGCTAATCCACTTGGCATTGTAATATAACGTTAAACATATTTTAAGGTATTTTTGACTGACATCTGTCCATAAAATTTGTAGGTTATACAAGTAAAAATATAAAACTTTGCAAACAATTAATATTTGCTAACTCTTTTATAATATGTCCTAGACAGCGAATTTGGGTTAACATCTGCGAGACTGTAGTTGTTCTTATCACACTTTGTACCTGAAAAAATTACATTTGCGATAAAACAAAAAATAACACTAATTTTAGCATTTTATAGGGAATAAAGCAATTTTTCCCCGTTTTACTTACAATAAAGCTATTTTGAAAATTTACACAGACCTTTTACTTGATACTAAACCTGTATTCGCGGAATGAGTGTTACACAATGATCTGTTTTGTTTCTTTGCTAACTAAATAATGCAAAAAAAATTCACACTGACACGCAATGAATGTTTATATCAGGTTTTGTGGTTGAGGTTAGGAATACTCGTCCCACTGTTTACCAAACGTCTGCCGTCTTCGTTGCAGCAACTAATTATTTTTGCGTGTTAAAAATTTCCAATGTCTAAGTGTCCATAATTCGTGGATCACATTTTGTAGCTTTTTTTGAACAACACACCCGTTTCATAATTTTTTTTTTTTTCACGTACCCAGTTCAAAAATTTAATAATCAAAAAATGAAAGTTTCACTGTTAAGGTAGTGGAAATTATTACAAGGCCTTGACGACCATAGAATACACGCAGCTAGAGGAAATCAGAATGTAAATTAGCTCACGAGTCAAGATGAAATTTTCATCACTGCTGTAGACACCTGAAAATTTATGAAAAATTACAATTTTTTTGAATTCTAGCTGTAATTCATGAATTGTACAAAATCCTGTAGTATTTTTCGCAAATTATTGTTTTATGTCGCACAGTTGCTTCTTGCGGCGTATTTTGTGTGTGCTTGCATATTCGAATACGAATGCATGCAGAGTTGGTCAGTAGATTTCCTCGATTTATCACCATAAACTGAAGCATGTTTTACTTTTCGTAACGTGTGTTTACGGCCATGAACAACATGAGCTCAAGTGATGATGCTTCACTTTGGGTTAACGTTCTAGTGCACGGCCCTGTAAAAGTTTGTTAGCTCACTAGGAAACCCAGCTGTTGTAGTGTTCACATCTACCAAGCACCACGTTATCTATGGAATTCACAGTAACCAGCTCGCTGAATTCATAGCATCTTCACCTTTTTAGCCAACAAATATTTTTTTTTACAAAGCTGCGTGTCAGTAAAAAATGTGTTTTTATGCATTTATTTAGTAAGAAAATGATAAATGGTTTTCAGTGTTGTCTGTTAATAAAGGAAATTAGTGGTTTTGTCTTAAGAATGTGACTGTATAGATATTTTTGCAAGGAAGTAATTGTCAAAAAAAAAAAAACACCGCGAATTTCAGGTTTTACGAATAAAATTATGTTCCTCAAATTATGTATGTTTTTATAAAGAGGACATGAAATAATGGAGAAATTCTCATGCAGAAACCTACATTTTTGTAGCAAGAAAATAACCGCTATTTTTAACAAAAGTAACACCTACTTTTCAAAAAAATTACAAATTTTTGGGGAAAATAACACCTACTCTTTCAGGTCTCTAGTCATAGGCCATAGCTAATATAACTGGAACTAAAAGTAATTCGAGAAACTTGACAGGCAACGCACTTTTATTGGCCAACTACTATTGCAAAACCGTAATTATGCTATTACTGATACATAACAGTTAGATTTGGAAATATGTGGCTTCGAATAACATAAGAATTTCTTAAAAACTATTCATACATGTCCTATTTGCTTCGCTTTATTAATACAAATATAGTAACAACACGGAAACAATTAAATGGGTTTGCGGGAAAACAACACTGCGATTATTGGACGTAGACGAACGATTACCGGCCCAATAGAAATTACTAGTAATCAAAATCCCTGTACACGAAATATATGTTACTGTAAAAATTATGCAGAGCTTGCGGAAAAATAAAACTACTGGTATCTGTTAGTAAATTTGTTATTTTACACACGAAAGCTATTTTTTTGTGGCTGGTAATGCTTCGGGAAAGAGCTGGCAGATGGTGCTCTTGGCAGGGCGAGTTGCGAGCAGAGAGAGTTACTCAAGAGATAGCAGCACGTTGGCTGCCTCTTCATCCCGTCTTTTTATAGGTTGACATTTCTTCTATTACTGGCTCCAAACGACACGAATTTGAAATATATTTAGTTAAATTATTATAAAAAATAATACAACAATACCATGCAATATTTCCGTATGCTTTTGGAATTAATATCAAGCACAATGGATGGAGAGTGGGGACACAATGTCGAAAGAACTCGCAAGGTTTTGAAGTTACGGATCATTTTATTGTGCATTTCATTTTGAACACCTATACATTTCTACTTTATCATGCAGTTTAGTTTGTAACTCACTGTTTTGTGACCAAGTAAAATAAAACGTATTAATTAATCTGGGAACTCTTTCTTATCGCGGTTTTTCTGCTTGTCTGATGTGCTATGGTAGTGCACTCAGAATAGCCAACGTATTATTAACTTTTGTTCGTTCGTGCATCAGCTGATTCATGATTTTGTAAATGGCACTTTTTTGTTTCGTATATACAAGTTGCCACTCACCGACTGTCATCTTGCCAAGTTATTTGAGACGGACAATAGTGGCAATGTAGCAATGGAAGGTATTTAAATTAGTGCTGTGCAAATATTATTATAACGAAACAAAATCGAAAAATGACATCTTTCATTTTGGTGAGAAATTTGGTTAGCAAAAGTTGTAACAAACAAAAATTCTCAATTTTAATGAATTTTCAGGTGTTTAATGAATGTTCATTAAGTGCACGAGCAAAGAAAATTTTGCTTGTAAATCAACTTGTTTTCATTATTTTAAAACTGAAATAACTACATAAAATGGAAATTTAAATATTAGCAAGACTTGTTTCTAAATACTTCATATCTATCTTTTTTTTGGATTGATTTTGCAATGAATTTGTTGTAAAAGTTAACTTGCTAAAATGTTATGAAATTCGTTTCTCTTCTTCCAAGGCTAAGCTCTAATGACATAACTTTTTATTAATTTTTTCAGTTTCACAAAAGTTTATAACAAATCTTTAGTTTTTGTTTTGTGAGAAAAAAGTCACATTCTTTCAACCTCATTTTTAAGTTGTGTGAAAGGAAAAATATAAACACTAAGGTTGCGCTTTATGCTTTTATAAAATATCCAAAATGGGTTCTGTATTTATTATAAACCCAGGTTGGGCTGCGTGGTTGGAAAGCTGTGTAAACCGCTAATAACAGAGCATAACTTACAACTGGGTAAAAATTGGAACGGACACATCACTAGAGGAAACATTAAGAGTAAATGCATCTAAGCAACAAAATATTAACAACACGTATTTTGTGCATTCCAACCTCTTATTGTGTCATCATTGGGTACAGCATTTTCAATGGAAAAAAGCGAAGCGCTGATTTTATATGGCATCAATGCCCAGAAATGACTTAAAATGGAGACTGACTGAATTTGACACCCCTCCCCCCTGCGCAGACACAAAAACCTCTTGGTAAAATATGGTTTTTCATGTGAATTGTATGGTTTCATTGTTTCTGAAGTAAATAAACTTTTTTTTAAAATTAAATATTTGCAGTATTCACCCGAAAATAAGGTGATAGTTTTCACTTTACACTGTATTTTAAAAAATGGGGGTGGTCTTACAGTCGACAACAAACTGTTTCAACACGCAATGGTTACATACCCATTCGACTGCCAATCACATCCCATGTAAATGCATATATTTTTCATATAAATAACACACACCATTGATAATAACGCTAAATATAATTCAGATATATCTAAACTTTCCTGGTTACATTGCGGTTATAGCGTTAATCTACTGCTGTTATGTAAATAATGGCGGCCATTTGGAATTCAAAATATGAAGCTCATAAATATACTCTGTACCATGTAAGTTTGCCAGATTCTGACAGGTCTGCGAAAGTAGCACCACTGTTAACATCAGACTACGTATCCTTCCACCATCAGCTGATCGGCCACATGTCAACGATGTTGTTTATTTTCATGCTGTCATTATCAGTTCGTGGGACGTTTTAGGCAAACTTACTACTCAGAAATACGTAGCTGCGGTTGTAGTAATAGTGTACATAAATCATTAATCAATAAATTGTTATGTTAAAGGACAAAAATATAAATAATTAATTTAAAATTTAGTAACTACAAAAAAATGTAATGCTAAACAAATTTTAAGATATTTTAGACTGACATCTGTCTAAAAAAAAGTTGGTCTGTTATAAAAGTAAAAATATAAAACCTTGCAAAAAGTGTAATATTTGTTAACTCTCTTTTATTTGTCCGAGGCAGTGAATTCGGGATAACATTTGCGAAACGGTGCTTATAGCTATTGTTACACATTGGCCATTATAGCTAATATGTTAGAGTTGGAAATATGTGACTAGGAATAACTTGGAATAACGTTGGAATTGCTTAACAACTATTCACGCGTGTCCAACTTTCTTCGGAAACAAGGAAATCAATTTTCGGAGAACAATATGGCTATAATTTACGTAGACGAACTGTTACCTGCTGAATATAAATTAATAGTACTCAAAATCACTGTACACGAAATATAAGTTACTTTAAAAATTATGCAGAGCTCGCGAAAAATAAAACTATTGGTATCTATTCGTAAATTTACATATACCGCACGCGGAACACTTTTTTTTTTGTGGTTGGTAATGCTTCAGGAAAAATCTGATAGATAGCACGCACATCCTGTCTGGAGCGAAGTCTGAGCCTCTTATTGTGCTCAATAGATTGCGTCTTGGTAAAGTTGACTGTTATTCTATTACTGGCTTGGAACGACACAAATTTGAAATATATTTAGTCAAATTATTAAAAAAAATAATTCAACAATATTATGCAATATTTATGTATACTTTTGGAATTAATATCAAGCACATAATGAAAGCGGGGTTGGATAGGGGCGATTAAGACGTGAAAAAAGGTTTTGAAATTGCGTTTCATTTGGATACGGATTGTTTAAATGTGCCTTTAATTTTGAACACCTTTACATTTCTACTTTAGCACGAAGTTTAGTTTCTACCACTAAAAACTGCTGTTTTATGACCATGTAAAATAAAATGTATTAATTAACCTAGGAATTCTTTCTTATCGCGTATATTCTGCTGGTGTAATGTGCGTCAGCAATTCACTCAGAATAGCAAACGCAATATTAACTTTGGTTTGTACGTGCATCCGCTGATACAGGATTTTGTAAATGGCACGTTGTTTGTTTCGAATACGTCAAGTTGCGACTCACTGACTGTCAGAATCTGGCCAACTTACATGAAATGAAGTATAACGTGGTATAAAAGGAGTGTACACTTCTTGCTCTTTCATACTACGGCCGTGTTCCAAACTACCGACGACTGCAGTAAATGATGCATGGTTTTGGTTCCATTAGGGTGGCACTATCTGTACATATTTCTTTCAAGTGTATAGTATCTACGTTCATATTGTTATTTTAGTATTTAGTCATGTTTTTTTCTAACACGGTAAACGAAACAGAAGTGTATAGCCAGTAATCTGAAAATATTTTCCAAAAGAAAAGAATTAAAATAATATGCCAAATACAGTATTTTTGTAATGTCTTTAAAAAATTTAATACTAACTTTTATTATAGTATACATTTATAGCATCAATCTCAGTCATTTAGTATTTTAATTTTATGCAATGATTTATGCAAAAAATTAAAAGTTGTTGAGCTTATTATTTTTTTTGTGATTTCATGCAATGACTTTCAATGCAAGAAAATTAAAATTGTCAGTAAATTATTTTACATGTAACGTGACCTGATAATATGGGAGTAGTCTTATTTTCGGGTGAATAAGGTATTTCTGTGATTAGCAGAAGTTTTCTAAATTAAATATTACCAATGAAAGGTGAACACAACCCCACCAGTCACAAAAAAAGCTCAAAATTTTAGGCATTGCATGAATNGGTGAACACAACCCCACCAGTCACAAAAAAAGCTCAAAATTTTAGGCATTGCATGAATTTAAGTGACCCCAAAGTCCATTTTTAAATGCATCTTGTGATAAAACCAGAAGTTTTCTTTAAAATATACAGCTATTTTAACATTTTGATGTCCTAAGAATAAAATGAAACCCCAAAATGATCTGTACAACTTCTGTATTGCCACATAACCTTTAGGAAGTACAAAGTCCATTTTGAGTTGCTTGTGGGAAAATCAGTAGTTTTATTAAAAATACATAAATGTATTTTAATATTTAGACTCTTTACGGTGTTACAATGATAACCCAGATGAATATTTGCGAAGTGTTATCTGTGCTAGAAAATTTGTTTAAACAGAGTGCTTCAGAATTTTTAGTTAATGAAAGTTCAGTTTTTAGTGGCTTCTTGTGGGGAAAATAGGATTTATCATTGAAACATTGATTTCTTTCAATATATATATATGTTTTCCAAATACTGTAAAACATATATATATATATATATATGTTTTCCAAATACTGTAAAATTGCTCCTGATGAGTGTATTGGTCCTCCCAGTTTCACAAGGAAAGAACAAACATTGAAATTTGAAATAACACTAAGAAAATAGCATGACAGAAGACATAATTGTTAGTCCTGTAAGCTAAAAGTTACAATAATAGATAAACCCACTGTGATGAAAAAAAAAGTAAATTAAAATAAGTAGTAGTGAATAATTCCAGTGTCACCTCAGTTTTCAGCCCATTCCCACTTCTGAATTTATCATCCTGAGTAAATTAAATTTTTTTTACAAGTTTTTGGTTGAGTGCACAAATTCATAAAACACCCAAATAAATTACAAACTGCCTTTATTAGTGTACTCTCCCCCCTTCTCCTATCCCACCCCTTCCCATCTATTTCTCCCCCTCTCTTCCACACCCTCAGCCATCTCCATTCTATCATCCTTCCCCTCTCTTCTCTTCCCCCTCTTCAACCCCATTTCCCCCTCCAACACCTTCCCCTTTCTACACCCTAACCCTCCTCTTCTTCTCCACTACCCCCTTCACTCCACTGCTCCAATCATTCCACTGCTCCCTTCTCCCCACTATCTCCATTCCCCTGTCTCCCACCTTTGCCCTCTGCCACCTTTGACCTCTACCCCCTNCTTCTTTCTCTCCCCCTCATCTTATTTTTTCCTTCCTCTCCCCCTCTTATTTTTCCCTCCCTCTCCCCTCTTATTTTCCCTCCCTCTCCCCCTCTTATTTTTCCCTCCCTCTCATCTTATTTTCCCTCCCTCTACCCCTCTTTCTCCTTCCCTCTCCTCACCTCCTCTACAGCCCTTTACTTGTGGTAACCCAACTCGTGCAAGAACAAGTCGAACAGCAATACTATATACGTAGCTAACATCTGAGCAGTTTGTATGTGACACACAGATAGTTTTACATATATAGTTTTACAGAATTAAGTGAAATTATTTGTTACGTAAGTAAAACAGTTGGTTCATTATTTATCATAACATTTTGAAAATAGTTTTGGCAAATGCACATAGTGGCCGTAGCAGTTTCTAGTTTGGCAGGATATTGATAGTCCATTCATGATTACTTCAAACTTTTCTGAAGCCCTGCTAAAGTCCCACTTTCAGACTGTTCTCTTGCCTTGTGCTGACAAATCTTAACCAAGTCTAGAAAATCACACTCATCGCGTTTGTGTGGACTCAGTTTAGTTATATTTTGCATGAGAAGTATTTATTATAGGCATTACCAACACATCTATTACCTCTTGTTTTATTCATATTAGTTATAAATGAAATGTTATAATTTATGGATAAAATGTAAGCAAAAGTTAAATGATACTTTTATGTTAATGTAAGTGTGAAACGCTTGCGGTACTACGTATTTAGGAAACAACCAAACCCATCGTACACGGTGTGGCTTTTCAAAGTGAAGATACCACAATAGTGCTTATTTTGAAGAACGTCTGGGCTATGCATATAACCTCATAGCCGCTGGCTGAGAGCAGTGAAATTTCTGTGATGTTGTCAACAGCTGACAGCCAGCATGACTTCCATGTGCTCAGGTGGAGGGATACTTTGGCAGAACAACAAAGCCAAGTACGTATGTTGTTGCCACTTGTCAGGAAAATCTGGATAACGGGGAAATAAAGGGTAATTTTGAGGACAGAACTATCGAGTGTTGTGTAATCCTGTTATACGAAAGCTGTANCGTAAGTGTGAAACGCTTGCGGTACTACGTATTTAGGAAACAACCAAACCCATCGTACACGGTGTGGCTTTTCAAAGTGAAGATACCACAATAGTGCTTATTTTGAAGAACGCCTGGGCTATGCATATAACCTCATAGCCGCTGGCTGAGAGCAGTGAAATTTCTGTGATGTTGTCAACAGCTGACAGCCAGCATGACTTCCATGTGCTCAGGTGGAGGGATACTTTGGCAGAACAACAAAGCCAAGTACGTATGTTGTTGCCACTTGTCAGGATAACGGGGAAATAAAGGGTAATTTTGAGGACAGAACTATCGAGTGTTGTGTAATCCTGTTATACGAAAGCTGTATCTGACATTTCCATCATTAATCATGCACCTATGAAGATAAGTGTATCCGACACAAACATACATTTTTCTAATAGTATTTGTGATTTTGAGCTGCATGTCTGTATAAAGTTTACATGGTTATTTTGTTAGGATGGCTAACTGCCACATTGCCACCTGGTTGGCTTGTGACATGATGTTGATCCAATGTTTAGTTTTATGTAGGGGGTTTTGTTCAGGTGCATTACGTTGTAAGATCAGAGCAGTTGTTTTTGATTTTAAAAGTATGCTGCATTGTAAAATAAAATATTTGGTATCTGTAAATCAGGAAAGTTTCTGGTTTTTCCAATGTGAAAAAGGTGGCACCACTGAAAATAGTAAAATAAATCCATAATTTGTAAAATACTGTGTGATTTCAGTCTAAACAAAATACATTCAATGTTTCTTTCTAAGGAAATTTAGTTTAATGTACAGTTTTGGTAATCCTTTTCAAAACTAGCAGACTGCAGTCCATTGTGAACCGTTTACTGTTGTTGCTTGGGCAGCACTTTGGAATGGTAGAAAGCCTGTGTAATTTTCATAATGTAGACTGTGCTACTGCAAATGACTGCCATTTTGCAACTCCAGTTTTCTGATCACTACTCGGTTGGTACCTCAGTCTTCTTGCATCGCGTAATCAAACTCCCTAGCGTATTTGCAACCAACACTTCCGAGGAAGAATTTGATAATTCTGGTTTTAAATTACGTGTACCATCTCCCTATTCTTTGTATTGGGTATCGTGCCATATTTATTTTCTGGACCATAGTGAGGTAAACAAGTTTTTTAAAACTTATTTTACTGGTGTTAGCAAGATCTTTACACGTTAGTGGGAAAACACTTATTTACCGCTATAACCTGTGAATGGTTATGCTAATTTTGTAACATGCTTTTTGTGTGAGGTCACGTAAGCTACAGTATAGCACTTTTTTTATTTTCGCAGAGTCTCAGGGTACGCTGCCGTCATCTCCTGTGAAAGTGAAGAGCCGTCCAACAGCAACGGTGGACTCCCACCATCGCTCTTCAGAATTGTTGAAAAGCAGTTCAGTGAAACATCTTCACGTGTCGTCGAGTGGTGCCGCGTTGTCTGGGAACCATCATGCAGGAGACTCCGCGAAAAAACAAGTGTCGTGTTTGAAGAAGGTAGACGTGTTCTCTGGAAAGTCCGTCAAGAAAGGTGACGGTTTGGCGTTGTCGAATGCCAGCCGATGTGGACAGGAAAAGTCTGTTTCTGCTCACAAGTCGATAAACGTCTCGAAGATCTCAAACTCTCTAAGTTCCAGTCACCTTAAATCTGGTACCGTGGTGAACTGCATCAAGCACGATAAAGTGAGCTTGTTGGACTCTTATGCTCAGAAATCAATGAGTGCAAATTGTATGAAAAAGCAACATCATCGAGAATTCTCAAACCATGAATCGAAAAGGAATCTCGTCAGCAAAAAACCTGATAAATCCGATGAGCACAAACCGCTGCGCAACGTCATCACGGTGGGAAGAGTTCAAACTGTTTCAGAGGTTACTGGTATTAAATCTGAATTTTTATCCACCGTCTCAAAATCTACGCCATCGTTGCTGCCTGTTGGGGATTTGGATATCACCGAAGCAAAAGTGAAGCAAAGATTGCTGGATGACGATGTGGCACCAATGTGCAAAGCAAACAGCGCAGGGAGTTTGTGCATGCCGGAGAAAAAAGAAATTGAGGAATATGCTACATCTGCAGCAGCGTCAAATCCTTCGTCGAGAGTTTTGTTGGTGGCACCATCTAGTCAGGTAGAGCCACAACAAGGCAACAGCCCGTCTGCAGCACCGTCGGAACAAACCAGCACGCAGGGGGAGGACTCCGGCATAGAGTCCATGGACGCTCTCTCGGAAAAGAGTCCCAACCAAGGGGAGAGCCCTTGCCGCAAGGACGAGAAAGATAATGATTGTTGCCAGCTTGACCCGAAGAAAACAGCAGTGCCTTTAACAGCGTTATCTTCAAATAGTGATAACTTGACTTTACATTCAGATGATGATGCAAAACAAAAAACTGTGGGAGAAAAGGTTTCTGCTGAAATAAAGTCCGAGGCAGATACCTCTCTGGACTCCAAAAATGATGAAATATGTAAACATCAAGATACAGGAAGTTATCTTGAAATCCAGGATGTGCACGTTAGCATTGAAAATTTTGAATCTGCTGCATCAAAAACTGAATGTGATAAAATCGAGCATCAAGATGTTCAGCTTCCAATTGTTAGCTCATGCATGCCTGTTGGTGTTACTTTAGCTGTTACGGAGAGCACACATTCTGTCAGTAATGCTGTTCAGCAAACGTTTACTTCAACTAGTCTCTCCGTGGATCCTCTAACAACTTCTTTCTGCAGCATGACACCTCCACCCCCCTCGGCGAGTAGCGAGTGCGTTCTCTCCAGTTCACCGTGCGTTGCCACCATTGAATCATCATCTGGTTCCGAGACGGTGCTCTCTGCCTGTTTGCGCAGTAATTCTGATGACCCTAAGTTTTGCTCAGATGCAGTAGAGTCGGAGCAGGATTCAGCAAGATGCAAAACTTCAGAAGATTCTGAACTGCAAAACTCTCCGAGCCTGTTACCTCTGTCGTCTATTGTTTCTCCGACGGTCGAAGATCCGCAGCCGATCCGGATCACCCCTGCTCTGTACACGTATTCGAACCCGGAGAAACATCGCGATGAGACGCCCTCGCCTCCCATCCTGGACGAGGATGAGGCAGACGACATTGACGGCCACGAGATGATGCAGAGGGACGAAGATGAGAGAGAGCAGAGGAAGCTGAAAGAATTGGATGGTAGCTTGGACAATGTAGACGAGATATGCCTGGGGTTGGCAAGGGAGCTGAGTAGCGAACGTTACCTCGACCGGCTGAACGTGACGCAGGACGACCACACGTACATCTCGAGAAGCCTGAGCAGCGGCAGTAGGTCGCAGCCAGGTAAATCACTGCTGGAGCAGTTGCTGATAGAGATACCGTCAGAGTCCGAGGTGAAGAGAAGTTCCGGGGCCAGGAACACTAGGTCGGCATCTGCGAGCGCTCGGTCTACCAGCAGTCCGGACGTGAAGGCGGGAGACGGCAAAAGTCTGAAGTTGAGCCCTCTGGGGATCGGGAAAGAAGATAGATCGTCTTCTCCGCTGGTGGCAAAGTCCAGCCCGCGAATGACCAGCAAGCTCAGTCCGACCGCGATAGCCAAAGTGCCTGCAGGTAAACGTAAGAGACAGGAGTCGGAGAGCAGTGCGGCATCGAGTGTTGCGGCTGACGAACTGGTGGTTCCTCGGCCGGGGAAGCGGAAGTGTTCGGAGAACGCTGCGGAGCTGATCAAGGCGTGCATGGGGCTGGAGGACATCCCGATCAAGAGAGTGTTGCTGGCAAGCAGGAAGTCTGTGGAGGACCCCGACCGCCGACACACAAAGTCAAAGCGAGGTTAGTAGTCTAGCCTAGCATCTATTAACTGTGTTGCTAATATCAGTGTATAATTTTTAACAACAGAAATTTTTGTGATTTTATTCTTACATATGCCGAATTTTCTGTTAGTATACAGATGCGTTTCTTGTTGCTCTCAAGAGATAAATTGTACAGAATAATTACAAAATGCAGATTTCTGATCATTGAACTTTCAAAACCCAAGTTGCTTTCAAATTCACTTGTGAGAAATTGCTGTATCCACCCTTCATTGAACACACACGTATTTAATAGGTAGTATTTAACAGTTTTTATACTTTTTTATTTACTTTTTTTTTTTTCTTAATTAGGGGTGGTTTAGTTCTTGTTGTCTGTTCTTGAATTAAGGGTGGGTTAGTTCTGGTTGTCTGTTCTTGAATTAGGGGTGGGTTAGTTCTGGTTGTCTGTTCTTAGTGATACCAGCCAGCTCTTTGCCCTGAGAATCAAGATGGAGAACCAAAATTATATTCTTGGTTCTATCATTTTATGTATAACAGTAGCCAACATTGCTCCTGCAAAATGCCTATTATGAATATAATTTATTTGTAATTTGCCAAAAAAGCACACATCGCGCAAACGCAAGCCGTGAACTAAAACTGCCACAGACGTCGCAGTACTTGTGTGTGCACTGTGCGCTGCATTTTCCTCGCTTTTAACACTAGCGACACATTACGGTGGACTGTTCCATGGGTTGAATGTAAGGAAATGGCGTCCGTTGTGAAGTGTTGGTATGCAGTCACTGGAGACCACGGTCATTACAATTTGGTAATGGATCTGAGGTATGAAAAATACTTAGTGCTTTGAGTTTATGAATCGTACTGTGAACTCGAACGTGGCAATGTTCCCAAAAAATGTACCACTTTTCATGTTGATGAGAGATAACTTTTATTTTCTGAGATAAAAAGCGTGTAACGGCTCCTGAAATGTAGCAGTATTTTGCTGTTTGGAGTGATAATGATCTCTATGCAAAGTGTTCATTGTGTGAAAACTTGATTGGTCAGGGGGAGACAAAATAAACATCAAACTTGAAAAATCACTTGACAGACATTCATTAGTTAAAAAAGTACATACACAAATCACAGATGAGCTAGATTTTTAAAAAGGTGATAGAAAAATCAGAGAACCCATTCTTAAGAACTGAAACCGAACCGCGAACAGGTAAAAAAGTGAACCAACACATTATGTAACGTCAGTCGCAGGACAATTAAATTGGTGCTTGCAAAAACGAGCTAACCACCACGATGTTACGATGAAGATTGAAAGACATTTACATTAATGTAAGGCAAAAAATGTCTGTAGTTTGCAGGGTGGCCACTCTTCTGAAAAACAGGGAAAACCTGGATAAATCAGGAAATTCTATTGGCCAAGAAAAAAATCAGGGAAAAGTTACAGAATTTAGCAAAATGTATAAGTAGGGGAAAATTAAATGATTTAAGTGTGAAGTTTGCATTTTAAATCAATATTTTATTTGCAGAAGCTGTTATGTTACAATATTAAGTTTTTACTACCATTGTCGTGGTAAAACTACTTGCTTCCCCCCCTAGGTAAAACGGGTTCGTTTCTCGGTGGGGTCACTCCTAGATTTTCTCAAGTGGGAATCTTGGTGGATGATGCCGCTGGTCTGCGGATTTTCTCGGAGATGTCCCGTTTCCCCCACCCTTGCATTCTGGCGCTGCTCCATTCTCGCCTCATTTTACCCTCATCTGCTCTCAAGGCCTCGTTAAGGGCCGTCCAAATCTCTCAACTCAACTGTCAACATTCCTACGAGATGGTATAATTTTGAAGGAGCAGTAGAAAATTTTGCTAGTACAGAAGTGACATTCAGATTATATATAACCTGGAAAGTGTTAAACCTCGCTGAAAGAACAAGATGTGAAAAGTATGTTTCTGTTGGTACTGATGTGAGTAACACAATTTCAGAGTGTAAATAAATTGTGGCGCTTCACATAGGTACAGAAAAGTGCGGACAAAGACATAAACATGCCAGTATTACATTTCACGCTAAGAAAACATGGAAAAGGCATGCCTACAATAAATTGTAATTAATGAAAAAAAATATTAATAAAATATTATGACACCACCAGTTAGGTACTTGCATAAACATGACGAAAGAGATCACGTACACAATGGCATTCGCAGAGCTGGAAAAGTTTCACTGATCGGAAGTGTCCACATGCTCCGTTATAATTGCTATTAAGATGTTTAAAGCCAGTTAGATAAAAGCTAAAAAATTGTACATTGCTTTAAAAATGTAATGTAAACTCTAAATGTTGCAAGTATAATTAAAGTTTTGAACTACGAATTTTAGTTCTTAGTACTATTTTCTTCTAAAGTCATCGTCATTTCTAACGTAACTACGTACATCCCGCAACAACTCGTCAGCAGATACAATACTTCGCAGGCGAGAGCATTTACTGTTTATATATTGTGCAGGTTGGTCACGTCAAAATTTAGTGTACTTATGTTAAATGCAGTATTTAGAGGCTTTGACATAATTTATTTTCCATGCAATCCTGCTGTGCAGTATGTATCTTTTAAATATGTCGGTGAAATGCAAGATTGCTTTGGTTGTGTTCAGCCAATGCCATGATGGTGGTCGATGTGGAGTCGTCGGACGACGAGCCTCTCATCGAGATTGCTGGCAAGAGCAGGAGCAACAGCATCTCGGAAGACCGGACTTCTCCTTATATGAAAAACAAATTCAACAACAGGACTAAGGAGGAGGATGCTACAAGGTGAGGATAAATCCTTCTAGACAATGCTTTACAGCCAACATTTCTCAGAACGTATAATATATTTAAAAAAATTTCTGCCATGCTTCTTATACAATATTCCTATTTTCTTCACGCTTATTCCAAACTCTAAACAATATTGCCGTTTTCTTCACCCAATACAAATAAACTCTACAATTAAATCTATCTCATCAAGGTTGAAAATTGTAATTTTTATTTTATTCAAGTCAAAACGGATAGAATCTATAATCAAATTGTTCCATCACTAAAGAATTCAGCTAGTGTAATAGTGAATGTCTGAGTGTGATTTGTTTTCAAATGGAAAAACTTATCAAACTATGCAGGGAACAGTTTCGATACCATTTTGGAGAATATTCAATATGGTAGTACAGAAAATGTTTTCAATAGATAGGGACGAGATTTATGGTTTTATTTTTGGCTCAATTTTGTTTTAAAAGTTTTACATATCGGTTTTATGGTTTTCGTAAACACTCCAGATAGTTAACAAAAATGCATGTTTAAACACATATTCGTGTGAAATTTGTAATGCGTACCATTTAAAGAACTATGTCCAGTAATCAAGAGAAAGCGTTTTATTTTAAATAAAATAAGATAAGACTTATAGTTACATTTTAGGTATTAACAATGTTTCTGGTACAAAGTTTTAGACAGTGAGCATTCCATTTGGTCAATGTCTTAACAAAAATATTTAGAATATAATTTTTTAAAATAAATAATTGAAGTTTTGCTTATAAAACAGTATTTTTTTGCTAGTTTAGTTTTATTTGAGTGTCAATTTAAATTTTGGTGTCGTGCAGTGTATTAACATGCATTCCAGTTTTATTGTGGTTTTATCACTATTCACTATACAATCTTACTGTAGCAGTAAGTTACTGTATATGAAAAATAGGTTGTGAGCAGTTAGTTTGCCTTGCACAGGAGTACCAGTCGTGGCAGCAACCATCGTGTTGGCATTGTGGGCAGCTTGAGTAGCACTGCTGCCAAGCCGAACAGCCAGCTGCCGGCGATGAGGCGGTCGGTGCGCCAGACGCCCAAGTTCCCGGTTGCGACGCTCGTCACCAAGAACAACAACAACAACGTCGCTGCCCGGGCGCGTGTGGAGGATCTGAGCATGCGGCCACGGCAAGAGGATGCAAACACTCGTCGCAAGACGAGAAGCAGGGCTGTGATGGGCGGTGAGTTTTAACCTTTCTGTGACACGTACGTACATGCGTGTTTTTTTTTTTTTTTTTTTTTTCATTGGAATGCATTATGTATTTTAATGATGAATTCTTTGTTGAGTGCACAAATTTTGTGCTTGGTGTGGTGTTTTCTCTGGTCTTTTTTTGGCGCGTGTCATGAAAGGGCCTTCAGCGAACACTCGATTCTATGTCCCTTCTGATGGTTCCGGGGAATAGGTTCATCATTTTCATAGGATCGCTATTACAGGGGTCTTAGAATCGAGAGTTGACTGTATTTCTATGGAGCTCCATTTGAGCCATTGAAACAAGAGAATGTGTGGCGAGACACTTGTGAGCAAGTGCCCCGCCACCTCTATGTGCAAAGTACTAAACTGGCATGCAGTGGGACTTAAAGGATTACCCTGTAATTTTATGGGGGGAAAGTTGTTAGGAAAGTCCTTATAACATGTTCAATCC
Organism: Clitarchus hookeri; assembly: GCA_002778355.1. Lineage (NCBI taxonomy): Eukaryota > Metazoa > Arthropoda > Insecta > Phasmatodea > Phasmatidae > Clitarchus > Clitarchus hookeri. The sequence continues at coordinate 100,253 of NQII01004537.1, forward strand.
CAGTACCTGGTTAGACCTGTGTATTGCTAACCGAGCAGTTTAAAGTATGTCAGCCATATTTTACAACACAAAACTAAAATTATTTTATACACACTAAGAGAGTTAGGATCATGAAAATGTTTCAGCTTCTAAAACGTTCACTAGTACTATCAAGAAAAAGCGCTACTTTTATTTGGTAGAATGGGAGGAGACAGTGACGAAACATTTACAGCAAGTGAAGGCTGGCTGCACCGCTGGAAAAAACGACGCGGGATTTGAGAGGTTATCATTTCCGGCGAATAGCTCTCTGCTAATGAAACAGCTTCTATTGAATTTATTCCGAAATATGAAAACGTAATTAAAGAACAAAAATTGACATCTGACCAAGTGTACAACATTGACGAATCAGGTTTGAACTACCATATTTTATCGCATATAAGTCGCACATTTTATTTTTAAAAAATTATTGAAAATTTGGGGTGCGACTTATAAGTGAGAAAAATTCCTCCACCCCCGCACTAACGTTTAATTTACTACGAATTCACGTCCCGCGGCTCGATTTCCAAACTCTTCAGCGAACAAAATCACTTTCATTTTTAAACCTGCTGTGTAGGTACATCACTTTTATATCAAGAAACTGTCGTGCTTCTTCACTGCCACAACATCAAAACACTACGTGCGGCGCAAAGACGTGTAAGTCACGGCTAACATTTGGCACTGAANTGTAAGTCACGGCTGACATTTGGTACTCAAGAACCAACGCTAATGTGCTGCTATCTCTTACGCTCCACAGAAAACTTTTGGAATTAATCTATGTCAGTTATTGAGCAAGAATCATTTCCTTTTAATTCTTTTAAAATATATTTTTTCTTTAAGGATTGCGAAGGGAATTACGTAACGGAAATATTCAAATGCCTTTCTATATTTTGCACGTTTATTTAAAACTTACAAAGATAAACTGCAGAAATAATGGTTAGGTTTTTGCTTTTAACATAAATCTTTAGAAATACTTGAAATATATAAAAAGAAAGCTCGATAAAATTTTTGTCATAAAAATATCACTTCAAATTAAATTATGTGTTTATAAGTTATTTCTTTTTTTCAATAAATATATAAACTCCGGCAGCCAAGGCTGCATCTCGAGCGCTATATCAGAACATTCCAGATGAACTACGTCCAACAAACTTGCAGGGCGCTGTGTCTGCTCTGTACGCTTGGCAACACCGCTTGCTCGCAAGGATACAGCTGCCACACGACTTGACTTTCTCCAAGGTCGCGTGCATCAGCCACCCGGGGTGTAAGCCGTGTTGTACAGGATTTACAACACGGATGAACGCAACCTATAAACGATAAATATTATTTTTTTTAACTCCCTTTGAAAATAATGGTGCGACCTATATGTGCAGGCGACTTATATGCGATAAAATACGGTATAAGATGCTTCCTACAAGAACTTTTGCTGCGCAAAATGAGTCCGTACAAGGTGCTAAACTCGCTAAATGAAGGATAACAATCGCTCTCTGCAGTAATGCTAGCGGCAGCCATAAAATGCCATTGTTTGTTATCAGAAAGGGTAAAAAGCCGAGAGCTTTTAAAAATATAAATATGTCATCATTACCAGTTTTCTACCAAAATAAAAAATCAGCGTGGATGGACTCTGACTTGTTTAAAGAATGGTTTTACAACCAATTTGTTCCTGCTGTAACAAAACATCTAAAGGAAAAAAAATCTTCCTCGACGTGCAATCTTAGTGCTAGAAAATGCACCTTCACATCCATCTGAAAACGAACTTCAGAAAGGGCAAATAAAAGCTTTGTTCCTTCCTACAAACGTAACATCTCTGATCCGACCAATGGACCAGGGGGGTGATCGAGTGGCCAAAGCGGCGATATTGTCGAAAATACATTGGGTCAATTTTAGAAAGAACAGATGAAGGCTGCAACTTGTTTGAGGCAACGAAAGCAATCAATATCAAAGATGTTGTCTACACAGTAGCCGAAGCCTGGGAAGAATTGCCAGCATTCACACTCCGAAAATTGCGGCCAAAAAAGCACGAAAACAAGGAAAATGAAGTTGAAAAAGAGCAGAATCGCACAGCGCCAGAAACAAGTGGCGAACCCCAGGATGAAACAGCTGTGGGAATAAGTGATGACGAACAAGATGTAGACACGCCGGCAATGTTGAGGGATTTGCAAATTTCACAACCAGAAGTTGAGCCCCGTGACGTAAATTAATGGATCAGTACAGCTGACGTTGATTGCACAGCGGCGGAGGAATTAGCAGATGACCAAATCATTGAAATCGTTAAGTGGAACAACAGATGACAACAAGCAAGATGACGATGACGACGATAAAAGCAACGAACCTGAAACTCGAGTGTCACATGCAGATGCTAAGAATGCATTTGATATAGCCCTACAATATATTGAACAAAGCTCTATGTCTACACCAATGGACATTTTGCGGATTCGAAAATGGAGGAACATTGCAGCGAAATCGAGATTGTTGTCTGCCAAACAAAAAACCATTACAGACTTTTTCCGAACTGGAGATAAAAACATTAAACTTTTAGTGTTACATGATTTAATGTGAGTACGTGTGTGTGTGTGTGTATATATATATTAGAGGTGAGCCGATATGGTTTTTGGGCCTTTTCCGATATTGCCGATACAAACTTACGGATATTGCCGATACCGATACCNAGGTGAGCCGATATGGTTTTTGGGCCTTTTCCGATATTGCCGATACAAACTTACGGATATTGCCGATACCGATACCGATACTGCCTTGACCAGGAAAAACAACATTATTGCAAGTTTCAAAAAATAAAAACNAGGTGAGCCGATATGGTTTTTGGGCCTTTTCCGATATTGCCGATACAAACTTACGGATATTGCCGATACCGATACAGATACTGCCTTGACCAGGAAAAACAACATTATTGCAAGTTTCAAAAAATAAAAACTTAATTTTTTAACATTTACCTAAATAAAATTCTAATTGTCTTGGTTTTTATTGTTTCAGTGATAGACCTAAATATTATGATAAATATAAATCTAAGAACCACATATTAAGCTTAAGCATATCTATAAGACAAAAATAACCTCCAAAAGCATGTCATTAAGCAATGAAAATCTTAAAAAAAAATAACACTTCAAATGGTGCGTACATTCAATGTGCCGTTTTAAGTTTGTGGTACTATAGGACCTCGATGATGTACCGCCTCTCGAAATCAAACATTTGCAAATATTGTAAACAGTTTTGCAATCATGCAAAATGTGCCTAATTTTGCTTTGAAAATAAAGACAGCCAGTTGGGTACTTTAATAAAAACCAATTTAAAAATAATGATTAATTAAATAAAACCAAATAGTGAAACCTCTATTATTCGTTTTTCATGGGACCTACTGCAAAAAACTCAGCATGTGGACCTCTCTCCTCAAAAAGTAAAACCTAACCT
>NQII01004537.1:104003-138457 GCA_002778355.1 Clitarchus hookeri
TTCACAGATAAACAATAGTTCCGAATATATTTTGGTTTTCGGACAGAATATCTGATCGATGGATGCGGGTAAATTAATTATTTAAGGGCGTAGCATGCGGGTTTTTTTTAACATTGTTTATATAGGATATTTGTTGTGACCATCCAAAAAAATCGACTGATACGGGAAAACGACATTAACGGGGACGCAACAACGATGTTTCACTATAGTGAGCAAAGCACTCCAATTATGGCAAGTTGAAAACAGCATCATCTTAGATTCTTAGGGCAAAATATTGGTTATAATATCGGCGATTTAAACATGAATTGCGCACAATTACGATATCGGCCGGTTTTGATATATCGGTACCGGTATCGGCTCAGCCCTAATATATATACTTTTAACATTGTACATATGTATACCATTATGTAGAGATTATATTTACAGAAGGCCTACTATATATATTATGTATGTAATACGTACATTTATTTTGCAATGAGTTAACTCGTACTAAACTGTATTTAACCATGTACATATATATTATAGGAGTATTATTACCATATGTAGTATTATAGCACTGTATTTCCAATTGAAATGATGTTTTGTTGCGTTNGTATTTCCAATTGAAATGATGTTTTGTTGCGTTTTTAAGTAAATAAATGTGTTCCCCGGATAATCCTTTTTTTTATTTTTTATGTAATCCGACCATGCCCTCGGTCCCGTTGGCGACGGATTAGCGAGGTTCTACTGTATTTTGATGTGCAAGCCGTGCAACCTTCGTATTAATTTCAATTATGTTGGCGGCTTTTAATTCAATGTGTAGGAAAAAACTTTTGTAGTTGTGTTGCTGTGTACCANTTTTAAGTAAATAAATGTGTTCCCCGGATAATCCTTTTTTTTATTTTTTATGTAATCCGACCATGCCCTCGGTCCTGTTGGCGACGGATTAGCGAGGTTCTACTGTATTTTGATGTGCAAGCCGTGCAACCTTCGCATTAATTTCAATTATGTTGGCGGCTTTTAATTCAATGTGTAGGAAAAAACTTTTGTAGTTGTGTTGCTGTGTACCANATTAATTTCAATTATGTTGGCGGCTTTTAATTCAATGTGTAGGAAAAAACTTTTGTAGTTGTGTTGCTGTGTACCAATAATGTTCCTTTTCACAACTAACTAATAAATGTTTTAGTTCTTAAGTTCAATTTTTTTTCCAGTATCATAGTTAGTGTATATAACAATGTACAAAATGGGTAAAAAAGGCTATATAAATGCTACAAGTAAAAAATGAAAAGCTATGAATGTCATGAATAAACGCTATTTTTCACCCTCTCTAGCAATTGTAGTTTGAACTGTGACATCAACAGCTGCTCTCTGAAAGTTACTGTGTCATTATCCGACCTTGGTCAATATGGGACTTAGAACCAAATAAAATATTGGTCAATATGGGACTTTGAACCAAATAAAATATTNCCGACCTTGGTCAATATGGGACTTAGAACCAAATAAAATATTGGTCAATATGGGACTTTGAACCAAATAAAATATTGGTCAATATGGGACTTTGAACCAAATAAAATATATCTTCTTACGCCTGGCGAGAGGTCANGAACCAAATAAAATATTGGTCAATATGGGACTTTGAACCAAATAAAATATATCTTCTTACGCCTGGCGAGAGGTCAATCTGTAGGGTTTATGAAGCATTAAATGAAACTAATCATGTGCTCTCAGTTTGACACAGTGTCATCCTGTCAAACGAACCGCACCGCAGAGCGGTCAAGTGCTCGGCCGAGTCTGACCTCCAGCAAGGTCACTGCAGTCAGGAGCATGTGATGGTAATCCGATCATAGAAATTTGATCACGAATAACAGTCACTCAAAATTTAAAATAGTTGCATCAGTTATCACTAGATACACTGTAATTTGTTTAAATAATATTGGTTTGTGAACATTGATTTGTTCATTATTGGTTTTCTGTTTATGTACATATAAATTAAATGTCTTCAACTGTGGTCAACCCTTCCGTGGTTATAAAAATATAATGTTGGACTTAATGAAACGACACCTCATGGTTTCCATAAATAAGGTGTTATGGCACCAAACCTCTTTGACGCCAAATAATAAGCTCAGAACGCATCTAACTCGCGTCAAGTGCCAAGTTTGAGTTATTAATTACTGAAGGTGATAAATACTCTACAGCTCGTGCCATATTTATTTTTGTAACATACGGTATGTAGTTATAGCTTGTGGAACAGAGCTATGAACTGAAACATTAGTTTTTAGTACTGAATATGTAAAAACTTTTTTTCCTCTGAGGATGTTTACAATATGAGCGGATGGTACACGGCCATGTTTTCAATTTAGCAGCATTTAAAAAAATTTAATTCATAACACTAAAACGAAGCAAAAAGCATTTTTTAACCATTTGTTTTGTAAAATAATACAAACATTATAAGGAATCTGTAACAAATGCTACAATTGTTTGGGTTTGAGATGTACAGTGTGGTCCTTTTGGTTTGCAGCCGCAGAGAGCGACGTGTCTGCGACGAAGAGGCGCAGGGCGTCGCGTGATGGCAAATGACCTCTGTTGTGTGCTAGCAAGGCAGTCAACGTGCTGTGAAATGATGAGACATTTTGTTATTTTTTAGGTTTTGTAAATTTGTGAAACAGTGTTCAGATGTGCGCTCTGATTTGCAATGTTACTTGTGTGGTAAGCGAGCACTGCGAAGATTCACATTATGTTGTTACTTCATATTGGAGTATACTGACCAGTTGTCATAAACCACTAATTTTTAAAAATTAATTTTTATCTATGTGCCGCATTATAATTTGACGTAAGTTCCTTATAGTCACTTGTTTTACTAATGGCTATTTTATTTGTTGGAAAATGAAGAATAGATTTTATGTTTTGTGTACAAATTGCTGCAAGTGTTTTGTGCAATGTGTTGGAAATTGTTTGTTTGGCAACAAATGAAACATGCTTGTATTCTTTTAGATTTGTAACATTTGTAATCCTTTTTTTTTTANAATTGTTTGTTTGGCAACAAATGAAACATGCTTGTATTCTTTTAGATTTGTAACATTTGTAATCCTTTTTTTTTTTATTTATGCATATGAGAAGTCAGATGTGACATTGTTTTGGTTTGGTTGTGGTAAGCTTTTTGTTGTTGATAATTTAAATAATATATATTTCGTTAAATTGGTTTTTAACTTGACGTACTCTTAGGTAATTTCTTACCTAGTAATGTTACACCNAATAATATATATTTCGTTAAATTGGTTTTTAACTTGACGTACTCTTAGGTAATTTCTTACCTAGTAATGTTACACCTAGAATACAAAATTCATACCATTCAACAGTACAAAAATTGTATATGAGATTTTTTATAATGTTACTGTGAAATTTTAGAGAAATTATTACCCAGCTTGCACGAGTGAAATTGCCATATGTAAGGCTGCTTTGGTAAGGTATGATTTTGTCCCGTAAAGAATTATACTCTGTTTTATTCTCCCTGCTGTTACATGTGGATGTTACTTTCTGTAGAAATTCTTTTTTACACAGGCATGCATTTCGTTTAGTGCAACGTAATATCATTTGCTGGCTAAAGTTGTTTTATTCTAGATGCCATGAGTGAAGCCTGCTCTTCAAAGGTTTCTGCAGAAATAAAGCAGTATTTGTTGGAGTTGTCAATTATGTGCATTTTCTCTACCTTTGCCAGCATGGTGGACCTGGTTCTGTGTTGCAGTTGGCCATACTGCAACTCAGGAGTAATAATACTTGCAGTGCTTTGTACAAAGTTGGGATGTTGTGAGTATACTGCGTTGTTGTACATTGATGTTTCGTTTATTGTAAAATACCATTTATTAGTTCCACATCCAAATTGTACCAAAATATTCTTACTTTTATATGTGATGTAATGGTGATTACTTTAAAGATTTTGCTTTAAAGATATGAAATTAAGTTATTTAATAAACATGTTATGAAGGACGTTAAAAGCAGTTTTCAGTTTCAGAACAATTTTTTTTCCCCTTTAATTACCATCTGGTTTAATAAATATTATTATTTTTTTTGTGGTATCATAAAAACATTAAATTTATTTATGAATATTTGAGGAAATTCACTGAAAAATGCTATTAGTTATTTTCAGTACACCAAATTTTAATAAGTGTTCACATGTTTTGTACTTGCATAACTTGCAAGTTAATATTTTAAAGGTTTAATAATATTTTTTTTATGCATATAGAATACCNATGTTTTGTACTTGCATAACTTGCAAGTTAATATTTTAAAGGTTTAATAATATTTTTTTTATGCATATAGAATACGTTATGTATTACTTTAGAACAGTTTTGCTGAAAATAGTGCATATAATCTTGAAAGATAAATTTTGTTTATTTTGTAACTATACAAATGCATCGTATGAAGGTTTCTCTTTGGGAATCAAACATTTGCAATAATAGATCAAAAACTTTTAATATTGCAGATGTGATTGTGAGTAAAGTGATGTAGTTAACAAATATATTGTTTTAATCTGTGTTTGAAATATTTTATTGTGCTGTNATGTTTTGTACTTGCATAACTTGCAAGTTAATATTTTAAAGGTTTAATAATATTTTTTTTATGCATATAGAATACCTTATGTATTACTTTAGAACAGTTTTGCTGAAAATAGTGCATATAATCTTGAAAGATAAATTTTGTTTATTTTGTAACTATACAAATGCATCGTATGAAGGTTTCTCTTTGGGAATCAAACATTTGCAATAATAGATCAAAAACTTTTAATATTGCAAATGTGATTGTGAGTAAAGTGATGTAGTTAACAAATATATTGTTTTAATCTGTGTTTGAAATATTTTATTGTGCTGTCATAGAATGTTAGGAAGACAGTTACAGCGGCAAAACAGGTTTGTTATCGTCTAGTACCCACTGTATTCACTTCTTTGGTATCACTGGTACACACAACTTCAGATCAGAATATTGAGTTTAATTCAAGGAAAACAGGTTGACTACACTTTCGAACAGTGCGACACACAGACTGGAAAGCCACATTTTTATAGATGGGATGGCCAGTTCCAAATTTCACTGAATCCCTCAAATTCAAACAGTTTTGAGGATTCAGGACAGGATTAGAGAAATATATTTGTCAGGTAACAGGTTAAACTTAGCTCTCTTAACCACGCGTTTCGATTACTCTTTTTTTCCTGTGGATTAATATTAGTGGTGCGATGGTCTGATCCAAGATTCACGAAATCCGTCGAATCCAAGGGGTTCGAGGATTCAAGATAGAGTGTTCCTAGATGATATATGTAACAATTTGATGTTAGCTGTACATAACCACACAATTTGATTGCTCTTCTACACAACAGGTTAAAAAAGAAACGTACGCAAGAAAAGTAATTTTGACTACTCCTACTAAAATGATTTAACTAATCACGGGTGGAATTGATTTACATTAAGGGAGAAGAAAAATTTTTGGTATAGTCGTCACTGTGTTTTTTCCCAGCAGAAGCACTTTCAGCAAAGCTTACTGTATATTGATGTGTGCAAAGTCCACAACCACGGTATTCAGAGTTGTTTACTCGAAATGAAGTACAAGTACACTTCATCTGTATGTGCTTTGTTTTTGCCAGCATATTACGCGATTCTTTCATTTGTAATTACTTACGTATCGGGTTCTTAAAAATGAGCAATGATAACACGTGGAAATGCTATTTCTTGCAAGTTGTGTCATTCGTTACAAATTGTGTGCAAATTCATTTTTATTTTACGTGTGGATATTGTTAAATTTTCACAAAAATTATCCTGTTAGAATGGGCGTGGTTCGAGGTAGGTGATGCCGATCTTCCATGATAAACGTACCGTATTCGTCCGAAAATAAGACAATAGTTTTTACTTTAAACTGTATTTTAAAAAATGTGGGTCGTCTTACAACCTACAGCAAACTGTTTCAAGCTGCAATAACGCGCAATTTTTACATACCCATTCGACTGCCAATCACATCACATGTAAATGCATATATTTTTCATATAAATAACACACACCGTTGATAATAACGCTAAATATAATTCAGATATATCTAAACTTCCCTGGTTACATTGCGGTTATAGCGTTAACATACTGCTGTTATGTAAATAATGGCGGCCATTTGGAATTCAAAACATGAAAATCATAGATAAGATGGTATAAAAGTAGTGTGCACTTCTTACACTTTCATACTATGGCCGTTTTCCAAACTACCAACGACTGCAGTAAATGATGCATGGTTTTGGTTCCATAAGGGTGGCACTATCTGTACATATTTCTTTCAAGTGTATAGTATCTACGTTCATATTGTTATTTTAGTCTGTAGTCATGTAATCTAAAAATATTTTCCAAAAGAAAAGAATTAAAATATGCCATATACAATTTTTTTTTATGTCTTTAAAAAATTTAATATTAACATTTAATTTATTACAGTGTAAATTTATAGTATCAATCTGTCATTTAGTATTTTAATTTTATGCAGTCATTAAAGCAAAAAAAAAATTAAAGTGATTGAGCTTATTATTTTCTTGTGATTTCATGTAGTGACTCTATGCAAGAAAATTAAAATGGTGAGTAAATTATTTTTGTTGAAACATGACCTCCTAATATAGAAGTCGTATTACATTCAGGATCGTCTTATTTTCAGGTGAATATGGTACCTACCTTTGATCATTATACCAGTTTTGCAATGCAGGGCATTTTGAAGAACTCTCCACAGGATTCACAAATTTCTTCATATCTGATATTCAGAGCATGTGGCTGATGTCGGTTAAACACTTTTGTTCTTGCTGGATTTTATTTTTGCAAACTGCTAGGCGTCCTTCATTGCACACAGTCTCTCGGTCATTGATTGTAAAAGAAGTGACTTACCAGTGTGGTTGTGTGTGCGCGCGCGTGNTGCACACAGTCTCTCGGTCATTGATTGTAAAAGAAGTGACTTACCAGTGTGGTTGTGTGCGCGCGTGTGTGTGTGTGTGTGTGTATATAGTGTTTGTGGGAACACACTATCATTGTGAAACCTTTAGTATTCATATTTATTTGTTAATTTTGTTGTTACATAATTTATTAGATGTTTTATGTTGATGTAAATGCTCGGTGATCCTGTTTTTTTTATCATAGTTTCTGTAGCAGAAGTTTTGTCGATATTGGCCAGTACAAGTTTACGAGTATTTTTATTGTTAATGTGTAACGTTTAACTTGTTTGTTGTTTGATGGGATGCTGTCGGCGCCAAACGGGAGATCCCGAGTGTCGTAAAAAAATTATTGTGCGATGTGCTCCGTGATCTTTATTTATGGTTGATTGACTGCGCGAGTGAGTGAAACTTCTTATCCTGTCAGTTAGTTGGAAATCTGTACGTTTCAGTTTTCGCTGTTGCTTTTAAGCAGCATTTAATTTGAAAACCGCTATACTTTATTTCATGTAATGATCTTTCTTTGGTTTGTTTGTTTGTAGTCTCAGTGAAGTCAGCATGCCTGGTCATTTTGTTTGTTCTTTCTTCTTTTTTTTTTTTTAGTTTTTGTAGCTGGTGGTTATTTTGGTCGATTCTACTTAATGCTAAGTAATCCTTTACCAGTAGTTTGAAGTAGCGAGAGGTGTTGATCACCTCGTAGTTGATTAACGTCTTAAAGCAGTTGTGTTTTTAAAGTGCTGCGATAATAGCATGTGTGTTTCTGTTCCTGTGTATGCGTTACGTGATCTCGACAAGAAAAACTTGGAACTTGTAGGTAAGCTGCAAATGTTCATACGTGCAGGAAGCGTGGACACTTTCAGTGACGTTTTTCTGCAAGTTGCTTTGTTTATAAACACAAATATATATATATATTTTGCCTTTTCTAGGAATTGATGCCACATATTTCATTGGATAAGTCTTATTTTGTACAGTGTAAGCGAGTGATATAAAACACTAGCGTTTGCTTGTTCTTTGTTATTTTTCCTTGCACGTGTTTGAAGTATATATGTATATATATGAACATATTGTAAATAATTGTGGAGTAATTAAACTGCAAATAAACTTTGTACAAAGTACGCAAAAATTTTCTGCTATCTGCAACGTTTAGCAAATAGTGTGTATAAAGTATCGTAACATAAGCAGCACACGAAAATGAGTACATATGTAATTAGTAACCTGTACAGTTGGTAACCCAACAAGTTACTTGATTAACTGCTACAAAAACATTAATAAAAAGTATCTACTTGGGTGAGGTGTGCACATGATAATGTATAAATTATATCTTATGTCTTTTAATTATTTTTATTACTGTTATTGTTAGTGGTATTTCTTATCCCCACCAATATTGCATATTTGTTTAGCGTGCCTGTACCTTGTGGGTGTACTGTGTGTTGAATACTGTGACTTTTTCACTTTTTCTTTCAAGACAATGGCATTGGGAATATGTGCATTTTAAACTTTTTAATATATAATATATATATATATATATATAGCATATAACTTTTCATGACACTGTTAGACCAGCGTGAAACTCACCATAAAGTGCACGTGTCAACAATATTGAATCTTTTTTTATTACATATATTATTGAGCTATTATAATTATTATATATGTAACTATGAAATGCTGTGTAAATAATGATGTAAATATTTCGTGAAAAGTTAGTTTCTAAAGAAAAACAAAGTGTATATTGTACAGAACTCTCAGCTAAATAGGTTTATTTGTATTTTAGTACGTACTGTGTCATTACAGTTGTAGCTTTGAAAGTCAAAAATGAAGTAATTTAAAGAAAATTTTGTATGGTTGTTATTGTGTTCTACCTTCTTGTAGTATTTGAGATTTGTTTTTATTGTAAATTTATGGAACTTTTTTTTTTTTTAATGGTGGATGGGGAACTCAATTAGAAGTGATACTTGAAGCCTTTTGTTTGAAATTATTGTGTTTAAGTATCCAATTTGTAAAATACTTGCTCTGAATTAGCATAGTATCATAAGTCTCAAATGTGCCCGATATTCAATAGAAAACATTGATAAATTTTCAAACCTTTACAATTCTAACCAAACTGCAGCCTATAGTTTACGATAATAATCACGCCCGTTAAAATACCGCCACGACTCTTAACCTCATTCTAAATTCAGTTTACAATAACAATGCCATAGATTGTTTAATACAGTGTAGGAGATTGTGAGATTCGTTCTCATAGTCGCCAACCTACGAATGCAGTAAAAACTTGGGGAGAAGACTGGTAGTCCATAGAACGCAAAAACCTGCTGCGGAATGTAAACAATACTATTGATAGCACCAGTTGTCGATTATCCGTTTTGCATTCACATAGCATTCGAAAACGAATCGTGCGCTGGTGAATATACCGATGAGACGTAAATAACGCGAACAAATCATCAAAAATCCAGAGTATTTTATAGCTGAAGAAGTGTTCCGAATATATTTTCCCTTTCATGCAGAATATCTGATCGTGGTTTTTTTTAACATCATTTATATAGGATAGTTGTCGGGACCGTCCAAAATAAACCACTATTACTGGAAAACTCAATAAATGGGATCCCAGCAACGAGGTTCCACTGTATGTTGTTCCAGCAGGACAACGCATCAGTAAGTCTCGACGTGAGCACCCTTGGTACCACCTAGCACATCTAGTCGATATTCAATTTCTGTCCATACATTAGCTAACATCACAGGAGGGATTGATGCGATGACTGTGGAGTTCTCTTGTTATCGGAGCCAAATCTGGTTGCATGTTAAACATCTTCATTGCATTCTTTAACGGTCATGACTGCAGTAAGTGTTCTTTCTGACATGAAGCTTTATCTTGAGTGAAGAAATTAGATCATGCAGAGAAAACTAATTCTAGGTCAGCATTTCCATGTGAAAGAGATAACACAGCTTTGACGACTTAACATCTCTCGTACTGTTCTTCAGAACAATAAACAGCCCAGTAGTCACGAATGCGGCCGCTAGTAAAACTTTCCTTCTCGTGCTGCAGTGCTTCCATTCGTCCAAGAGAATGTAACTATGTCTTGACAGTTGCGCTGTGAGGTCTCCTCTTTTGGCCGTAGACAGCAGCAGTTCTTCAAAAGTGGTTTTGATTTTAAAGATTACTTTTTGATGATGGTGGATGCAGGCTTCTACGAAGTGACTTCTTATTCTGGCATAAAGCTCCAAGTGGTATTTGCCATCCAACTGAAACAAGTGTAACGGTCATTAAGTGCATAGTAGAAACTTCCTCCCTGGAAACTATCCAACAGGAATTTTAAATAATTTGCCAACACTCAAAACTAAAATCACGAATTGTTACTATGATTTCATAACAGTAATTTCATCACAGACCTGAAAGACATTTTATTAAATAGGAAAGAGTTTTGTAGTCCACAAAGTATTCGGCTTATTGGAAATGGCAAATTATTTATACTGAAACATGTGGGTTACAAAATGATAAATATAGTTAAAAGCTTGTAGAGGTTAATAATAAAACTCACTTTAGAAAATTCTGCTGAGAGTCTCCAGTTCATCGTACTTAATGTGCATCATTTTATCAATGATCTTTCATTAAGAGGTGTCAGAAAAGTTAGATGGGACACTGCCATAGAGGCGTTCAGGCCTAATCCCGTGGTTGGTAGCTTTGCACCGCGCTTGCGATTCTCTTCCAGCTGTTGCTCTTTCCCACATCGTTCTCTTCTTAGACATGTAGCTCAAGAAGTATTTTACAAGAGCCTCCCACTATCCAATAAAACAGAATGTAGCGCCTAAAGTGAGCCACCTTGATGGGACGTGTTTAATGAAGTTGTGCTTTGCGATTGATAGTTCATCTCGTAGCTGTGAAGGTCATCCATCAAAAAAATCTGGCACAGCTACCACCAGATACACTGCATCCTCTCCAAGTTGATCAAGTCCGCTCAAAAATGCATTGTGAGTAACGTGGATGTTACATGCGCCAATGTTGACGAGATGTTTTGCAGATGGAAACTAATTCTTCATTGATAAGTAGAGCTACTTTCTTATTAACATTAGGGCCTACATTTCCTAACATCAAAATCTTATGATGAGATAAATGTGCATTGTCAAGAGCAGCGTTTGTTTTCTCAACAAGTAACTCCTGTAGCAGAGCCAAGCAAAAATTTCTCCAGATTGTTAGTGACAATCTGCTGCCTATTTTCTGGACATTACTTAATAGCTATCTGCAGTTCCTCATTAGCTGTACGGTTTGTAGTTTCAGGACAGATTGAAAAAATATTCTGATGAAAGAAGCGACCTAATGCATCTGTTAAAAGTTACCTCAATTTATTGCTACTTAGAGAAAATCATTAGGCACACCTTCACCGAACAAACCCCCACAAGATGGTTCAGAGTAGTTTGATACAACACATTTTATTATCCTCCACCCANCACACCTTCACCGAACAAACCCCCACAAGATGGTTCAGAGTAGTTTGATACAACACATTTTATTATCCTCCACCCAAGCTCTGCAGTACTTGCTACGTCATGATGCACGTAGTGCGACACCTTCGCTTGAAGCACGTGTACAAGTGGATGGCCGCATGCTCACAAATGTCAGCTCACTTGGAGATAATTTATGGCAACATTCATTTTTGTGCCGTTCATAACTAGCATGTTGCGAAAGTGCTTGATAACCTTTTGCTGAAATGCTTATTGTAATGCAACACGCAAGACAAAAAACTTGTGTATCACTGCGTTTTTTAGTCTATTCCTCGACAACATACCCATTATCATGTCCTAGCCATTCTTTTCGAAAATGGCACTTTCNCACACCTTCACCGAACAAACCCCCACAAGATGGTTCAGAGTAGTTTGATACAACACATTTTATTATCCTCCACCCGAGCTCTGTAGTACTTGCTACGTCATGATGCACATAGTGCGACACCTTCGCTTGAAGCACGTGTACAAGTGGATGGCCGCATGCTCACAAATGTCAGCTCACCTGGAGATAATTTATGGCAACATTCATTTTTGTGCCGTTCATAACTAGCATGTTGCGAAAGTGCTTGATAACCTTTTGCTGAAATGCTTATTGTAACGCAACACGCAAGACAAAAAACTTGTGTATCGCTGCGTTTTTTAGTCTATTCCTCGACAACATACCCATTATCATGTCCTAGCCATTCTTTTCGAAAATGGCACTTTCNCTGCGTTTTTTAGTCTATTCCTCGACAACATACCCATTATCATGTCCTAGCCATTCTTTTCGAAAATGGCACTTTCCCATTACTAAACACACTACCATTGCTTTTTGCAAATCACAAAACTGCTGTTTAATTCAATCGATTTTGCAATTACAAGTGAGGCAGAAATAAATATAAGAAATCTGTCACTATTAATCTGGGATTACAATTAAAAAATTATGCTGTTCTTGCA
The DNA here is from genome assembly GCA_002778355.1 of Clitarchus hookeri. NCBI lineage: Eukaryota > Metazoa > Arthropoda > Insecta > Phasmatodea > Phasmatidae > Clitarchus > Clitarchus hookeri. The sequence goes on from NQII01004537.1 coordinate 116,351, forward strand.
CATGGAACTAAGTCTTAAAGAGTTACGATCCTCAATTCACTGATGCAACAAGCCTGTCCTGTTTACTGTAGTGCCTAACCTAAACTGGAACAACCACCATATTTAAGCAGACATTTTCTAGCAGAGAAGCTTATTTTAGTGCACAAATATACAGTGGAAACACTATCCATTGAATTTACGGGGACTGACATTAAAATTCTATAGATATGGACTAGATATATTAGTCAACCAAAAAAAAAAAAAAACCAAACTCATTAAACTTTATGTTGAAGACATTGATAGGTTTAGGTTAGGTATTTGTCAAGTTTACTTAAATAAAACAATGCGAATGGGAATATTGAAGAAAACCTTCATAATGCTTAGATCACTTATACAATTTTCAAGGGAATCAAGAAATGTTGACCTATGGGGAAAAAAAAAACCAATCTGCTCTAATTTTTTTATGTATTCTCACTCAAACTTAATAAAAACTGTATTTAAACACCTCTTTTGAAACCACATGCACAGAAATGGCTACCGACGAAGTGGACAGACTTATTATCCATACAGCAACTAACATTAGTCGCATTTACTAGATAAAGAAATGGAAATGTCTTGAATGTTGTGATAGATAAAGTGCAGTTTACTTTACTTTGTTAACTTTCCGGGCAGATTTATTAGAGATACATTTATACACATGAGTGGCCTCATATCAAAGACGGACATCTGTCAAATAAATAGTAATTTAGTTANATTAGAGATACATTTATACACATGAGTGGCCTCATATCAAAGACGGACATCTGTCAAATAAATAGTAATTTAGTTAGCAGTGGTTTCTTATAGAATTGTTCGCGCTCTTTTCAATGGTGAAATCAGTTTCTCTGAAAAACGGATGTTAGTGCTTCAATATTAGCTTCAAAGATGAAGGTTNATTAGAGATACATTTATACACATGAGTGGCCTCATATCAAAGACGGACATCTGTCAAATAAATAGTAATTTAGTTTGCAGTGGTTTCTTATAGAATTGTTCGCACTCTTTTCAATGGTGAAATCAGTTTCTCTGAAAAACGGATGTTAGTGCTTCAATATTAGCTTCAAAGATGAAGGTTTGGATCAAAAACGGACACCTGTTGTAGAGGTTGCTTTCAAAAGTGGACATTTCTAAACAGCCAATGGGAGAGGTGGATTGTGGTCATGTGGCTAATAACTCATTAATGGCTGCCACTGTTTTTAATTTGTCAAACGTGTGTTAGCATATTGCATTTGTTTATTCATTTTTTGTTTCTTTATTATTATTATTTTAAGTTTTTTAGTAGAAAATTAAGTTGTTTTATGGAGATCAGCATATCCGTGAGTGATGGAAGTACAAGGAATAGTAACGTCCAGAAGCGACAAAGGTAAGAATATCCTATAGGCTGGACTATGCTATTTTAGTTTGTTTATTGTGCAAAACTATATGTCTGTAGGTAAAAGTTAGGTGTCGGATTTTTACTCAGGCGTTTTTCAGAAAGATATTTTGCACAGATTTCAACATCGTGTTCTCTTGCCCCAGCATGGATGAGTGCAGCACGTGCATCGAGTTGGAAAACTGCATCAGAGTATCCACGAGTGAAACGGAGAAAGATGCACTCAAAATGAAAATGCAACTACACGAAAGACAAGCCCAAGCCTTTTTCCAAATGTTGCGAGAAAAGCCACCAGGATGTTTTCTGTTAAGCTTTGATTGCCAGAAGAACCTTGTCCTGCCAAAAGGGACCGACCAAAGTGCATACTACATACTCCCGGCAGTTTTATTGTTACAACCTTTCTGTGGTTAAAGTGTTGCCAACAGAGTTCCTCAATCCCAATACCGTATCTATTTACACTTGGACAGAGGATGAACCAAAGAAATCCTCTAACGAGATTACGTCAGCCATATTTCATGAGCTGAATTCAGCTGATCTCGCAACCTATGACTCAATTCGATTAGTAGCAGATGGTTGTGCAGGGCAAAATAAAGACATTAACATTTTAACGATGTGCTGCAAGTTCCTGACCAGCTGCACACCTACCAACATAAAAACAAGAGAGATAGTGTTTCTCGTTACGGGGCACTCATTCCTGCCCGCAGATCGAGTGTTTGGTCTGATAGAAAAAGCTGTAAGAAAAATAAATACAGTTGTTAACAAACAAGAGTATCATGAAGTTTTTAAGACTTGGTACGTTGAAGGTTGTTGGAAGAGATTGGGTACCGTCTGATTGGAAGGAGGAAGCAAGGAAGATGATTAAGACAGCAGCACAACGCCACTTCAAAATTTCTACGTGCAGACGTGCAGTTTTTAGGAAAACGAAACTGGGAAACGTAGTAGTCAGAGGAGAGATGGCATAGAACACTGATACTGAAGCAGAGAGAATGATATGTAAACCCAACTACAAACTTCAACACATCAACCCAAAGGACATACCAATAGGTATTCCCCTAAAAAAAGAAAAGTTGAAAGACGTGGAAAAATTACTGGAAAAACATTTTGGTGAAAATTGGAAAGAAAATACCACTTTGGAGTGGTACAAACATTTGACACAATCAACAGCAACGCCTGGTGACCAGGTTAACAGAAATTCACCTGAAATTGACAACTCATGTGAATGTGAAAATCAAAATGAAGATTTTGATAGTAATGTTGTGTTAGTTGCAATTTAAAATAGGTACTACTAGTTTGTTTGTAATGTATTTTTTTAAAATGTTTTTTTATACTTTTCTATTAAAAGTTCCAATAATATTTTTTACTTTGTAGTATTACTAATCCAATTTTTTTAATCATTTTTATTAGCTTATTAATAAGTTAATATTTGGGGTTTTAGAGACGAGTCCGTTGTCGAAACAAGCAATAACTTAGCAGTTTTCTTCAAAAACGGACACTACAATCGTGTTTGGATAAAAAACGGACATATGCTAACTTTCGTTTCAAAACCGGACATCTGTATTTTCAAAACAAAATTTGACTAATTTATCGAATTATATAGATATCAGATACCCCACAGAACTAGTTAAGTATTTTTTACCCTAATTATTGAAAAATTTCGATAAGCAAAGTAATAAATGCAAGCTGTAGACAAAAAAAATTGTTTTTCCTCAAATTTTTCGAACCGACAAATGTCCGATCTGCAATGGTAATTTTCATGAAAAAATTGGGGATTATTTTTTGGCAACGCCGCGTCGCGAATCAATATCTCGAAAATATCACACCACTGTATCTTGTGGTTGCTCTGCTGGTCGTCACCAACTTGACTGACGCAGTACATTACAATAAGGGATGTTCAACTCTATTCTTAAAGTTTCGTAAAATAGAGTATCGGGAGTCCAAGAATTGACACAACAAAATCCAATTACAACAAATACATAACCTATCGCCTGCAAAAAATCGTTTAAAATTACCATATTTATACCAGTAAATGAAATACGGTTTGAAATTTATTTTATGTGTGAATATATGAGATGCGGAAATAATCTGACAATAAAACTATACTGATAGTGTTCAAATGTACCATTTAGTAGCTGCAGTTCAGTCGCGATTGGGTAGTTTTGTTTTTGACAAGTTTCGTTACATTCTAAAAACAAGCGAGGTGCGGGATCCCGAATCTAGGGAAAATTTTCGGGAATTCATAACGATTTTCTCGTCGAGCTGGAAATAATTTTCTCCGGATATTGCGGGGAGAAATTAATGTTCACATCTGCACGTTGCTCCAACTAAAATAAAAGTCGGGCTTGTGCGTTAAGCTTTGTATAGAATCTTTACTTCGTCGATTCTGATTTGATGAATCAAAAATTGTCGAGAAAGTTTCGATTCTTCCGTTTTTTCCACAGATTCCAACTATCGTTTTATAAGCAAAATAAAATGTTTATACAACATATATTATGTAACGCTAACACTACGTATTCATTGCGAAAATTAACTAAAACTGGTTGCAACTTGCACTATTAATAGGTTACAGTTAACCGCGCGCACTAAATTTGCCTTATATACGAGTGACATTTATAAGTTGCAGATATCGATAGCTGGTTGATATTGGACGCGAGTTTTGATATACATAACCTAAACATCCGCGTAGACATAAGTTAACACACGATGAATGTTTAATTAGTCTCCAAATGTTTAACTATTTTACTGATATCTAACATGGTGGTTTTTTAATGGATTTGGTTAAAACGATTCGTAACACTCCAGCAAATTATTTTTTTTTGTTCGGAATATATTTGTTTTTGATTTTGTGTTGTACTCGCTCGTTGCCGGGTCGCTGACAAACTCCAAACATAGCAAATTTGCTATGTGAAAAAATATAAATTATTTACTTAGCTACTTTTAATTTCGTTATCGATACAGGAATTAACTTTGTTGGACTATAGATTCGGTATGTTGCATTCATAACTTGCCCACCGATTATACTAGGCTGTAATTGCAGTTGCACTATTTGATCCACAGCGTGTGTGTTTATGGACTTTAAAACTTCCACTGAAAGTTAATTTGAGTAAATTTGTGTCAATGTACATACATTTTACTACCAGAAATGCTATTTTTGCAAACTTTTTAATAATTTCATGTGTAGGTGAACATTTATTAATGTCAAGTGAGATTTGGAAATATTTTCGATTAAACCATGTGGACGAAACATATATATGTGTTTATATATATATTTATACAAATTGACGTGTGCTCGGTATGTCCCTTGTCGAAGGGAGACGGTTGAGCATGCGGTGTCCCTCGAGCTGTGAAAGTGCCGGGCGCCAGCTCAGTGTTGAGCAATGAGATCAGGTCATGGTTAATCACCCTAGGGGGCTCGAGGCAACACACCATCAGATAATAGGAAAATGCGAGTTGTATGGCCGCTGCGCACGCCCGGATTAATGAACGCGCTATTGGTTATATGAAAGATGATTATTTTATTGTACACATAACCGAAACAGACACGTGGTGACCGCGTGGCCGTACAATGTAACACACTAATGAATTACGATTAATTAAGGCGCGTGACGCTGCCCTCCCCTCGGTGCGATGTAACATAAAATACAAGTTATTTCGTGGATGATGTGATGATACGATTACTGAGTGAGGTTGCAGTCTCAGGGGCTGGTACCGAGGTTCTTGTGAAATGAGAGACTTACCACGCCCGCCCGCGTTGAAGTGATGAAGCGTACTGTACTGAGAACTGCGCCGGCTCCCGCCAGCTGAGCGCGGTCGATGCCAAGCGGTGGAAACATGAAACATAAATGCGACTTAAAAAAGCTAATGAGATGTAATAAAATGATATACACGATTAACATAACCAAACACAATTACCCTATACAACTTACATAATAAAACACAATTACCCTTGCACAAATACACAATAAATCAGGGTTATATTAATATTAAATATTTGCATCGCAGCAGCCACTGTATAGCCAACTTAGTAATGTCCCATATCCCTGGCTGGCTGGGTATGTGATGACTGCCTTTCAACAGGATAAATATGATATAAATAAATACTGAATAGATCCACTGAACCAATAAATTATAATGATTAAATTATTAAGCTCTGAATAATTAATGACACTGGTGCAATTTACACACATGGTACAAATACACTTGATAATTATGACACTGAATAACTACACATAACCCTGAATAACTATACTGATGCACTCCGATCAATTATGTCGCACTGATGTAATTATATTGGTGAACTCTGATTAATTACATAGCACTGAATAAACGATATTGACGAACGCTGATTGATTATAACACTGAATACACTATCACTCTTGCCCACATGCCTGCTGGTGTGGTGCATCTGGAGTGGAGGACACTACTCCGGCAGTCACAGTGGGCACAAAGGTACCAGTGAATGCCTGGTTCACGTCAAAATATAATATATATATGTATGTTACTACCATACAAGTACGGTTGTTGACCCGACAGTTCTTCTACGCCGCCGCCTCCGCTGGTGCAGTTTTCTACTTGTTTGCCTATGTACACATGTGAAGCACGGCACATTTCACGCTCCGCCAGTGGCAACAGTGCCACCCAATGTTGACGTTGATACATGCAACAAGTGGCAAGAAACTCCACATTTTACATATCTTGGTCCCGTTATTACTCCGTATTTACTACAGTTGTTGACGATCTAAAATACTTTTTGAACACGGTTTTTTGGATTACGATTCTGTAGCTGGATTTACAATAACCCGACAGTTCAACAAAACCGCCCCGAAACAAACGCTTATTTTTCATCAGCCAATAAAGAGCATGGTCACCCCGACAAAATCGCAGCCTTGACAGCCCAACAAAAGTAGATTCTATTTCTACTTTCGTCGGGCGTCGGACCAGATGGCCTCGCTTGGCAGAGTAGAAAAAAAAATCATAACATTAAAAAAAATGTAGTGCAGATTTCACTACTGTAGTAAATTTCACATTAAACCTTTATTCTTTACTTGTACATCCTGGTTATCTTGTAACAGAAAGCAAATGCATTGACGAAAATAATATTCGTGGGAAAATAACTGCTCCAAAATCCGAAAATTCTTAGTTTACAAAGTTATTAAAACAAAAAAGTGTACAATGATTTGTGATTTATTCACACTCCATTGCAAATTACTTGCCATTCTAGGATTTCCCGAATGCCACGCAACATTTTTCGGAAGGAAACTGTTGGGGCATTGTAAACATTGAACTAAATTTGGTGGCGGAAATGGTCTGGCTGTAACGTCGTGTCTGACTGCCGGGACGACCTCGTCGTGGCATTGTAAATCCAGCATGAGTGGAAGTGAGAGGAAGGCCGTCAAGCTCATACAAAGATATGAAATTATACAGGACATGGATGCAGGCTCATGCTCACAAGGTTTTTATAAATGCTGTCCTCTCCCTCCTTTTCATAGGTCAAGGGCCTAGAAATTTTCTCGAACGGCAGAAATAATACGAAATACTGTAAATTATGTTTACTCGCGAAATTCGGTAATAATTCCCGTATTCACTAATCATTGAAGATATTGGTTTTGTAAGTGTTTGTAAAACCACAATGAGAACTTCTTTTACCATGAAAATTCTTACAAACCTTAAAATTTAAAATTTTTCATTTGTTATACATCATGCTCTCATATACTTCTCAAGTGTGCATTTGTGTTGTGATCATATTATTTATAACAACAAAAACTAAATATTATATTCCCAATACAATTCATAAATCGATTGGTAGCTAAGTCAAAAGTATAAAGTTGTCCATACTATTAAATGTTTAATTGACCTGAATCGCAATGGAGCTCGTTCATGGCCGTAATTACGTCGAAAATGTATTTTATTTATAACCGAACATTTCAAAACAAAAATGTTGGTGATATGACAAAAGTAAATAGTACATATATATAAAGTATATGCATTTTTTTTTGTTGGGTGTAATAATTACGCGCTAAACATTAGTGCTGTATTTTAAAAACATCCGACTTTACTCATATTTTGTGCTATGTGGTTAGGTTCTTGACAGCTATCATATACTTTTTTTGTTACTATGGAGTGAAGGTAGTCAGCTGCTTATGTTGCAAAACCGGCCAAGAATGCCAAAAATTGTTAGTGTTTTTTATTGTGCTTAGCAGTTTGAAAATGAAGGGTTTTGTGATTTATAAACTGATCAAAGTGCAAATACTGTAATTTAAACAATCAGTGTGCGTAAAAAGAAATGTGCATAAATATTGGTGCACTGTGGGCACAGTGATCAAGTGATTGTGGAGGACATAAAAAATAAAAAGACAACTGCATTGGAAGAAAATTTGTGTAGTTCGAATATTGCCAAGAAAATAAAAATAAATAGGTTTCTGCAACTTCTTTGTAGAAGAAATTTAACTATGTAAGGAATGTTTTTATTTTATCAAGAATAAAATGTACCACTAAGTATTTTGTAGTTAGGTTGTGGTGGTTTCATGGTGGGGTAATATTGAACAGAACTGGATTTTCTTAAAATATTATTATCTACAAATAAACAAAATTTGTATTTGGGTAATGTAAAAGTCTTATAAAACTCAAATGCTAGTGAGTGTTCTTATGCCGTTCTAATTGTCTCGACAAAGTACGAAATTGATCGCAAAAAAAGTACTGTTATTTGACAATGTGTGTTACATGGCAAGTGTGCTCTCATACGGTTGTCCTTTCATCCTATTTGTTTAATATTTTTGAATGTTTTTCAATTAAATATATACTGATTAAAATTAACAATTTCAAATACCATTTAGTTTTTTTGAAGTTGTTACAAAAACAACAGATTCATTTTCTAATAATAACACATACATAGTTTTTACTATAAATTTTTTTGACGAACTGGTAAAATTTTAATGACAAGATCAGCTAATTTAATTTTTTGTAAAAGTAGAGCCCGACATATGCCATAAATAGGGTAATGCTTGATTTAATGATGCTGATGCCATATGCCATATTAAAAAAGTTAGCGGGCAAGTGGCATAGCTATCGGTGAGGAGATGCGGGTGTCATTCTATCCGGGATTCCATTTTATGTTGTCTGTTTTTTCGTCATTTTCTTGTTTGCTTTTATTTTTGAGAGCGTCAACAAATGTTGGTGCTGTATTTTTACTCATAAATATCATTACATGGCAAGGTCGAAAATTATAAATCCACTTTTATTCACGTGTTAGAAATATTTAGAATGTGTTGTTTTTGTTGTCTCTTTAATCTTTCTTGTGGTATTTATTTTTTAAATTGTAGAAAGTAGATAGAATTGGAAATTCCGAAAATTATACATAGCTGGTTGTCTTAATATTCTATGATATTACCCGTTTCGGTTCTAAAGTTGTAGAAAGTGCAAACGGAAGGAACGTTAGTTTTTTTTTCCATCTAAAGAATCAGATAGAGGTTTTCGTCATTGTTTTCGTGTTGGCGTGTAACGAGGTGCTCGTTGGCACGCCATGGAGGTGGTATTCGTTCGAACTTCGGTCTTCAATGGCTGATCGTGTTTGCTGAAGAAGTGTTGTGAAATTCGACAGTTATATTTTCGATTTTACTTTTTTGTAATTCGGCTCAGGAAACTCCAGTGAAATCCAGCCAGCGAACGAATTAGCAGATCATACCACGTTTGAGAAATTGAGCTGTAAGTTTCCAAAGTGTTTGTTTTGCTGACTCACTAAGAATGTTTTGTTTATTACGTTAACATTTAAAACATAATACCAGTTGTTTGATTAATTCTTCGGTACTTTTGGTATTTCATTTTTATTGTTGAAACCTATTTAAAGTTCAGTCATGCGGGGTCTAGGGTCGTTGTGTTGCATATGATGTATGTAAACAATAAACAGATAAAATGGTTCATGTTTGTATGTGTCTCTTATTTTTGGACTTTGATCGAAAGTCGAATGAGATAAGAATGTTTTTTTTACTGTTTTGGCGGTACATTGCCGTTGGTAAAGGCACTTCGTACAAGGAACTTATTTTAATTTCGGTAGCCCAGGAATTTTTTTTTTTCGCATTGTTTAATAATAGCCAACGGAGGTGTTTGCTTTGTGCGTAGGCTATAAATGTTGATTTTTTCCCCTTAATATTTTTAGTGGAAATAATATTGAGATGTAAAATAATTTATAGTAATTTTTTTATTTACTAATGCACGTAATAATTTTGCTACTTATACTGTTGTGTAAAACAAGTTTCATTTCAGTGTAAATGTAAGTACATTTTTTTAAATTCTAGAAATATTTGTGCATCAGATACTTAACATAATTTTTACTCTATAGATGAATACTTGGCATTACCAACATATTGATCTAACTTCGACATTATTGATTTTATGCTTGACGTTTTTTTATAGTCATTGAATTATGATCTTAGCTACCCTTTAATAATACATACATATAGAATACAATCATATTTTCATAATATTAATATAATCATATTCATAAGCTCTTTGTTAATATAAATTGTTACATGCATATTAATGTAACGCTTTTAGATTAATATAACAATTAATCTTCTTTTAAATATCATTTTTGTAGAAATTAACTAGTATACTGTTGGGCAATGCAACTGATTATGCATAAAAATATGCTGGAATATATTATTGTTTACTTTGGCTTGTGTTTCTGAATATTTAGGTGCATTAGGATTATAATTCCTGGTAGATTTTATGTAATAAGTATCTAAAAAGTGGAGAAAAAAAAAGTAATAATTTTCATGTCAGTAAACGGAAATATCCGTGTAGGTCTGCAACTAACGTTTGTAGAGAGCTCAGCTAGTTCATTTTAAACCTATTTTAAGGGGCTCTAATTTAATATGCAATACAACATGATTAAAAAAAAAATTTCAACCATTTTCAAAATTTGAATTTTTAAAAATCTCAAAAACACCACCTTCGATTTTTTCTTAAAAATATATGTTATTCCTTCTTGTATTGGCTATAGGTATACCAAATTTGAGAATGGCGAAAAAAATTGGTTCATGAGAAAATAATGTTTAAATATTACAAACGTGTATAAAATTTACAAACTGTAAATGTAAAGAATAGCAGCTTTTCCGAAAATAACAACAAAAATCACGACAGATGGATTATTTCGACACTGCTAATTACACAGTACACAAATTTACTAGGTGCATTAACTTATTATGATTACAAACCACAACAATGTTAGTGGGGAGGACTATGAAGATCAGGGAAATTGTGGGGTAAAAATCATTAAAAATACACCGACAAAAATTCAAAAAACCTCAATTTAACATTTGTCCACCTAATCGAACCTAGGATTGTAGGGTTTGAATTTAACCTACGATTTTATTCTATTCTGGGATTTTAGGGTTTTAAAGTGACAGTAAAACATCCCAGAAATATATGAATTAACTCACCTAGGTAGGCAGCGGGTACAATTCCTCTGTCCTCTGCCAATTCAACTACCGTCGTGCATGACTGGCACCGTACCTCACTCGACAAAACATCATGATCTACTTAAACGTCAAAGTAACACCTGCCACATAGACGACTGCCATGCACAGAAGCACTTGTATTTGCACCCTCCATTCTTAAATCACAAGCCTTCTCACTGTCGGATTCGGACGTCACAACCACCACTCGCCACAAACCGCACTGTCTCGCATCTGAACTGCAACTAACATACGGTAACGTCTACAAATCCATAGAAAACAGGACTATAGAACATGACGTCAGACGTAAACAAGGCGGCCAAACTCTTATATTATCTATTTTATTTTCTATGTTCTGCTTATTTTATCATTACGCCCTCCAAAATATGAAACACGTAAGGTGTGCAAAAGCCATTTATATGACTTTTGTGGGTCTACTGTGTCTCCTTCAAAAAAGCTGCTATTCATTACAATTACTGCTGTGTTAATAGTGTCATCAAGTTGATATAATTTTGGATTTAAAATTTTGAGTGATGTGGAAGTGTGGTGTCTTGTTTTAAAGATTTAATTCTTCTTTACGTGTTTTGATTGTTATGGGAGTTTTTACTTAATCACGGCAAATCAAGGAGAAAAAACTAATTGTACAGTGTTTTCTGTAAAATGTTGTATTCCTTTAAAAGAAATGGGACATTCTAGATCAGGTAAGCTGAGGAAAGTGACTTAACGGATGTGTTCTTTTCTTTGGGTTTGGAAAATGTTGAGGCAGGAATGAAAATATGTGATGAATGTAGGGTAAATCTCACCAAACAGTTTGCAAAGAGGTATGTACCACAGCAACAAACCACTGATAAGAATAGCACGATGGCAGGGTGCAGTGAGAATCACTGATTATGTACACCCCTCAATCTTCTTTGGAATATTTAAATAAATCATTGGAGCTAGTAGGAGAATCACCAATCGAGAAATAAAAGCTTACAGTAGATTTATACACAAAACAAAAAGTTGGAAAAGTTAAAACATGTATTGGAAAAAACATTTCTTGGGCTTTAGAATGTGGAGAATAAAAAATCAGCAAGTGTGCAAGACGAATCAGAAATGATAAGCCAGTTAAAAAAAATTTTTCCAAACTGCGAGTTGGAGTGAAAAAATGACGATGTTATCTGTTTTGCCTTGTAGTTGGAGCCGCAAGAGAATTAAAAAAAAGTTTGGAGTTAGCGATTATATGGCTAGAGCAGTAAACACAATAGTTCAAGGAAAGGGAATCCTTTCACCTGCTAACCCCAAGCTAGGGAAAACTTTAGATTCTACAGCAGTTAAGCATGTGCTTGATTTATATAACAGAGATGATGTAAGCAGAATGATGCCAGGGAAGAAAGATGTTATTACTGCTAGAGGGACAATTGACAAAAACTTCACATGCAAAAACGGCTGGTTTTGACAAATGTGAATGAACTTTACTACAAAAAGTTTAAAGCAGAGTACCCATTACTTCATATTGGTGTTTCTAAATTTTCTCATCAGAATGTAAAATTAATTATGAATGGCTTTAAAATGAAAAAATGTTGTATTGGATGGAGATGAGACACCAATAAAAAAACTGCCAAACGTGTTTACAGAAAATAATGTGTAACCCACCGTCGCCCAATTGTTACATGAATAACTGTAAAGAGTGTCCTGGGGTAGGTCGTTTTAAGGCTTTATTGAGTCAGAAGTTTGAAGATGAAATGGTAGATATAAGAAGTGGATGTCTGTAGATGGACGAACATTGAAAACTGTCATCAGAGATAAGGNGTGTGACATATAAGAAGTGGATGTCTGTAGATGGACGAACATTGAAAACTGTCATCAGAGATAAGGATGAGTTTATGTAGGAGTTCACGGATGATCTGTTGAAGTTAAAAAACCACTCATTTATAGCAAACATGCAAAAGGAGTTTTATAATTGTGTGAAATTAAATTTGAAGGCAGGAGAATTGGTAGTAATTTGTGGTACAAGACCAAGTTCAATGCTACCATTGGACTAACAGCCAGGCCACCCTCCGTTCTTTTGTAATGTATTACAATGGAGAAGATGGTGTACTGGAACATCTCGGTTATGTCTTCATATCATAATCTCTCTTCCNGTGTACTGGAACATCTCGGTTATGTCTTCATATCATAATCTCTCTTCCACACACACACGATGCCTGCTCTCATACAAGCTATTCGTAACGTACAAGAAATATTTCATTTCTCAGACGGTTGTACAGGTCAGTAAAATAACCGAAAGAACTTTCAGAATATTTGTTCGCGCAAAACATATTTTGGAATGAATGCAGAGTTGCATTTATTTGCCACATTACATGGTAAAAGTGCCTGTGATGGTCTCGGGGGAACTGTGAAACGACTAGCAACAAAGGCAAGTTGGCAGTTACCTTGTGACCAGCAAATAATGACACCTCGGCAGGGGCAGACGGAGAGAGAGAGGCAGGGACAGATAGACAGAGAGAGAGAGAGAGGCAGGGGCAGACGGACAGAGAGAGAGAGAGGCAGGGGCATACGGACAGAGAGAGAGAGAGAGGCAGGGACAGACTGACAGAGAGAGGCAGGGACAGACTGACAGAGAGAGGCAGGGACAGACTGACAGAGAGAGGCAGGGACAGACTGACGGACAGAGAGAGAGAGAGGGGCAGGGACAGATGGACAGAGAAAGAGAGGCAGGGACAGATTAACAGAGAGAGACAGAGAGAGAGAGAGAGAGAGGCAGGGAGGCAGGGACAGATGGACAGAGAGAGTGGCAGGGGCAGACAGAGAGAGAGAGAGGCATGCAGAGGCAGACAGAGAGAGGCAGGGACAGATGGACAGAGAGAGCGGCAGAATTTGATGGATGTAAAGAGAGGTATGTACGGAGAGTAACAAACTAGCTTGTCTTACGGTTTCATTGGTTTTGAAACTTGGTTGAACTTTCCTTTCAGCCATTTTGTATCCTTTGACCACCTTTACAAATAAATATTGCCATATAAGTAATAATCACAGTGTGTGTATCCCCACCTCACACTAAAGTTAACGTCTGAAATAAAAAAAACTATTTATTGGCTATTATTCCAAATGAGAGGACTATCAAAAGTGCTCACTTTACTGTGAATAGCCTATATGTGCATATTTGCTTATACCTGAAAGCCATCTCCATGCACACTCTTTTGAAAATCAAACTTATCTATGTGCGGAATAGAGAAACGTACAGATGCTGCCGGCCCTTATCAGTAGATAACACTGTAAGTACTGATGATCCCTTCGTTAATCACCAGAGGCTGTCTTGTGATGCATCAGTCCACACAATCAGCTTATCACAGCAGCTGAGAACTTGCTGTGACTGTTGCAGCCTGATGTAAACACATGTTTGCCAATATCAGAACTTGTGTAAGAGTACCTCAGCATTTTTGTTTTCATCCCAAATTCTTGTTTTTTGACAAATTCTAATATTGTAATGTAAATCCTTAATATACCATTTTGATGACTTGATGCAATATGGGTTGTCACATTCTGTCAAGACTTGGAAATTTGGGAAGATAGCTACAAACTGAGGTAAAGGTGGGAGACATTTGTTTAAAAAATGTGGTGTTATCAATTTCCTCAGTAGTGTATTGTATTACTCTTGTAATTTTAAATTGCTGCATTTTCATAANTGTATTGTATTACTCTTGTAATTTTAAATTGCTGCATTTTCATAAAAAACTCAAATTTTTATTTTGTCCCCCCTACATAACTTTTTTGGCTTCGAAAACAGAAAATCTCCATTTTTTTTCCCCTAGTTGTAGACTATTTTTTAATTTTCACCTGGGTCAGGGAAAATGTAAATAATTGCTACTCTGCAAAAGTTGTTAGTCGTGTGAATTTTAATTTTTTTAAGTTTGTGATACGACAGTAATACATATTTACCAAGTGACATAGGGCCTATACATACAAAGTAAAGTATTTGTGTGTTTGTAATAGATACTCATATGAAATTAATAGCANAAGTGACATAGGGCCTATACATACAAAGTAAAGTATTTGTGTGTTTGTAATAGATACTCATATGAAATTAATAGCATGCCTTGCGAGAAATATTGGTGACCTGAATAAAATGTTGACCCTGCTTGCTTCTTCTGTTACAGTGTTATTCAATTCAACTTCACTGATAACATATTTGTTCTGTCAACAGTGGGAAAACATGGTATTGAAGGTTGGTTCTGAAAATAGGTCAATGGAAAATTGTAAGATTCTGCCTCGAAAACAGGGAAAAGTCAGGGAATTCCAAAATGGAATTTCAGTGTACACCATGTTAAATGTTATCTAAGAACTACGCATTTAATATAAATGATATAGATCAAAAAGGTTTCAAAACACAAACTAATATTTTGGTAGAAAAGCAGATAAGCTGTAATCCAACTGAACCACTATGCTTCTTGGTTTTTGGTTGTTCATATGCGCTGGTGTATTAACGTGTTGATGTGCACAGAACTATGAATTCTTATTTCAGATTAAATTGCGCTATTTGTAATGTTTTCCAAGCAACCGTTACTATGCTGTGTTTTGCAGGTAGGAGTTGGAACCTGAAACTATGGAAGAAGTTATCAGGCTGACTTCAGCGAATCCTCTGACATTGCTGGTGAAGTTTGGCTTGATAAACAGGTGGAACATGACGTGTGCAGAAAATTGTTCTGGGCATGGAGAGTGCCACAATGGTACCTGCATATGTGAGGTATGGTGCAATGCAGCCTGCGTAGTGTTGTGGGTTTGGTAGATGATTATCTCAACATTCATTCAAATACACTTGATACTAATACTGAATAACTGCTTGCTAACGTCATGGGTAAAATAACTAATGGCACCCATATAAGTTTTATAAAGTGTGACACTCTTTAAATTAGGGTGTTTTTAATGTCAGTTGATATGCATTTTTCAACATTTAATACATTTACAGATAGAATGGAAAATTTGTCTCCTGTACATCATGATATGGAAACATTTAGAGCAATAAATGCACTTCTAACCACTTGTCGCTGATTTATCTGTCGACTGTAAATGAAACTACCATGTGGCCATCATGTACTTGATGTTTGGCGTGGTTTTATGTACGAGGGGGAATGTGTGTGTGTGTGTNGAAACTACCATGTGGCCATCATGTACTTGATGTTTGGCGTGGTTTTATGTACGAGGGGGAATGTGTGTGTGTGTGTTGGGAAAGATGAACGAGAGAAGAACCTTGGACCTACACATTTCCCTGATGTGATTGTTGAAGTTGGTAATTACTTGAGTGGTTTGAATTCCTCTGAAATTGTGCCTGTTGGCAGCACTGTGTAGTAACTCAATCCTTCTGCCTATCCATGGAAAGTGTACGCAGCACTGAAGTAGCAGCATTTTGGATAGCTAGAAGTGTACTATGTGGCTCTAAGCACGGTTTNTGTACGCAGCACTGAAGTAGCAGCATTTTGGATAGCTAGAAGTGTACTATGTGGCTCTAAGCACGGTTTCATCTTGTAGGTTTAACTAAATAAATTTTTTCAAATTTTATGTCAGCCCAACAGTTTGACTTCAAAGGTCTGGCATAAGAAAATGTGTCATCAGCCACTGGTCAAGGGCTTAGGGCTGTGGCAAAGGTTATATCTTGTATGGCGTGGATGATCTTAACACCTACGTATAATTCTGAATTTAGTGGAGGAACACTAACTAAAACACAAGTTCTGCTATTTTATGGAAATACAAAATTAAAACTCATTAATTTTTTAGAAATTATGTGTTAAAAATTATTCTTATACCGTGTGTGGTACACACAAACAAAACCGGCAGAAAACTTATATAGATATAAAAATTTTATAGCATATTTCCTGCAGTACGGCATGTCAGAATTACAGCTTCGTCATGTCTGGAACACTCACACAACAAACCAAACAAGTTGAAAAGTAATTTGCAAAAGTTCAGGGGCATTCAGCCACAGATAATATAAAATATGCAAAAAATTCCCTTTTATTTAGCAACTAAAAAAAGAATTCCACAAGAAATGTTTGTATATTTTTGATTTTTGGCTGGATTCTCCAGAATTTTCGTATATTACTTTTCAGCTTGTTTGGTTTATTTTGCGTGTGTTTCAGACATGGCGAAGCAGTAATCTCGACGTGTGATATTGCAGAAAACGTTTTCTTTTTGGCATTGCATGGTACAGTGATAGCAGTGTAGGGTTGAATGGGGATCGGGTGGTTGTGTAGAAGGCTTTGTTGGTGTGTGCGAGGGCAGATCCAGTTTGATGGGGACGAGTGCCACACGCCCAACGTGTCTTACTTCGTGGCGTTTGCGACCATCTTCTTTGTGCTGGCGCTGGTGTGCCTGGTGCAGCTGGTGATGTGCGTTGTGTCGGAGTACCAGCGCATGAAGGCGCCGTCCTTCCTGCGCGCCTGCAAAGTCACCACGCAGAAGCTGCTCTACTTCCTCGTCTTCCTCGCTGCCATCNGGCGCCGTCCTTCCTGCGCGCCTGCAAAGTCACCACGCAGAAGCTGCTCTACTTCCTCGTCTTCCTCGCTGCCATTATCCGCGGGGCCTACTTCACCTCCCCGGTTAGTTGCCACGCTCCCTGCTCTTACTCTGTCACTCGCTTCACAACTTTTAAAAAATATGCCTGTGTAAGTAGAACCTCTTGATACACTGTTCACGGTAAACTGAGCACTTTTCAAAGCCTTGCTTAAGATCTGCTTGCGGGCATGTTGTGTATTGTTACGCCGTATGCAAGACTAACCATACACTATGAGACCAACTCTGCCATGAGCCTGATCACTTTATTCTTCCATCAGTGAAACTGTGAAATTGTTATAAAAGTAAATATTTTACAAATTTGCTGATTCTTACACTTAAATGCATTAAAAAAAAAAACAGAAAGCTAAATAAATAATGTCAGTATTCAAAAGTGTTTACCTACATTTTTAAATTTGACCTTATGAATGGAACTACTTTACGTCTGTCGTTACCAACTTTATTGGGCGCTCGCCAGTCAGTGTTCGCATTAAAATATATGCAGGTATGGGCAGTGACATTTTTCAAATGTTGATTTCAAAAGTGCTTAAATAACAGTGAACAGTTTACGTGAGAAATTTCAAGGTGATAGAAATCTTTTTACATATGCTATAGAGGGTTTCTATTATTCCAGTCTTCCATAAATCCAGTTTTTCCCCACCTTCAATTTCATGTATCAGGAGGTTTTTAGACTACACTTAAATACAATTGTATGTACTGTACAAATGTATGTAATTCTTGTCTACTTTAATATATCTAAAATATATACTATACATGTAAATCGTTTATTTACCCGAAGTGGGTTACGTCACAATGACTTCAGTTCAGTCTATACCGTAGAGGTAATTCTGAAGGAATGCTACAAACCTTATGGGTGCATCTTACCATATTTTATCGCATATAAGTTGTCCGTGTTTATAGGTCGCACCGTTATCTTTGTGGTTGTATATCCTGTACAACATGGCCTGCGCCACAGATGGCTGATGCACGCGACCTTGGCAAAGTTCGTGTGGCAGCTGTGTCCTTGCAAGCAAGCGGTGTTGCCAAGCGTAGTTACAGGCCTACGGCGCTGTCACAGTGCGCCGCAAGTTCGTTTGGAATGTACAGAGATAGCGTTCCAGATGCAGCCTTGACTGCCGTAGTTTATATATTTATTGGAAAAAAGAAATAACGTATAAACATGTAATTTAATTTGAAGTGATATTTTTAAGAGTAAAATTTTATTGAGTTTTCTTTTTATATATTTCAGGTATTTCTAACGATGTATGTTAAAAGCAAAAACCTAACCATTATCTCTGCAGTTTATCTTTGAAAGTTTTAAATAAACATGCAAAATACAAAAAGGCATTTGAATAATTCCATTACGTAATTTTGTTCGCAATCCTTAACAGAAAAAGAAATTTTAAAGCAATTGAATGAAATAAAAGGAATTGATTCTTGCAATATGATAACTGACATAATAATTGATTATTCTCGAAAACTTCCTCTGGAATGTACAGAGATGGCGGCACATTAGCGTTGGTTTCTGGGTACCAAATGTTATTTTTGAAGTGGTCTAATATTTGGTAAAGACGGTGTGTATGCATGTGCACATGTGTGTTTTTACTTTATTTTGATGTGGGGTGAGTTGTGACTCTAAGCCCACGTGGGACTAGTGTTAAGGGTATTGCTGTTGCTAGCAGTATTGTTGTGTGTGACGCAGGCTGCCTTCCAGGAGGGCTGGTCCAGTAGCCTCATGTCTGCGTACTACCCTCTCTTGCTGTCAGGGTCGTCCCTCATCGTCTGCTTCTGGGCAGAGGTGAGTGTGCGCTCAACAACATATTACTGTTAGTACCTTGCAGCTGGGTGAGCTTGGTAAAATGTGTCCATTTTCCTCCATGTATCCACTGCACTCCCTCTCTTTCTGTTCCCCAATCTTCGCCTCTCTTTACTCCTTCAGGAGTGGCGGTAGAAAACCAGAGTAGGCTGTACTGAAGAAGAAAACAGCGACTAGGAATTGTGGAGCCAGCTAACTATTGATCACCAGCAGCCAATGAATGAGTAGAGAAAGGGCTACCCGAGTAGAGAGAGCGTGCATGTAAGCAGTTATGTAAGGTTCTTTGGCATGACCTATCCAATGATACTTTTTACCACACAAGTAAAGACAAGTGCATTTTTTTATGATTTTACTTCTGCAGCAGTGGTTCAGGGACATTCTTCACTCACGACCTCAGCATTATGTCTTTATGCACACAGCCTTATTGTTTTGTTGTAAATGGAATTTGTGTGTGAAATAAACACAAATGCTTAACATAAATTTCACACAATGCTGTTTTGGAATCAGTAAACATTTTCTTGATTTTTTTGATACCTTTTACTTGTGTTTGATAGTTTTATACTCTTTCTCAAAATAAAATAAACAAAATGACTACCACCCTCTCTCTGATTGGCTAAAATTTCAACCTTGTAGGAAACCTTCTATTGAAAATTGCACACAACAAATAATGAAAATGGCCAGCCAGCAAGTGGTCAAATCTTGCATAGAACCATCCATACAAGTGGTTATGCAGGTTTGCATGGAATCTTCCATCGTGACGTCAGGCTTTACTGAAACACAAACTGGCAAGGAAGAATGGCATTGCTAGTCTTTCCCTGATAATGCGCGGTAGTCACATAGAGAAACCCCTTTCTTTAGGGACTAGGTGGGAAAGATACAAAATTTAGTATAATGTAAAAGAAAGGGAATTCATATTATTTGGGTAACACTCAATTTTGAAAGGGTCGTCCCATTCCTGCCAAATACGAGCCAGAATTTTTGTAAGTTGGACCTCTGATGTCGTACCACGGCAAACTAGGTTTTACGGTTCAATTTGTGGTGAAGTTACACGTGGATTTTTGCATGGGGTAAGGTGGCAGGAGTTGCCATAGGTCAGTGGCTTTTTGGCCTGCCGTTAACCCCACCAATGCATTTCGTCTTCTCATTTCACTTCCATCTGCGCTAACATCTTTAAGTGTTGCCCTAATCTCTCGTGTCGACACACATGGTATAGGTGTGTGTCTTAAGATTTTTTTCTCTCAACCTTGCAGTTCACTCTGTTTCCTTGTGCTGTTTTGTAAAACTTTTGTTAAAAAATGATTGTTTAATGTTCAACAAATTTTTTAATAATTTAAAATATGATGAATTTATATTTGTTTTGGTTTAGATTTAGTTAAAATATTTTGCTGTAGGGTAATGTTCCTCGCTGCACCGATGGGTACCTGGTCAGAAGGATCAAACCATGACCAAGTCTGTGTTAAAAATGTGTTTTGCAGTTTTGTTGCTAACCAACATTCAATGACGAAAGTCATTTTGTCATATCCATACAGGCAACTAGTGACTGTCTTAATTGAGCAATTTTAAGTTTCATCGTTGTTTTTTTTTCCCCCAGACAACTGTGAACATGTTTCAGTATTTACAAAAACTGAACAATTTTGTATTGATTAAATGCTAAGCACAGAATATACAAAGTAGTGTTGAAAATGATTTGGCATTGTTTGTTTTTCTTGCCAATTTTGTAATGTTTGCAGGTAATTGATAGTTGTGTTGTACCAAAATTTCTGAGAAAAGCAAAGACTTAACACGTATATGCCATTTCAGTATAGCAAAGTGGTCTGTGTTAGTAAACAACTACATTGTACATGCAAAAGAAAAAAATACATTGCAACGTGTGTAGATTAAAAGAGGATTTTTAATTTTTTAGTGAACTCTGTCGAGAGAGTGACGAGTGGCCACTGTTTTTCTCAGTACGTATGTGCAATGCTGACTTGCGCTTATTGTGCCGGGCCATTGTTTCAAAAGTTTCTTGTGGTCGTGATGTTGTATAAAGGGAGATGGGCAACGAAATCTTGTGCGACATTGGTAGAAATGGAAATTCACTGCACCTTGGGGCCTGGATCATTTTTTGTCCCCTCCAAAACCCAAAGCTCTACTTAGCAGCAGTACCTTACTTAATCCTCAGTGTTTATTACACTAGAACCCTGTAATACCATTTGTCAAGGGTCCCAATAAATGTCAGCCTTATACAAGTGAAAACTCTGAAAACCATGCTTGTGGACCAAGAGAAGGCAGATTATTAAGCAGGANGTACCTTACTTAATCCTCAGTGTTTATTACACTAGAACCCTGTAATACCATTTGTCAAGGGTCCCAATAAATGTCAGCCTTATACAAGTGAAAACTCTGAAAACCATGCTTGTGGACCAAGAGAAGGCAGATTATTAAGCAGGAAAAGGATTCCAAAGTAGTACAATGTTTACATTCCACTGTGTGTGTGTACATGTGTTCGTACATGCACGTACCCATCATACAAGTAATGTATATATTATTAATGGATATTCCACAAGCGTAAAGTTTTTAATCTTGAGAATTTCACACAAAAAAATATGCGATGCAAGCAAAAAACATTTCATTATATAAACCCAAAATGTGAGTATTAAAAATTAGATGTTTCGTGTGCTTATCTATCTATCTATCTATCTCTCTATCTCTATCTATCTATATCTCTATCTCTCTCTCTCTCTCTCTCTCTCTCTCTCTCTCTATCTCTATCTCTCTGTGTGTGTGTGTGTGTATAGGTTTGATTTTGACTAGGGGATTGGGTGGGGGAGAAAAACTTTCACTTTGATTACATATTATAGACACAATACTTTGCAATGAAATGTGTCAACATTCAAGGAGTCCATCCAACAACATTAACATGGCAACGCCAATCTCTCATAAGCCCC
>NQII01004537.1:140873-201387 GCA_002778355.1 Clitarchus hookeri
GGGGGGGGGGGGGCAGAGGGGGAAGATTAATGGAGTCACTGTTAGATCCGATATTTAGGTATGATTGAAAAGAAAATTTTTTAACAAGAATTGCATTACAAGTAAAATTTCCAACCTGAATTTTTAAAGAAAGTGAGGTTTGTAAGATTTCAAGTAACTGTGTTAATGATAGTAAGGAGATAAGTGTTTTTTAGTTGAAGATACTTTACATAGGAAACATTTAGTAGACATGAATGAACAATTTTTTTTCAACAGGTTTGTTATAGTATACATTTGTAAAGTGTTTATATCAAAAGTGCTTTGTTTTTTGTATTGTGACAATGATACAAGTTACATGCAGTTCAAGAACCTCATGATTTTTAAGGTTCAAGGTTTGTAGATATAACATTCTTTCTCAGTGCAAATCTTAGTTAATTTCCTTTCCGTTGTCATTAATGTATCAAACTGCTGTAAGCCTAGTTGAATCTATTCTATTCAGTTGTAAATTTATATAGTGTTGTGTATCAGAAGTACAGAAATCGTTTTTAAAATCAGTGGTCTGTTGAAGTTTGTAAATTGCTCACAACTTTTTGTCAGACTATGCCACGTAACTTACAACAGCAAATCTGTATAAACAAAATGTGATTACCATATTCTAATGTAGGGAGGAACTTATGTGGGTAAGAGAGCTGTCCNAGCAAATCTGTATAAACAAAATGTGATTACCATATTCTAATGTAGGGAGGAACTTATGTGGGTAAGAGAGCTGTCCCCATATAATTGAATGTGAGATTCCTGTCACAATAGCCATTGTGTTGGTTGATTCAGTCTATTTCACATGCAACCTCTGTGGAATTGTGCAGTGCAATTGGCATTCTTTTATTTGTAGAAGGCTAGTACAATCGCCCGGTATTGGTTTCGTTCCAACTGTGGCTGTAGCGTTGCCAGTTACTTCAGCAGTTGAATTCTACAATGCTTTCTGCTTTAGGTGTGCTTAAAAGTTTACCATTATCAGTGCTCTTAAAACATTGAGGATTTTGAGAATTGACGTGTTAACTTTTGGCCAAGTAAAATCTGTTGCGTCTATATATACTTCCATAGAGCGCTTGTTAAAAAAAATGTGAACACTCGTCCGTAGGTTGTAGATTGTTAGACAAATGATTCAGGCTTGTTTGTACTCACTGTATCTGGTAATGTTTTGTTTGGAAAGAGGCGTGGATTGACATTCTTGTGGCATTTTTCTACCCTGAACAACATTGCCATTTGAACAATACGTTTTGACAAATTCATAATCTGTGAAAGGTTTCTCCCCTTCAGCAATATTGCAGTGGACTATAGAATTACAGAACTGATGTTTATTGCTTTTGCCAAGTAGTTTTTTTTAAATTTGCTCTTAGATTTATTTTTATAATGCCTGCCATTTCCTCTGACACTTAGAGTAACATTTATTAGAGTTATGTCAAGTAGTGATTTTTGGGAGCGTACTCTTACCAGACTGGTAGCACATGTAAGCAAACTGAGCACTGAAGGTTTGTTGTTGAACTACCACCTTGATTTCAACTCTTACTTTCCACTGCTAGCATTTCCAAACACCAAGGAACATCAACACAGAAGACCTAATGTTGGTTTATTGAATATTGAAAGCGCACACAATTACCGCAATGGTCACAGATACACTACAGAAAGCAACATCTCGTAAGAAGTTTTTTAAGGTGTCAGTCTACCAGGAGCTATTTTCAGCATTTCAGGCAGAGAAGCACGGGTGCGATAAGGGTGAGACAGCCACACACATCAAGTGCGCTGGTGGAAAGTCTGTGGCAAGATTCAACGCAGGGCTGTTGGGTACTTTTGAATGTACCTGTTGTGGATATTTTGAGGTACAGCATTTTGGAGTGCCCTGAAGTGACGTTTCTAACGTGTGTGATGTCTTGAAAGCACTAAAGAGGCCTCCTCTGTGTGTTNAAGTGTGTGTTGTTTTGTAGATTAGCTCATTGTACACACATTTAATAGTTCAAGTACCAGGTAGGAGGTCGTCTTCAACATACACTGTGACCATTCTCTATTGGATCTTAACTAGTTTTCATCTCTGTGTTGTTAGCAATTTAATTACCACCTGCTGTCCTGCGTGGATAGGCTTGGTAGCCACTCCAACCATCTTTCATGTGCTGCCATGCAGCTTGTGGAGTCCAATGAAACTTCACGAGCACTGCGTATGTGCCACACAGACAGACTGACCTCGTATTTGCAAGCACCAATATAAGTCAGTTCCGTTTGTTAACTGACTGCCATCTTACAATAGTGTGCGGAAAATGTGCTTGTATTTGACACAGGTTGTATTTGATATACATACCACCCTTTGTTGAGAAACTCAAAAATTGGACAGTGCATTTTTGATCCACCATAATTTAATGAAGTTCATAAACATGCATAACAGATATTATGTTTAATAAACCAGACTTAGAAACTTTTACATTTACTAAGCCAAAATATTATACAGTAGAACCCTCTTAAAACAATCCTGCATATAACACTGTTATTTCACGGGCCCGGCATTACTCCATTAGGCTAGATGTTCTCATTTCCTGCCGATAATAACATTAATATCATTCATTTCCTCCATATAAAATCAGTATATATTTGTTCACGTCTTGGTAGCAAATCAAATGCAGTTTTTCTTTTACGTAAAATTGTTGACGACCTGTAGTATCAAAGCAGTAACTGACAAACAGACACGGGAATCAGTTTATGTTTGAAATATCGTTATGTATAGGGATTGTAGAGGTGTTGGTTCTGGAAATGGCTAAGATAATGACCGACAGTAGATGAATGGGCTGACCTCCAGAATCCAGTTAGTTGTACATGCATTTGTTGATTTTGCTACATAGTCCATGGAATTCAAATCACTGGTACGTTTGTATCGCGTGATTCAAATCAGTTTGAACTTGAAGGGAATGAAGTAATGTGATATGGCAGGAATAGGCTGCTAGACCACTGATTGCATTATAAAAATAGACAGAATGCACAAGTACTCACAGGGTGGTACTCGTAGATAGACACGCACAAACAAAAGCCAGACAAACTCATTTTCCATGTGGATGTGCGGTCTAGGCCAGCTTCATNTCGTAGATAGACACGCACAAACAAAAGCCAGACAAACTCATTTTCCATGTGGATGTGCGGTCTAGGCCAGCTTCATTGGGTGGCGACCGTTGTGAAGCATTGCAATTGTGCAACCATGTGATGAATGTGTGTGTGCCCTTTGGCAAGTACTAGACTGTGAGTACTTGAGCCTCAGTCCTGTATGTTACTGGAATGAAATAATGCCTCCAGTTCTGTATTTGACTTCGTTGTAAACCGAAACTGGTTTACCTAAGAAAACCATGGGTATTTTTTTTGCAAATGGAGAACCATTTATAAGGAGCTTACTTTTATATTTTATGCTCGCGAAATGTTTATTTTTCTAAATTCACATGTAACAAGTTTTTTTTTAAAGGAATGTATACTCTAACTTGTTTAAGTGATTATTGACTGGCTATTTATGTAGAATAATTATTACTTCAGAATTTGGTTTTGCGCTTGATGTATCACTGCAGGTATAATATTTCCTACTTAAAAAGTTTTCCTGCATTCATTTTATTTTACAGGCCCTTTAAAAAACTTATAACTGAGTTCTACTGTAGAAAAATTTACCATTGGCTCAGTGGCCACTGTTATGAACAATTATTGGTTCTGCCAGAACATGTTCCACCAACATTTTGTATACTGTTCTGCTTATTCAGTCTATTATAAAGATTAAGACATGGTCGCTGCATCTCTTGTTGGTTTCACATTAATGTACGTTATTAACATTCACAACATTGCCTTTGGAGAGATTGCCGGAACAAAGAATGCTGCGACTCGAAGACCTTTGGTTGCAGAATTCTTCAGAATAGCAGTATGCTCAGTAAGAGTCTAAGCCAGGGGTCAGCAACCTTTCTACCTTAAAGGGCCACATCAGATTTGTGTTACGTCTTGGGGGCCGCATGGTTTATCATACCCATAAACATACGAACAAGGTGTGATATAAGCAGAAAAACACATATTGAATTTAAATTTGTTTATTTGACACAAAACATTTCGTTTATAAGGTACACGATTATAAATTTAGTTTTTTTGTAAGTTGAAATACAGTTTGAGTATAAATGAAGTTCGAAATGGCATTAAAAATACAATAATAGTTTTTGAGAGAATTTAATGGGAAGTTTGGTATTGCATCCTCTTCACAAGCTTGTCNACAACTTATTAGTATTTGTAATAATAATTCTTTAATTAAATCAAACCTTTTTGTCGCGGGCCGCATGCGGCCCGCTGGCCTCACGTTGCCGATCCCTGGTCTAAGCAGAGAGCAATTCCAAAAGTTTGCACTTGCATCAAATTTTATTAAACCAATGTTTCACAAC
This sequence comes from Clitarchus hookeri, assembly GCA_002778355.1. Lineage (NCBI taxonomy): Eukaryota > Metazoa > Arthropoda > Insecta > Phasmatodea > Phasmatidae > Clitarchus > Clitarchus hookeri. The sequence goes on from NQII01004537.1 coordinate 145,292, forward strand.
AAAGATGAAGAAACTGCTGTTTGTAGTTCTCCAAGAAAAGTGTTTCAAAGTTAAAGGAGATCATTGAAATGAAGGAGGTAGAAGAATGAGTTTGGAATAAATATTACATGCTATTTCCAGAGACTATGAAGTATTTGCAAACTGTGGGATCCGGAAGCATGGACTGTGGAAGATTTAAATATTGAGACACGTGAGAACAAAGGACAATGAAAGTAGAGTTCAGTTTCACACAGCACTGTTATTGCCACGAAGACAAAATGGACTGTAAACTCCAATTACTTCTGATGCGAAATTAAAACACATTAATTGGATGTGAGGCTGCCTGATTGACACTACTCACCGCCATGATGCTTCACGAACAACTGACTGCCTCCTCTCGTGGCCCATCCAGCGCTGGATGCAGTTCTGCCAACTGTGAAAACCACGAGAGGTGGCATCGCGGTATATTCAAATATCAAATGTGTCCGGCATGTGGGATGAAGTCAGTAGACACATCAAATTTATCCAGTACACGGACAGTCGCCAACAAATGAAAATTGAGTATTCACATACTTTCAGGTTCAAAAATTCCGCCCACCTTGAAATGTTCTATTTACACAATTGAATGGCAATGGGCTACGTTTCACTGAGTTGTCACTCTTGTGACGCCATCTTTCCCTGGGTTGAGCTCCAGGACTCGCCCCAAACTCCACAGTAGGGGCGGAAGTCTTTCTTCCGTGAGTAGCACGAGTTGATTGGCAGCAAGCTCAGGTCCTTTGTCATGCCACTTCTGCTGCTGGTGTAGAGTATGCAGGTAATCGCATCAGTCATTGCTAGAGATAAATAAGATGTGTACACCGGGACGGGAGTTCACACGGCGCAAACCAACCTTGTCTCAGTCCTGCCCCGCACTCACAAAACAAAGGGCGATAAAGCNTCAGTCCTGCCCCGCACTCACAAAACAAAGGGCGATAAAGCGTGAAGCAAAAAAAAGAAACTGGTTTTTGAAGCTGTTAATTTGGTGAACAAACAGGTCGTGGAAGGATCCGTTCACTTGAACGGGTCATGGAGAACGTTATTACACCACCAAACNGCATCAGTCATTGCTAGAGATAAATAAGATGTGTACACCGGGACGGGAGTTCACACGGCGCAAACCAACCTTGTCACAGTCCTGCCCCGCACTCACAAAACAAAGGGCGATAAAGCGTGAAGCAAAAAGAGAAACTGGTTTTTGAAGCTGTTCATTTGGTGAACAAACAGGTCGTGGAAGGATCCGTTCACTTGAACGGGTCATGGAGAACGTTATTACACCACCAAACNATTTGGTGAACAAACAGGTCGTGGAAGGATCCGTTCACTTGAACGGGTCATGGAGAACGTTATTACACCACCAAACAACAAATAAAAAAACAAATAGGCCACACACAAACAAAAAATTACAGTCACTGAAAAATATAATGTTTTCTAGTGCAAAAATATCCAGTCACAATGATGCGAAACCACAAACACGAGGGGCAATAAATTGCAAAATCGTAAATAAGACTCAAAAAATACCAGAAATATCCAGCTATGATGATGCAAAACAATAAAATCGAGTTGCGATAAATTGCGTAATCGTAAATACGATGCAAAAATACCTGAAATAATCCAACCCAGAGGACCAAAAATAAAAATGTTATGGCCATGAAGACAAAATCGAATTACTTGGATGCAAAATTATAACATCAATCAGTTTATTATTATTACAAACGATGTAATGATTTCAGCCCAGACTTTTTTCAGTCCTCTTGTGTATTTTGTATGATCTCTGTTATAATCCAAGCAGATCTTGTGTTGCTCTTAAACATCTTGCAAGTGGTGAATTCATATATACCTACACATTTGTTTAATTTAAAATATGTACAGTATAAGCCTTTTATGAATTCTTCTGTTAAGAAGTTTCCCTGCTTAGTAAGCTTAAAAAGTTTCCATTTGGTCTGTTAAAAATACATAATTTTACCCTTTAGAGAAGTTTTCCTGCTTANTTAGTAAGCTTAAAAAGTTTCCATTTGGTCTGTTAAAAATACATAATTTTACCCTTTAGAGAAGTTTTCCTGCTTATTAGCAACACTTTTCAGTATTTTTCTGAAATGTCTTAACAGGGTTTCACTGTATTATTTTGGGTTTGAATGACAATGTTTTTAAGGTGAAGTATGTCCACTTTATATCATTGTGTACTGTTCTGACACCGCGTATCTGGTGCTCGTTGCATCTGAANATAAGCAACACTTTTCAGTATTTTTCTGAAATGTCTTAACAGGGTTTCACTGTATTATTTTGGGTTTGAATGACAATGTATTTAAGGTGAAGTATGTCCACTTTATATCATTGTGTACTGTTCTGACACCGCGTATCTGGTGCTCGTTGCATCTGAAATAGCACGTTGAGTTCTGCTGATGAAGCCGGCTATCTTCAATTCCCTTATCACAAGAATATTATTTTTATTTCTCTGCGTACGGTTGCCAGAGCTATCTTGAGTGTGTTACTCTTGAGATAGTGTTTAAGTTCATGCTTTCAAGGCCACAAGTTCACACGTCTGCATTTGCCTAGGTGAACAAAGTCTCTGAAATTACGTGGTGGGTCTTCTGCTGAGTTGCAAGTGGAGAATATGTAATTTTGGGACTGCACGCTTGTTATCTGTCTCGGGTTGCAGCTGCAGATAAGAACCGGGAGGCCAGTTTGCATCAGAATAATGAAGTTGTTTGTGTGCAGCGGAGAGATCAGTTTGTAAACAAAGGCCGGGCCCATGTAGGGACTTGACGAGCTATTGTTCTCGGCGCTGATTGTAACTTACAGTGTGGCCAGTCAGGCTTTGCCAAGTGCATTGGTTGCCGTTCACAAGTAAGTCTATCTGCTCTCACTTCTCTTGACGGTCTTCAAAACAACTCGAGCTGGTGGTTTTGTTACACTATGTCTTGTGTACTGTACATGCTTTCTGCAGTTAGTTATGCTTTTAGATGCGTTTGATGGTTTAGTAACAGCATTAATAATAATCTTTGGATTTAGAGGGCCCCAGAATTTTGATGAATAATATCAATAGTATTTTGATAATATAAAATCAGTGGAAAAATAACTTGTCACTTTTTGTAAAAAGTTACTTTGTCAAACAAGTTTAAAAAAAATAGTACAAACACAACATTCTATTGCAGCTATAGTGTTCTGACGAAAAGAGTGTTAGGACAAATATTCTTTGAAATACAATCCTTGAATTGTATAGACATAGTCAACAATTTTGTATGTAGACTATTTATTAATTTGTTTGGCACAATGTATGCGAATTCAAATTTTAAGATCTCCATATTTCAGTAAATTTTTTGAAAATTAACATACCCCCTTCTTTTACACACTTGCCAGGCTAATGTGTGTGTTGTAATAAAAGCATAATTTTTAAAAGCTTCTGTCTACAGCAGTTGTGAATAATGGTGATGGAAACACTTGGTTAAAACTACGTCCAAAATAGCTTGTTGGGATTCAACCCATAATCTTCTGAATGTGATTCGGACAAGCCACTGCACAACAAAAAATATATAACATCTGTTAAAATTATAGTGAAACCCCTTTTATTTATACACTTCTCAAGGGACCAAGGAAAAAAATGTTTCAAAATGCAGGATAATGCAAAAAGAGGGCAATTTATGTTGTATGTGCATTATTTGAGAACAAATAAAACCGGTACAAAAAGGGTTTTACTGTATTTTAAATGCTGTGCAGTTTGAGTCAGCATGTCTTAATGTTTCTGCGCAGTTTTTTTTTTTGCGGTTGAAATAAACAAGAAAACTTGCAGGATGAAGTGTTGAGTACACTGTCGACATTACATGTGAAGTATGTTTTCCAGTGTTGAATGATATGTGTGTGTTTGAAGGTGTTCCACCTGCGCGACATCCGCTGGGAGAAGCCGCAGTTCCTGTCCAAGTCGTTCCTCGCGTTCATCATCTTCAACATCATCACGTACTCCCTGTTGCTGGCAGAGTTCATCCTCACACAGTTCACGTACAAAAGTCCTGACGAGAAGGTGAGACGTGACCTTGGTAGAAACACACCCACCAACCTTCATAGTTTGTGGATAGCTGCGTTATTTTACAGTTTTGTGAAAAATAATGATTTTTGCGTTTTTTTTTTTTTTTTTTATTTTTTGTTAGTAATTGAAGACATTTGCTTAGCAGTAAATTTGGAGGTGGTGTAAGACGTAAACAAATAAGTCTCTTTGTCATCGACATCTTTTTTCTCATTGGCTGTTGCTGACGAACTTGAGACTCGGTTTCTCTTAGCCTCTGTTCAGCCAACATTTACCCTTTCAGCATTTACCAAACACGGCTGTAAAGGGAAGCTTTTGAGTTTCTGAATAGCTCTGTTGTTGAATTTTTTGGTCAAAGGTTACTTGTTTTGTGTCTGTATAACAAAATATATGCTAAATCACTCTTAAACATGGCTTGTGTATGGGATGTAGTTAACTGTTACTTGTGATAGTTTTCTCATGTGAGTTTAACAGTGGCAGCAGTATATGAACTATGGATTTTTTTTGTTGATGTGCTTTGTGATTTATTTTGTGTGGTTTTATCTTGTTTAAAAATAAGCAAGTTAAACAAAAATCAGTACATTGAAACATGCAGGGATTTGTACAGTGTCGATTTTCCTTGTACGCAGAAGTCTCAAAAGGGAGATAAATTTTTGTTCTACACAATGCATAGGTATGATCGTAGTATAGCACACTGTGTCAGAATGACGTAACCGATATTATAAAGTGTCTGAAACACGTGGGGCGGGTAAAAAGCCAGGAAGAAAACAAGATTGTCTGCCACTAACACTACAAATGCCAACTGGACGTCACAAAAGCGGAATGTCTTTTCGCTTTGTTCTTAGTCGAACATGATATTCCACTTAGTGCAGTCGATCATGCCGGTGCGATGTTCGGAAAAATGTTCCCAGACTCTAATGTTAAAAAAACGTTCTCCTGATCCCAAACAAAAACAGCCTGTATTCTGAATTAAATGGCATCTGATGCATTGTCCGAAGCTGTTCAGGGTTTGCAGACTGGGCCATTCTCTGTTTCAACAAATGGAAGTAACGACTCAAATGAAAAATCGTACCCCATTGTGGTCACATTTTTTGCGAAGCTGGGTAAAATCGAGAGTACATTTCTGTCCATACCTAAAGCTTAACAAAGTCTAGAAAATTACACCAAAGGGACAATGCACCAAATTCGTGCCCACTCAGTGTAATAATATTTTGCGTAAGAAGGGTTTCTTACCAAGTATTACCTACACACCTGCTTTCTCACTAATTTTTATTTGAGAGAATGTGTGTGTGAGAGAGGGAGAAAAAGAGTGAGAAGGGTGTTGAGGGGTTGTAAGGGGGAGAGAGAGGGGAGTAGGGTTTGAGGAGGGGAGAGGGTGAGGGTGATTGATATCGGTATACTATGGCTGTGGTGTCTCCCATGTAAGGTTTCCACTTTTTGAAACCAGCGTATGGTAAAATGTCACAAATGAAACTAAAAATGTCCGTATACAAGATTTTTATCAGCTTACATCGTTGCAAAACATCTCTAACTCCCTTCACTTCCTACGTACATGCTTGACAGGGTATTTTTCACATGAAATAAAGTAGCAGGTTTTTTCCCCCATTAGAGGTACTTTCTCTACATTGTTATTGCTAAACTTATTTTTTTTAACCTTGCCTCAGCAACTGTGCTTGCATAACAGAAGTTTACAAATGTTTAAGTTTAGCGAAATAAGATATGCCCATTAATCTCTCACATTCATTTTTAAAGACTGTTAACGGTGAAATGAGCATTTTTGAAATCAACCTTTGAAAAATGTCACTGCCCCTACCTGTGTATATTTTAATGGGCACACTGTCTTTCTTGCGTCAAGTAAAGTTGGCAACGACCGAAAGAAAGCAGTTCCACGTGTTAACATTAAATTACAGGTGTTAAGTAAACATTTTAGAATAAAAAAATATTTTGTGTTACATTTTTTAATGCGTGTAAGTTTAAGAATAGAAACATTTTTAAAATATTTGCTTTTCTAAAAAATTTACAAATGCCCTTGACAGATGCACGAGTAAAGTTATCGGACCCATGGTAACGTTAATTGTGCATACAAGNGTTAAGTAAACATTTTAGAATAAAAAAATATTTTGTGTTACATTTTTTAATGCGTGTAAGTTTAAGAATAGAAACATTTTTAAAATATTTGCTTTTCTAAAAAAATTTACAAATGCCCTTGACAGATGCACGAGTAAAGTTATCGGACCCATGGTAACGTTAATTGTGCATACAAGTAAATCTTAAGAAGGGCTTTTAAAAGTACTCATTTTATCGTGAGCAGCCTATAGTCGAAGGTGAAGGGTAAAGATCAAATGACCCTGCTTGTTTTATTGTACTGTGTTTTAATTTTTCTGCAAAAGTCCTTCTCAGGACCAGAGTACAGCTAATAGAGGTCTCCTTCCATTGATTGCCTCTAGTGGAAACAAGAAAGTAACCACCATCTCTTGTAGAGTATAAAAATCTTGTTGTTTGAATTTTTTTCCCAAGGAGTTATTGTGTGCATCTTGTTCTAGTATTTCTACACCCACATCTTCAACGGCTGTTACGCAGGTCTTCTCTTCATTGTAGTGGTGTTCTTCCTCATATATGGTGTTGAGGTCTTCTTCAAGGTCAGTACAAGTTTGAGACGCATTTTTCGCATTTAAAGAACAAATGTTTGTTATATCAAGGCGTCTGAACATGGGAAACAAGGAAAAGTCAGGAAATTATTTTATTCTGAAAAAAATTGGGGAATTTAAGTAACTTAAGTCAGGGAAAATCTGTCTTTGCTAGGAATCATGACATTACTTTACCACAACATATGAGAGATGGCTGCAATAGGCCGCTAGGCTGCAGATTACATAATGAAAAGTAGACAGAATACACAAGTACTCGCAGGGTGGTACTCGTGGATAGACACATGCAACAAAATTGGACGAACACATTTCCCACGTGGATGCGTGGGCAGACTGTAGTGTGCCACCACTCGCCACCTGAGAAGCTGGCTTGGCCAGCGAAACATCGCATGTGTGTAGAAAATGTGTTCCTCTGACTTGTTTCTGTGTTTCTGTCAACGTGTACCACCCTGGGAGTACTTGTGCAATCTATCCACTTTTTACAGTGTAAAAAACGTGATAGCCACTTGTGTGTCATGGTTTTAGACTAAGAAAAACTCTGTCAAGACATTTCTGTAGGGACTGAAAAAATAGTGTTTATTAACCTGGAAAACTTCTAAAAAGGGAAAAGGGTCAAATTACACGTGTGCATATAGACAAGGTGCATAATTATTCAACTTGTTAAGCAAAAAAACTTCTTAAGTGGGAATGTCTTCACAGGGTTTCGCTGTAATTCATCAGCCAAGATTAATGTGATTGGACATTTCCAAATTTTTACCAATACTGATTCTCGATTCATTCATAATATTCTTGTTGTGATTCTTGATTCAGGACTTTTAGCTGTACCTCCCAAGTTAAATTTTTATTTTAAGCTTTTAGGATCTTTAACTCTGCGAAATTGTGTGAGCTTGTTTGTAGTGGGTTGAGACATTCTGCCTCTTAAATTCTTTGTGCCACAAAATATTATCATCAATTTGTGGAACTCTCTGCCACGTTAATATAGTCACACGCACTGCTGCATTTTCACTTGAAACATGCATGTTTGAACTTCAAGAACAGTACGGTCACACTACCAACCATGATGAAAAACAAACCAACGTCTGTTTGCCAAATATGTATTGCTTCGTTAAATCCACCATTTTATAAAAATCTTAAATGAAACGTTTTTTTTTTACTAGTTGTGTCTCGTAAAAGAGCTTGCACAGTTGCGTGTGCACGTGCCTGCACGCATTCACACTTGCACGCTCACTATAGACTGTAGAACCATGCCTGGAAGAAAGTTCAGGCAAAATAGCTATTGGTCTTGAAAACAGTGAAAAGCCTGGGATTTTGTAAGACTTCCTCGAGTTAGAACTTTTTGCAATGTGTTTAAGAGGAAAGAAGGGCAAGCAACATCTGAGATATTACAGCACATAACTTTTTTGCTGGGGGATAATTGGCATTCAGGAAATACTGAAAATTGTTAATTGGGAACTGTGTGGTTTTGGATGCAATTCACTGTACCCATTAGTGATAGGCATTGTGTTGCTTTAATTTGCAGAACGTTACTTTGTTAATTTTTTTAAATATTGTAAATATTTTTCTACAGAGTTTTTTTTTTACATGTTGCGAAAGAACAAAGAACACCTACTAAAAAAGAGAGTGCAACTGTATGTGGTATTGTAGGAACTTAAAGTCACATTCTCGTAAAAAGTTTGTGGCGTAAATAGTTGCTGAACAACATGTTATTTGAAGCCTGCGGGTGTTCGGAAGCTAAAAACAAGGGCAAAGATTGTTAATAACAGTGTTTGCCAATTTCTTGAGAAATATTTTCCAAGATGATAGCATTTTATTAGGCTCAACATTTGTACTCATCAGTTTGAAACAGTCTTGCGAAATATTTGCTAACCAAGTTGATAAAAACAATAATTTGTCATCACTCTTTATTANATCAGTTTGAAACAGTCTTGCGAAATATTTGCTAACCAAGTTGATAAAAACAATAATTTGTCATCACTCTTTATTAGTTTATGAATACCGGCTTCCAAAAATTTGTAGACTGCCGTTAATGTGTTTATAATTAATTATGTACGTACAGAAACTTAGATGATAGAGGCTGCCACAAATTCCCCATGGAAGGCCAGAAAGGAGGAGGGAGGAACAGATAATGACAGAAGTACTTAAAAGGTGCTAAATTAACAAGGGAGATTGGTGGAGAGAAATAAGGAGAATAAGACATTTCATTTTGTTGACCTGGCCGAAGGCTGGAAACAGCAGTGGACGATAATGATGATGATCATTATCAATGTCACATGCTGTAAATTTGCACAATTTCTTAACTTAGCTACAAAATAATGTGTTGTATGGTTGACTTGTCAGCGAAAAACAATGATGTGCGTGGTTGCGGCAGATTCGTGGTGGCTTTCTGAACGAGTCTCCAGTGACGAACATAGCTGGTGGCAACCGCACACCTGCGGAGGAGCGTGCTGCGGGGAGCGCAGCGACTGCCTCGCTGTTTGGGACGGAGGCCCTGGGCAGCCCCTTGCCAGAGCAGAAGATAAACACGTCGCAGCTGCACCAATCCCGCTTCGGCCTGCTCTCCCAGGCTCTCATGCTGATGATGATCGTTGGCTTCCTCTTCAGCGAGACACTCGGCGAGTTCTGGAAAAAGAAGTAAGGCAGTGTCGAGTTAATGCGGAGCCGTGAGCTGTTGCAATACGGCCCTCTTACAACATTTCTGGCTCAATATGCTACCTTAACTTGGTCCCCGAACATGTTTAAGTAGGAAAGCGGCCAAAGGGGTGTATTAGTAGGGTTGTGTGAATGAGATTTTTTCTCGCAAAAGGAAAATGAAAAATATATTATGAACTTTTATGAAATGACAAAGAAAATTAATTTTATAATAGCTAAGTTTTAATGAAAGTTGAACGAATTTTATAACATTAAAGCGATTAACAAACCAATCTTCACTTAAAGGCGCATCATTGCTAATAAACCAAATAGGTTTACACCATGTTAACACACTACCTAACTTACATTACCTAACTTACAGTACCTAACTCTAGAAGGTCTCATTATCCACATGAAGTGCATCGTAATATTTTAAGTGGGAACTATGATATTGATAAGGATGATGATACATGGTATCGCAAGGTGGTCAGTGTAGAAGAGAGTTATATTCTTTTGACTTGTATGGACAGATTCGCTCTGCAAGGTAAAACTGCTAAACAGGAAATGGACCTTTGGAGTGTTGTTTTTGCTGCTAAGCCAGACCAAAAAAATGGACAGTACGGAGTATAGACCACAAGGGTTTTTTTTTTTGCCTATATTATAATTTATATATTATATATAGTTTTAGTTATAAAATAATAAAAACAAACAAAATGATTTATAGGCAACCGCGAAATACTGAGAAATTATGTTCATTCGCGAAANTTATAAAATAATAAAAACAAACAAAATGATTTATAGGCAACCGCGAAATACTGAGAAATTATGTTCATTCGCGAAATTCTGTAATAATTCCAGTATTCAATATAACATTAACGAAATTGCTTATTTAAGTGCATCTAAAACCACATTGCAAGCTTTTACCGTGAAAACTCTTGGCTAACATTAAATTTTACAATTTTCCATTTGTTATACAAAGGTATCATTTTAGTAATAAAGTGTTAATTTATGAGTTCCATAATAAAACTGATAGCACCTAAATCTGGAATTTTTAAAAATAAAATATGTCTTAAAATAACACCACAAAGTCTTGTCCCTAGTTGGGGTTAGCTAAGCAGTCTGCTTACCTCCCATCAATGCAAACCGGTTTCAATCCCCATCCGGTTCACTGTAGATTTTTGCAAGTGAGAATCTTGCCGGACGATGCTCCTGGTCATTGGGTTTTCTTGGCAATCTCCTGTTTCTCCCACCCTTTCATTCCGGTGCTGCTCCATACTTACCTCACTTCACCGTCATCGGCTCTCAAGACTTCGATGTTAAGAGCCGCCCTAATCTCTTCACTTTCTCACTCACTCTTGCCCCTTGTTCAAGTGTATGTGTGTGGTCATTAAAGTGTATGATGTAATGTTGCATGTGGTGATATGTGCAGAGTCCCGCTGCACAGCCGGAACTGGCACGACATTGTGTTCCGCGTGGCAGAGATAGGCGTGGCGCTCTGGTTCCCGTGCGTCCTCTGGAACTGCATGAGGTATACAAACCTTTCTGTTTGAACTTGTAATATTGTGTAAATAGTGACGCATGTTGTTGGGAAAACTGATGATGTGTCTGTCAGTTAAATTTTTACTGTAAAGGGTTATCTGTTGTACTACATCAGTAACATTATTTTTCACACAATAAGTCTATACTAGTGTCCATGTTCCAGACTTTTGGACTGGAAATGCTTCCAGTAGTAGCTGGTTACAAACTAGGTGTGCTTGCATGCTTTGGCTACTTCCATGTTAGTNTGGACTGGAAATGCTTCCAGTAGTAGCTGGTTACAAACTAGGTGTGCTTGCATGCTTTGGCTACTTCCATGTTAGGTACACCAACTCCTCATGTCCAAAGTTGTTTTACAAATTTCAGAATGCTATTGTTAAAATTTACAAGTGAATGAATAAGCCAAAAAAACTGATAGCTAAAGTGCCCATAAACCAGAGTATAGTGTATTTATCCAAATGCAAGACAACTTGAATGCAAGACTAGTTCTACATGTAAACACCTTTTGGCAAAGAAAATAAATTTTGGGAATCACAAGAAATTATGAATAAAATTNAGACTAGTTCTACATGTAAACACCTTTTGGCAAAGAAAATAAATTTTGGGAATCACAAGAAATTATGAATAAAATTTTTTTGCTCTCATAGGTTGTTTTTTCTTATGGCTTTCATGAATATCCACCACGTTTTTCTCAACGACACTAAACCAGCTTTACTGAACATTTTGTGAGTTTAGATTGCATTTTAAAATTAGCATCACTGTGTTTCCTTCAGTTCTTTGCTTTTTAACACAATCCATTTATCTGTAATCAGTCAATTTCTCTAAGAAAATGTGTTTTTTTTAAACATAGTGATTTTCCTTTGAGGGTAAAACCCGTGCACCACTTGGTGGGAACTAGGTGGCGGTAGATTGTTGCGCACACAGCACAGTAGAGAAGTAGCCTAGTACTGTGGTCATCAGTACGCAGAACACGCTCATTAATGTTTTACTCCTGGCTTAGATTTCACATCTTCCTTTGTACATTTGTTCTATGGCGTAATCAGCCAAAACATAGCACGGACACTGCTAGGCTTTCAAATTTTTTGTCCTATGCACCGCTTCACGTGTTTTTGTATTAATGTGCGTGTGAAGGAGGTCTTTATAATCTGATGGAAAACTTTTATAGGTAAAAGATAAGTGACTTAGGTAGCAATATACAGCATTGCACTAACTTGAACAGTGTGTTGGAAATTGTGGCAAGTAGGCCGCTAGGCTAATATAAGACCTTACGGATGTTTGTTATAAAATGTCTGTGTTCTGTTGCAGCCCAGAGCAGTTATGGATCCTGAACCCAAAGCGCATATTGAAGAAACTTGATTTAGACACTTCAAATCGAGATAGCAAAACAGACACCCCATCTGGAAAGATTCCACAGGCTGATGGTAAGTGTTTCTTGAAATCAAATTGATTTTTTTTTTTTTTGGTGATAGTATAACATTACTTAGAAGTTTTAATTTTAACCAAGAAAGGGGTTTGCTAATGTGCAGTGCAATAACGTAGTGTATTCACAGTAAAGTTAGGCTTTGAGTGAACAATTATGCAGCTGCGATAATTCAGTTTGCATTTCTCAGAAGTACTTTCATCGCATCTTGTGTTTTCATAGAGTGTTACNTTATGCAGCTGCGATAATTCAGTTTGCATTTCTCAGAAGTACTTTCATCGCATCTTGTGTTTTCATAGAGTGTTAGTTTTTCATTTATTGAGTTCACATTTAATATCAGAAACAAATTCACACATTTTCGCACAAGCTGTGTTACAGCCATTTTGCTATAGCTATTTAGAGCAAAGTTTTTTTTGAATATTAGGAAAGGAGGTTGTGACTAAAGTGGATGTGCGTTTGTGTTCCGCCAGAGGATGACATGTGCTCATCTTCCANTTATGCAGCTGCGATAATTCAGTTTGCATTTCTCAGAAGTACTTTCATCGCATCTTGTGTTTTCATAGAGTGTTACTTTTTCATTTATTGAGTTCACATTTAATATCAGAAACAAATTCACACATTTTTGCACAAGCTGTGTTACAGCCATTTTGCTATAGCTATTTAGAGCAAAGTCTTTTTGAATACTGTATTAGGAAAGGAGGTTGTGACTAAAGTGGATGTGCGTTTGTGTTCCGCCAGAGGATGACATGTGCTCATCTTCCAAGGATTGCTGGATCTGCTACGACAGCGACAGGCAGGACATGGGGCAACTCATAGAGCCGTGCCAGTGTCNAAGGATTGCTGGATCTGCTACGACAGCGACAGGCAGGACATGGGGCAACTCATAGAGCCGTGCCAGTGTCGTGGGGACGTGAGCAGCGTGCACCACGACTGCCTCAGGCGGTGGCTTGTCGAGGTGAGTAACTGGTTCCTGAAGTGGCATATTGGTAAACCTTCGGGAGGACCAGGGTTTGATTCCCTGTCTGGCCGTTTTCAGTTTCGTATGGTTTCCCAAAATCACCAGGCAAATGCTGGGATGATTCATTACTACAAACCATGTCCAATTCCTTCCGCCACTCCTGCTTCTGAGCATCTTGCTTTGTCTTTGATGACCATGCTGTTGGTGAGATACTAAGAGGAATCCCTAATAAACAACATTAAATGCCTCANCTTGCTTTGTCTTTGATGACCATGCTGTTGGTGAGATACTAAGAGGAATCCCTAATAAACAACATTAAATGCCTCAAGGTTAAGTATTGCAACAGCAATGGGAAATAGCATATATAATATGGATGGGTAGAGGTTCCGGTTCTCATCGGTAGGAGCATGCACTTTGGGTGTTGATTTTTATGCAGAATTTGAGTTTATTATGTATTCTTAAAAATCGGTTATATTTTTTATGAAAGCGGTGTTGTTTTCTGTTAACAGTTGACGCGCCACGAGCACTGCCGGTTACATTTCCAAGCCTCAACCTCTGGTGCTCTCCTGGTGTACAGTAGTGCAGAATGCTGCAGCTCATTTTGCCTCTGTATTGTTCTTATTCACAAGCGAGTCAGCTCCTTGCTGGTACGGCTGCTGTCGGCCGGAGCTGGTGCCCTGTCCTTGCCTTGGGCGGAGGGGAGGTACCGATGCGGCTGGCGGTGCTGAAGGGTGCTCGCTGAGGGCTGCTGGTCCGGCTTCTCTGGAACCAGGGATTCGCGATCCCTAGTGGCACGTGGTGTCTTTGACAGAAGTTGGTGACAACTGGGTGCAGTCGGTTGTTGGTCTTGATTGGGGGCTGAAATAAGGAGCAGGGAGGTGAGGCCTCTTCAACTGGCGGGCGACTTTTGCTTGTTCTCGGGGGGTTATCCTGCAAAGTGCAGTTGGGACTGGGTTACAGCTCCTGTTGAATTCAGAGGCAATGGCTGCCTTCTTAGCTTGCCACTTGAGCAGGCGACGATGATCCCTGGCTAGGTGTATAGCCAAGCCAACCAGAGTAGTACCCGATTACTCCAACCGGCGACAGTTCAGCATGGTGGATGGAGTGAGTCGGCTGGGCTGGTTGACTAGCCGCCTTTGTAGATTGTCACTAGTGGCTCTACCATACTGCACACCAGGTGCACAGTATGGGTGGCCGTCTAATGGGTGTGTTTGCGACGTACGTGCGCCCGGTTAAGGGAACCCGCAGTCCTACTCCAGGTTCGGCAATGGGTTGTAAAATACGCTGTCTTCTGCTTTCCCCTAGTGGGCAGACGTCTACGGGTGATAAAAGACACAGTCACCCTAGAATGAGTACTTGGAGGTTTGTTAGAAAACATATTTATTCTGCAAGGAATAAATACGGTGGCCCTTACTATCTCCTAAGTAACCAGGAAGTAAACTACGTTAACCAGGTGAAGGGGACCCGAGTCTAAACGGAACAAGAGCAAATGCCGCTAGGTAGCTATGATACAGCTATTAACGGCATCCAAAATGTTGCAGTACTTTGCTATTCAGAGTGGAAATGAAGATGTAAATGTAAAGTTTTATTTGAGAAACTGATTTCTCGGGGGCAAGTTGAAATTAAGAACAAAATCAAAAATGCAACAAATATTCATTCATTGCAAATGGGGCGTACAATTTAATCTCTATCAAATACACAGATGAGTCAGATTTTTAAATAGTTAGAGATTTTTACACTTTTANGGGGCGTACAATTTAATCTCTATCAAATACACAGATGAGTCAGATTTTTAAATAGTTAGAGATTTTTACACTTTTGATAGATAAAACCAAGAACCGAGAACCAACTTTTAAGAATTGGGACCGAACCAAGAACTGGTAAAAAAAGTGGAACTGACACATCCCTAATAAATAACCTAAACTTGTGTTCCATTTCCTCNCCGAACCAAGAACTGGTAAAAAAAGTGGAACTGACACATCCCTAATAAATAACCTAAACTTGTGTTCCATTTCCTCAGACATTTCAGTGGTGACTAGGGTTTTAATACAACAACCTGTTTAGAAAAACTACACCATTTTCGCTGTAGTTTAAGGCACTGTTTTAACAGAAGAATAAATATCTTACACTGAGGGTTACTTACAGCTTTTTTTNTTTTCGCTGTAGTTTAAGGCACTGTTTTAACAGAAGAATAAATATCTTACACTGAGGGTTACTTACAGCTTTTTTTGCTGACTGACACTTTTCAACTACCACATTTGTGTTTCAAAAAACAAGTTTATGATTGGGCGAAAAATATNTTTTTTTGCTGACTGACACTTTTCAACTACCACATTTGTGTTTCAAAAAACAAGTTTATGATTGGGCGAAAAATATAGACTTGCATTTCTGTCATGAAAAAATATTTACTTTGAATATTCCATAGTTTTTAAACAATTAGAATAGACACAACTGCTTACAGTGAGATGCTTATGACAATTATGAAGACTCCTTAAGCCCTATCTACATAATCTTCGCTTCCAGACGGGTCACATGTGACGAAATGTGGAGGACATTGCCTTTAGCAGGCTGGTTTCCTGGGCCATGCCCATTTCCCCCGCCTAGGCATTGCATCACTGTCCCGACTATAGCTTGTTTCACCCCAGTGGACGCTAGTAGCCTGGCTGTTGAGAACTTTGTAGATCTGTAGACCACACAGGCAGTCATATACTTCTCAGCACCATTTATTTATACTTTGATACATATATTTATTCGGGTAACTACAGAATGTGCGGGCCTTCAGTTGGTGAAAGGAAGGATGGTTGCAAGGTGGTGTGTTGTGCGCAGAGTGGCAGCAACCCAGACTCGCTGCGCTGCAAGGTGTGCGACTCTGCGTACCACGTGGAGCACAGTGCGCACCTCGACTGGCAGCACGGCTTCACGGCCCAACACTGGCTACAGACGGCAACCATCGTCACCTGCATGTGCGTGTCGGCCGCGGGGGCCTGGGTCACCATCCAGGTGTTTGATGACGTGGTGATACGCTGCCTTGCCGCCGGCAGCGCCCTCCTCATGCAGTACGTCTGCGTCAGGTCAGTGTCTGCACCAAGCGAGCTGATATACACTGTTCATGGTCAAGTGAGCACTTTTGAGGCCCTAGTTAATATTTTCCTATCAGCTTTTTTTTTATATTTTAACCTTGCACCACTTTTTAAAATAAATATTGCAGTGTAAGTAGTACACACAGTGTATATATTTCACTGGACTAAGTTTACGTCTAAGGCCACAATAAATTATATTTATAGACTGTTATTCGAAATGAGAGAGCTTCAAAAAGTGCTCACTTTACCGTGAATACCCTATAAACCTATATACTCGCATTTGGCAATACCTGGGTTCATATCCTGTTGAGGCCTTCCTGATTTTGGTTTTCCAATTTCCCAAATCCACTCCAGGCAAATGCTGGGATGGTTCCTTACTGCAGGCGTTGGCAGATTCCTACACTGTTCCTGCCCCTCTGAGCAACTTGCTCCATCTGTGATAACTTCACCGTCAATGATACGTTATGCTCTGCCTGCCTTCCTTCCTGCCTTTTGCAGAAATGTATTCTCACATCTTGTGCAGGAGGACCTGGGGGCAGTATCCTGTCAAAAGTTTTCCTGCTTAATTAATTTACATAATTTTGCACTTGATCTGTTGCAATGTACGAGTAATTTGACTTTATATAAATGTTTAATATTCAGTAAAACTGAATTTCTCAATCTGAAATTTATAAATAACTTATTGTAAAGCACAAGTTGTGTAGAGTATTTTTATTATTGTTAAATCTTTATACCTATAAATATGGCGTACTGTGGCCATTTTTTGATGCACCATAATTTAGTACAACAACATGGTTAGTTATCTGACTGTAACAAGTGTTATTTATTCACCTAATATGTAAATTAACATAACTTAAAATTAGAGCTGGACCGATTACCACTTTTGCAGATTCTGCCGATACCAAACATTTGTTGCCGATCGGTGATTTTTATCATTCAATAAGTTCCGAATNACCACTTTTGCAGATTCTGCCGATACCAAACATTTGTTGCCGATCGGTGATTTTTATCATTCAATAAGTTCCGAATGACTAAAAAGTGTCAGGTGTTGGAGTATAAACAAATTAGCCAAATGTTTACTAGTTGTACAAAAAATGTATAATTATTTACAGTTCCACACAATTTCCCAATCTGTTTGTATAGAAGACGTATTAATATGTCTACTGATGCAAAACCACAACTATCCAACACAAACAAAATGTACATTCTACACAGAACATTCTGCATTCAATAAATCTTGAAAGTATGTAAATGAACGTTAAAAAATAGCAAAAAATATTTGCATATTTGCCTGTAGGTTGCTTATTTAAATTTAATTTAATTTATAAATAATCTTTTAAACTCATTTAATTAAGACTACACTTTCAGATTGCCGATGCCGACAAGCACGCAAGTATATTTAAGTTTAATTCTTATCTGATGTGCGTCAGCAGTGCACTCATAATAGCCAACATAATATTAATTTGCGTTCGTTCCTGCATCAGCTGATGTAGGATTTTGCAAATGGCACGTTGTTTGTTTCGTATACGTAAAGTTTTCCACTTGACTGTCATGATCTTGCCAAGTTATACGAGACAGAGAGTACCAAAAGGGTAGTAAGTGTGGATGAAGACTTCTTCGGGGGTTGCTGATGAAGGTCTCGAAGATGTCTGGTCNGAGTACCAAAAGGGTAGTAAGTGTGGATGAAGACTTCTTCGGGGGTTGCTGATGAAGGTCTCGAAGATGTCTGGTCCTACGCTAGGACGTCTGTGTCTGCAGAGAGCTCCAGCACTTGAGGTGGTAGAGCGAGCTGCGGAGAATGAACTTCCGTTCTACGGCGGTGCAAAGACATATATCCACCTGCTCTTGGTGGCTGGGGTAGCTCCTCCCCCTGTAGGCGGAGCCTTGCTCTGATGCCATCTCTCAGGCCGCTCTGGGAGGCGAAGTCGTGTTTATATGTATATGTCAGTATACGTCAGACATATGGGTACTAATTTGTGAGTCTATGGCATAGAAATATGAATGTTTGCACATGGCTATGGAAAGATAAACTGTGCANTGATGACGTGGTGATACGCTGCCTTGCCGCCGGCAGCGCCCTCCTCATGCAGTACGTCTGCGTCAGGTCAGTGTCGCACCGTCGGCCGTCTGCACCAAGCGAGGTGGTATAGACTGTTCATGGTCAAGTGAGCACTTTTCAGGCCCTAGTTAATATTTTCCTATCAGCTTTTTTTTTATATTTTAACCTTGCACCACTTTTTAAAATAAATATTGCAGTGTAAGTAGTACACACAGTGTATATATTTCACTGGACTAAGTTTACGTCTAAGGCCACAATAAATTATATTTGTAGACTGTTATTCGAAATGAGAGAGCTTCAAAAAGTGCTCACTTTACCGTGAATACCCTATAAACCTATATACTCGCATTTGGCAATACCTGGGTTCATATCCTGTTGAGGCCTTCCTGATTTTGGTTTTCCAATTTCCCAAATCCACTCCAGGCAAATGCTGGGATGGTTCCTTACTGCAGGCGTTGGCAGATTCCTACACTGTTCCTGCCCCTCTGAGCAACTTGCTCCATCTGTGATAACTTCACCGTCAATGATACGTTATGCTCTGCCTGCCTTCCTTCCTGCCTTTTGCAGAAATGTATTCTCACATCTTGTGCAGGAGGACCTGGGGGCAGTATCCTGTCAAAAGTTTTCCTGCTTAATTAATTTACATAATTTTGCACTTGATCTGTTGCAATGTACGAGTAATTTGACTTTATATAAATGTTTAATATTCAGTAAAACTGAATTTCTCAATCTGAAATTTATAAATAACTTATTGTAAAGCACAAGTTGTGTAGAGTATTTTTATTATTGTTAAATCTTTATACCTATAAATATGGCCTACTGTGACCATTTTTTGATGCACCATAATTTAGTACAACAACATGGTTAGTTATCTGACTGTAACAAGTGTTATTTATTTACCTAATATGTAAATTAACATAACTTAAAATTAGAGCTGGACCGATCACCACTTTTGCAGATTCTGCCGATACCAAACATTTGTTGCCGATCGGTGATTTTTATCATTCAATAAGTTCCGAATGACTAAAAAGTGTCAGGTGTTGGAGTATAAACAAATTAGCCAAATGTTTACTAGTTGTACAAAAAATGTATAATTATTTACAGTTCCACACAATTTCCCAATCTGTTTGTATAGAAGACGTATTAATATGTCTACTGATGCAAAACCACAACTATCCAACACAAACAAAATGTACATTCTACACAGAACATTCTGCATTCAATAAATCTTGAAAGTATGTAAATGAACGTTAAAAAATAGCAAAAAATATCTGCATATTTGCCTGTAGGTTGCTTATTTAAATTTAATTTAATTTATAAATAATCTTTTAAACTCATTTAATTACGACTACACTTTCAGATTGCCGATGCCGACAAGCACGCAAGTATATTTAAGTTTAATTCTTATCTGATGTGCGTCAGCAGTGCACTCATAATAGCCAACATAATATTAATTTGCGTTCGTTCCTGCATCAGCTGATGTAGGATTTTGCAAATGGCACGTTGTTTGTTTCGTATACGTAAAGTTTTCCACTTGACTGTCATGATCTTGCCAAGTTATACGAGACAGAGAGTACCAAAAGGGTAGTAAGTGTGGATGAAGACTTCTTCGGGGGTTGCTGATGAAGGTCTCGAAGATGTCTGGTAGCTAGCGGTGGTCCTACGCTAGGACGTCTGTGTCTGCAGAGAGCTCCAGCACTTGAGGTGGTAGAGCGAGCTGCGGAGAATGAACTGCCGTTCTACGGCGGTGCTGAGACATATATCCACCTGCTCTTGGTGGCTGGGGTAGCTCCTCCCCCTGTAGGCGGAGCCTTGCTCTGATGCCATCTCTCAGGCCGCTCTGGGAGGCGAAGTCGTGTTTATATGTATATGTCAGTATACGTCAGACGTATGGGTACTAATTTGTGAGTCTATGGCATAGAAATATGAATGTTTGCACATGGCTATGGAAAGATAAACTGTGCAGAAAGAAGACGGCACCCAGGGCTGTTACGAATGCTGCAACATGTATGATAGTGAAGTTTCGGTTGGTGGCACTTAACTTTGTGATCTTGAGCGCAGTTGAGGATGAAATGAGGTGAGAACTGATGAGCGGCAGAATGCAAGGGTGGGGGAGACGGGAGTGCTGTGAGAAAACCTGCCATCCAGGGGCAATGTCTGCCATGTTTCCCTGTGCAGGAATCTGGGTAACTTGGTCATGAATCAAATCCTGTGCACCTAAGCTGGAGTTGATTAATCTGCCAGGGCTATAGCAATATTCCTCAAGCGTTGGAGGGGATATAGATGGTTATATGGTAAACTGAGCACTTTTTAAAGTCCTGCTTAAAAGATGGACCTACGTTCCCCCTATCATTACCAGCTTTACTGTGGGCTTGTCATTCTGTGTGCCCATTAAATTATATGCGGGTTGGAGCTGTGAGATTTTTCAAAGGTTGATTTCAGTAGTGCTCAATTAACTGTGTACAGCCTATAGTTAGCAGTTGGTGCTGTATGGTGCCGTAGGTTCCTGGGACTCCACACTGTGGTGGCGTACCAGCGAGCCAAGGTTTCTGCCGTCAGCATCCTGGGCGGCCACGTGTCCACCATCAGCGAGACTGTCGCTGTCGACATCCCCAAGGGCACTCAGCAGGCGCACATATGAAACTGTGAGTATCGTTTTCGTTCATTTGTTGTGTTTCCGTAATAGACCTTGCCTAGTACAGTAAATGTCTTTCAAATCCCTGGCAGATGTAGTATCGTTAAGATATATACCTTAATCTAAGATAACTCTCCTTTACAACTTGTGTTTTCAGAGAAAATTGTTATTCACTTCCTTTTTTTAAATTACCGGCAAGTCAGATATACAGTACAACCGTATTACAATATTTCTTAAGAGCCCCAAGAAATGTCAGTCTTATTTAAGGAAAAATTTATAATAGGGTAATTTTGTATTGTAAAACACGTTCTTGGACCAAGAGAAGACACCTCGTTAAGTAGGAAAATGTTATGAGGGGATGTTATAACAGGAATCCACAGTAAAATAAAAATATGTAAGTGTGTGTTATTGCCACGAAAACANCCAAGAGAAGGCACCTCGTTAAGTAGGAAAATGTTATGAGGGGATGTTATAACAGGAATCCACAGTAAAATAAAAATATGTAAGTGTGTGTTATTGCCACGAAAACAAAATGGACTGTAAACACAAATTACTTCAGGTGCGAAATTAAAACATTGATTGAAAGTGAGGCTGCCCGATTGACACTACTCACCGCCGTGATGCTTCACGAACAACTGACTGCCTCCTCTCGGTGGCCCAGGGTTGCCAACTCTGATCCAGCGCGCTGGATGCAGTTCTGCCTACTGCGAAAACCATGAGAGGTGGCAGTGCGGGAAATTCAAATATTGAATGGGTTTTGTGTCCAGCACGTGGGAGGAAGTCAGTATACACATCAAATTTGTTCGGTATACACACAGACAGTCACTAACAAATGAAATTGGAGTATTCGTATATTTACATGTCCAACCAATTAAAAAAAATTTTAATTAAATTATCAAACTGCCACACGTACAGTTTTATATTTTCGAGCAGGTGCACAATTGTTTGTGTTCGTTACCGTTTATCATTAGTGGGGCACTGTGCCTCAAGTTCAGCTGACTGAGTTGGCGATTCGGGCATTTGACAGGATGACCATGCTTCGACAAACTGAGATCACATGATTATTTTATTTAATGCTCAATATACTCTATTGATTTCCCTCTCGCCAGGCATGTAAGGGGAGAAAAAAAGGTGTGCAGCTGAAAGAGATAAAGAGAGAGAAAGAAANGAGTGAAAGAAAGAGAAAAGAGAGAAAAATGAGAGACAGAGAATTTGAGGATGCCATTCTGGTTGCTAGGTTTCAAGAAATTGGATTAATTAAAAATGGAATGTAATTTGAAGCATGGTGGGCAACAAAAAATTTGTAACTTTTTTCTGTAATTTTTGTGTTTTAAAACTATTACTAAAAGATAGCAGTATAAAAAGTAGACAGAATGCACAAGTGCTCACAGGGTGGTTCTCTTAGATTCACACNTAAAATGTAGACAGAATGCACAAGTACTCACAGGGTGGTTCTCTTAGATTCACACACACAAACAAAAGTCATACTTCTGTTTGTGTGCATCTCTTTACGAGTACCACCCTGTGATTACGTGTACATTCTGTTTACTTTTTATAGTGTAGTCAGTAGCCTAGTGGCCTATTCCCGCCATATCTAAATGAAGCTTTCCAATTGTTCTCCATCTTAACTTTGCCTTGAAATACTATTGCTCCAAAGAGGGTATAAGCAAAATATTCAGAGCACTGTCGCTGTTCCGTTTAACTAGTTCCATGTAACTTTTCTCAAGCATTTACTGTATGGTTTTAAAAACCGGACATTATAATTTACCATTTTAATCCTACTATATTGACTGCAGTTCCGTCTCCGAAATCATGGAAAAATAATTAATGAATACGACGCGCCACGAGCACTGTCTGATACATATTTCAGCCTGAGCGTCTGGTGCTTCTGTACCGCAGTGCCGAACTCCGCTGTTCATTTCGCCTCTGTACCGTTTCTATCTACAAGCAGTCAACCCTTTGCCTCCTGAGAGGCTGGAAATCCGCACGACGCCGCACAGTGGGTGGACCCACCTCTCACTTCTTGCCTTACCCTGGCCGGCAGGTACTTGCAGCGCATCAGGGGTGGTTTCCCACTCCATACGGCCTGCTCCAGCCACGTCTCCCAAGGGTATTTATTCCTATGAACTCCCTCGAGACAGGGCAGTTCGCATCAACTCTATAGCTGCTACCCTGCCACGCTTGTCGTGACGCTTGCCTTCAGCAGATCGTTGAACTTAGCCTTGATACGTTAACTGTTCTTATAATTCCACGGAAGTATTTCCATGAACAAAACAATTGTACTGCAGAAGACCCTGCAAGTATTGTGTGACTGTGAACAAAACAGTGAGCCTAGTGAAGTGCAAACATTAGGAACTTCAGTGACTTCACAAGCAGGTCTTATGACAACCTGTGTTTTAAAGTCTCATGTTAAAGTTTTAAAAATAAATTTGGTGAATTGAATTCTGATTTTATTTGAAGCATTTATATGAAATTTGCAATTAAAGTTTAGAACAAATCATATGCCTTTTCTGCAAAATATTTTGTAACACAAGTTTTATTTACCGGTTCTTTTGTCCCGAAACCAAAAAAAGTCATGACCACTGTATGAAGTTATTGGTTGCTAACAGCATACCCATTCACAAAAGAAAAAGACATTCTACTCGCAAGTTAATGCTGATTGCTGAATTTTGCAAATACAGTGTTCTGGTCTAGATTGTAAATAATAGGAAATTATCTTACTTTCCTACTTGCAGTGGTGTTTGTTTGCCGATTTTATTGTAACATAATGTTCAGTATTTTATATGCACAATTATATAGCAAATATTTTAGTGGACATAACCATTTTAGTTTTAAGGAATTTTCAGGATTTTTGGGAGTTGGATCAAGGATTTGTGTTCAAAGGTTGGTGGGTCCAGTGTGATACTGGACCAGTGCATCTTCATTCCACGATGGCTTCTTAACTGGTGTCAAATTTTACAAATTACGAATTTTGTTATCATAGAATTTTCTGGTTTTCCTGCGGTATTTATTGTACACAGTAAAATTAGAACTATAGTTGAGTTTTGTGCATGGATGAGCCACATATTTGTTTTAGCAGAGTGAAAATGTGCACTTTGCAGTAGTCTATTTATTTGGTGGTTGCGAACTCTCCGCAGTTATTATGTCATATTGCAGGTAAAATCTCATACATCCGGGACTTCACCTTAATTTTGTGAAAATTTCTTTGCTTTTCCAAATATTTTCAATTTTGTTGTTTTCGTGTACAGTTTTTTTTTGAAAATAGTTTGTATTGAAGTAGTACCTGAACTAACAATTCTTTCGTGTTAAAAAGTCTGTATTTTTTGTTTCAGGATGAGGTAACTGTTCGCTGATTTGCAAATTGTTACTCAAGAGCTGGATGCTCACATTTCTTGCTTTTCAGTGCAGCAAAATACACATGTCTTTCCAACAGAGAAGAAAATAATGATTATTTAAGTGAATGATTGTTATAGTCCTACAAAGACATTTAAAGAGTAAGGTAACTTAATCCACTGTAAATCTTATCAGTTAATACATTTGCTATGTACAGCGTAGAAATATGAGTATGCTCCAGTGATTGGCAGTGGGTGATACTTTGATACCTATGAGTGAATTCTGTGTGCATAGTATGAGTGAACACACACAGGACTGCGGTTTCAGTGCTGTAGGACTTGCACAGAATGGTAAACACACAGTCTTGTGGCTGTGATGAGCCAGGAACCGTAGTTTTTCTTTCCAACTATTCTTGCTGTAAATATATTGTACATTGTACAGCCGTTGTGCGACAGTTATAGGATAAGAATGTATGCATGTTGTTACGGTTTGATATAATTATTTATACAAACCATACATTTTGTATTTTCGATTGTCAGTTTGATAGACTTATAATTACAACGTGCATGATACAGAGTATAAATCTGTTATATTTATAGTTATATCTGATTTACATCATTTGTAACACATTGAGGGATATTACTTTAGATTAGTGCCACATTTTAGTTTAGTATTAATGTTAATATCTGCTCACCCAGCTTCTTCTGAATCGTTGCTGCGGGCTGGTCGTCGGTACGGAAACTGCGGTCGCGCATGACGGTGTTGCGCGCGGGGCAGCATCGCTTCGTTTTGAGGGCCGACCCGACTGCTGGCACGTATTTCCCGGTGCAATTTACCTTCCACCTCGTGGTGAAACTGCTGAAGCTTGTTTTGTTCCCGTAGGCTCGTGTTGATGTGTCTTGGGGGCTAGTGACTTATTGGTATTCTCTCTCTGCGGTTGTTCTGAATACGGCGGCGTCTAACTACAGTCCGTTCAGCAAGTGTGTGGGTTTAAAGGCAGGCTCATGCCAGTGCCCACTATAATGTATGTTGGTAAGCAGTAATCCATGCGTGGTCATCACGATCCAGACTGTAAAAACATAAACAAAATTTAACATTACAGAAACGCTTCATAAAGCGATTGGTAGCAATGTCGGAAGATTATCGTTGCACTTACAATTCAACATATATCGACCTGAATCGTTAAGGCGCTCGTTCGCTGGCAGAATCACGCTTCTGATCTGAGATATGATGAATTTAAATAGTTTGTATATAATAACACAGATGAATATTTGTTTTGTGGAATGTAATAATTACATGCTAAACATCAGCGCTGTATTTGTAAACACTGCTGACTTTACTCATTGTCTGTGCTTTGTGGTTAAGTTCTTGACGACTATCATGTACGACATTTGCAACTATTGAGTGAGGGTGGTCATGGTAGTCTGCTGCTTACGTTGCAAAACCAGTTAAGAATGCCAAAAATAGTTACTGTTTTAGATCGTGCCCAGGAGTTAGATAGTGAGGGATTTTTGTGTTTTATAACTGACCAAAGTGCAAGTACTATGACGTAAACATTGAGTGAGCGCGAAAAGACATGTGCTTAAANTTGTGTTTTATAACTGACCAAAGTGCAAGTACTATGACGTAAACATTGAGTGAGCGCGAAAAGACATGTGCTTAAATACTTCCGTGCTGTATGCACATTGATTTAGTGATAGAGGACATAAAATTATAAAAAGACAACTGAATTGGAAACTAATTAGTGTAATTTTCATATTGCCAAGAAAACAAAAACAAATAGGTTTCTNTTGTGTTTTATAACTGACCAAAGTGCAAGTACTATGACGTAAACATTGAGTGAGCGCGAAAAGACATGTGCTTAATACTTCCGTGCTGTATGCACATTGATTTAGTGATAGAGGACATAAAAACATAAAAAGACAACTGAATTGGAAACTAATTAGTGTAATTTTCATATTGCCAAGAAAACAAAAACAAATAGGTTTCTGCCACTTCTTTGTAGAAACATTTCACTATGTAAGGAGTATTTTTATTTTCTCAATAATATTTACTACGTCTAGTAAGTCGTACATACAAAAGTGGAAAAAATACTTCCCACTGAGTCGTGTGTAGAGGTGTGGAAAAAGTGCTATTTTCCATGTAAACACAGCTAAATGTTGTAACTATCCCATGTGCGAATGAGATGGTTATTTTACTCACTACTAGAGATCATTGCTGCAGGTTGTGAATTTACGTGTATACGTGCAAATATTGAATTGCCTTTTCTTCTACATCATTACTGCACCAAATGTTTGAAGAGTATGCCATAACCAGTAGAGGTTTCATCAGTGGTAATGCCGCTGATGTAGATGCTCTCAAAATTTTGCAGCAACTGAAAAAATTATTTTTGTGAACACTCAAGTTCTGCAATAAAGTGTTTGGTAATAATACAAATAGCTTGGTGCTAGAAATTTTTGCAAACTGCAAAACAATGTGGAATATGGAGAAACCACGTTTATTTACAAAATTCTGTAAAGATTTTTGTATTCGCAAAACAGCAACGAATTGCTTATTCAAATGTAAACAAACCCACAATGTGGAGCTGCTTTTACCGTGAAAACTCTTACAAACCGTTGGTTTTGCCATTTTAAGTGTATGCCACAGCATTATCTCACATTTATTTCACATATCCGCTTATAACAGTAAAATTATTTGCAGTTATCACGTTGTTGACTCCGTAAACATAAAAAGTTTTACTCTATCGAAAACAATTTATAAATCAATCTGTAATAAGGTCGAAAGGTTATCGCTGTACATAGTACGATTCAATATATCGACCTGAGTCGCTAGAGCGCTTATTCAGATGCAAAAACACGGATAACCTATTTTTATTATTTTTAAACAGTCGTTCCTAACCAAAAATATTGGTGATATGAAAGTAAATATGTAGGTACAACCAAGATGAATATTTTTTTATGTCAATGAAATAATTGCGCACGAAACATTTTTGTGATTATTTATTTGTAAACACTCCTGACGACTCTTCTGTGATTTGTGGTTAGGTTCGTGATAAAGAGCAAGGTTACCAATTTTAGTAAGAGCGAGGACACTAATTTTTGTCACCATTTTACATTGTAAAATTGGTTAAGAATGCCAAAAATAGTAACTGGTTTTTAATGTCCCCGGGAGTTTTAAAGTGATGGCTTCTACGTGTTTGATACAGTAGACAGATTGGTGTAGCGTACTGCAGAAATGCAGTAGTCGCTAGTTGCTGTTTGAAGTTTGACAGCCCCACATACATGCATTTGAAAGTACATTAACACTGTTCTCATACATTATAATCGTTGAGAAAAATTTATAGTGACATTGTTTCAAACATGAGTACTATTAAATTTAAATGTAGTGTATATGTGAGTATTAAAATTCAGTGTATATGTAAGTACATTAATATAATTTGTTAATGAGCATCGTATTAAGCAATTCTTTAACCGTTTAAAGAGCTGTATGATGGTAAACTGCTAAGAGTTATGTTTTCAGGAATTCCGTACCTTGGGATAGTGCTATCGTAAGACCAAAGAATAATTTTTTGTAATGTAATATTTGTCATTAAATATGATTTTCGATATTACAACCAAACAATCTTATCATATGTTGGTTCCGTATCAAGCAAGAAACTAAGCTGTATCAGTGTGTATTCATGTGTAACATACGGATTGAATAGCGTTGGCTGCACCGCATCTGATTCTTGGTGCTTGTCAACTCTGCAATGTTTACTTTTTATACTCTTTCAAATACAGTTGTAACCTTAATCTTGTAATATTGTATATGTATGTCCATGCATTATGTAAGTACTAGTAGTAAAAATAGTAGTACATTCTGCTTATGTTGTTATTGTAATAAATGTCAAGATATAATTTTGATATTGAATTATTCTATATATCTATATTTATTTTAGCCATTTCTGACATTAAACTGATCTGGCATTCTTTTCTCGTTATTACGTACGTGTTTCTTTGCATAACTCATTTTCTTTTACAGCTACAGTGGAAACTCAATCCATCGAGTACGGATGGTTCGAAAGTCAGTGTTCACAGCTAATTTTCTGTGGCTCCAATAAAATTCCTACGTGAATAATGCTAAAAAAAGGAAGTTTTTGCTGAACTCAAAATTTTATTTTTACCGCATTGATTGAACAAAAATGTCTGTAGCATCGCCTTTTAATTATATGCTCCAATCATTAAGCAACGAAGTATTAACAAAAAAGTATAAGTATCAACCATACTCACCAAGGCATACAAAGTCGGGATACAGAACATTATGTACACATGCACATGTAATACTAATAGATAGGGCCGTGGACTTTTCGCGATCGCGAAGAAACGACGAAAGTGCAAAATTGTTACAAAATTAAGTTTTTACGCGAAATATGGCATATCGGACTTTAATGCGCTAAAAAAGCCACTTTTTCAGTCAAATTTTGTTTATAGTATTCCAAAGCAAACTCGCACTCGCCTTTTAACACTAGGTGGCGAAATACCGTATTCCGGCATGTATAGGCTGCACATAAAAAAAAAACTACTACAGAAAGTGGAGTGCAACTTATTTACAAGATATTGGCATTAAAAAAGAATTTTACCCCCAAAACATGTTCAGAAATTTGTCAACATACAGTACATTTTAATGATTTAACTTAATTTCCAAGGGGGTAAAAAAATTAGAATAAATGAATAGCTTTTCACTCATGCAATAATTTGTTCAGTCACGTTCATAAAAAAAATTCTTCATCGCGCGCGTGCGTAGTATGTAAACATGTAGGAGCTCGGACATAAATGCAGCACATGAGAAAATAATTACGCTGCTGTACAAGAGAAAGATATTGTACGTAGTTTGCATGCCTGCTGCTGCACCACAGATGCACATTGACAGATGCCATTTTATGTAACATGTTGCTGCCGTGTTTTTGCTTTCTCAAGTCACGATACCATCTGTGGAATAGTATACGAGGGACATATATTTGTAACCAGTAATAATAAAATTTTCAATTAATCTGTTGTATAAGGTTAAAATCATTACTATTTCGCATTAAAAAAAAAATAGTTCTTGGTGCTTCTTAATTCTTTGCTTAGTATAGATTATACACCTAAGTTGGCAACACTAGTTTGCACTGCATTTATTTGGTATTTTCTTTACTATTTGTTTTTGTGTGGGTTCTCTGTTGCGTGTGTTAACGCATTTTAATACTGAGACATTGTTTACTGTGCCAAAAATTCTTTCCTTGCATGAACGGGAATTTAAAAGTGATGGTTTCTTCATATTTGATGAACGAAACAAAACTATGNCTGTGCCAAAAATTCTTTCCTTGCATGAACGGGAATGGGAATTTAAAAATGATGGTTTCTTCATATTTGATGAATGAAACAAAACTATGATGTGTAAATACTGCGACAGCCGTGTTGAATGGCAACGCAAAGACACACGTAAAAAACATGTACAAGGTGATTGGCACAAACAAAAAAAAAGAATTCTACCTAAAAAAACAATAGCACCCCAAAACAACTGATCATTGTTAGCGCAATTGATAGAAGTCTGACAACGAAACAAAATAAACAAGAGTTTATAATAGACTTAACGAAAATGTTGCTTGCAGCCAACATACCTATTGAAAAGGCAGACGATGGGTCCTTGAAAAATTGGCTTCAAAAATATGTACCAGGTAAGCATGTAAATGCAGGGTTTTCTTCTATCTGTATTTTTTGTTTATATTTTTGCACAGTGATGCACAGACAATGTCTTCTTATTTTATGAGAAAATATCTATCTTCATAGGTTACCATAAAATCAACAAATCGTAAATTTCATAAACCGACAATTTTTATTTAGTACTTTGAAATCACGTGTCTAATGTAGGCCTACATGTCAAATTTTTATATTCCTTTTTCTATTGCTATATAACATTGANAAAAAATTCTTCATCGCGCGCGTGCGTAGTATGTAAACATGTAGGAGCTCGGACATAAATGCAGCACATGAGAAAGTAATTACGCTGCTGTACAAGAGAAAGATATCGTACGTAGTTTGCATGCCTGCTGCTGCACCACAGATGCCATTTTATGTAACATGTTGCTGCCGTGTTTTTGCTTTCTCAAGCCACGATACCATCTGTGGAATAGTATACGCGGGACATATATTTGTAACCAGTAATAATAAAATTTTCAATTAATCTGTTGTGTAAGGTTAAAATCATTACTATTTCGCATTTAAAAAAAAATAGTTCTTGGTGCTTCTTAATTCTTTGCTTAGTATAGATTATACACCTAAGTTGGCAACACTAGTTTGCACTGTATTTATTTGGTATTTTCTTTACTATTTGTTTTTGTGTGGGTTCTCTGTTGCGTGTGTTAACGCATTTTAATACTGAGACATTGTTTAATGTGCCAAAAATTCTTTCCTTGCATGAACGGGAATTTAAAAGTGATGGTTTCTTCATATTTGATGAACGAAACAAAACTATGATGTGTAAATACTGCGACAGCCGTGTTGAATGGCAACGCAAAGACACATGTAAAAAACATGTACAAGGTGATTGGCACAAACAAAAAAAAAAGAATTCTACCTAAAAAAATAATAGCACCCCAAAACAACTGATCATTGTTAGCGCAATTGATAGAAGTCTGACAACGAAACAAAATAAACAAGAGTTTATAATAGACTTAACGAAAATGTTGCTTGCAGCCAACATACCTATTGAAAAGGCAGACGATGAGNCAGCCAACATACCTATTGAAAAGGCAGACGATGAGTCCTTGAAAAATTGGCTTCAAAAATATGTACCAGGTAAGCATGTAAATGCAGGGTTTTCTTCTATCTGTATTTTTTGTTTATATTTTTGCACAGTGATGCACAGACGATGTCTTCTTATTTTATGAGAAAATATCTATCTTCATAGGTTACCATTAAATCAACAAATCGTAAATGTCATAAACCGACAATTTTTATTTAGTGCTTTGAAATCACGTGTCTAATGTAGGCCTACATGTCAAATTTTTATATTCCTTTTTCTATTGCTATATAACATTGANCTTTGAAATCACGTGTCTAATGTAGGCCTACATGTCAAATTTTTATATTCCTTTTTCTATTGCTATATAACATTGATTACAAATGTAAACTAGAAAATACAGCAATTTGTCTGAATTTTCCTTGCAAGCTTGTGTTAATTAGATGTAATTAATAGGCATTAAAAATAAACAAATTAGGCCTGCCCAATTTCTCACTTTTATTCCAGGTTCGGGAGATATTCCAACGGCCCAGGTCCTGAGGGAAAATTATGTTCCAAAAATCAGAGAAGATCATTTCACTCAATTAAAGGAGGCTTAAAAAACAAGAAAGTTTTCATCATGTGTGATGGAACCACAAACAGAATGGGGTGCTGCATATTTGTTGTTTTGATATGTGTTCTTTCAGACATTGGTGAATGTCGTGTATTTGTAGGTGGCATAAAAGAACTGGAGAATGCTAATTGCACCGAGTGTTCATGAGTCATTTTGTCTGTGGTAGCACATCATGAAATCAAGTATGAAAAGATTATAGCAGTGGTTGGTGACTCTGCACGCTACATGACTAAATGTATGGACTCTTTGAGGNAATCAAGTATGAAAAGATTATAGCAGTGGTTGGTGACTCTGCACGCTACATGACTAAATGTATGGACTCTTTGAGTGTGATATTTTCCAAAAGCATGGTTCATGTTCATTGCTGGGCACAAACTTAACATAGTAGCTAGTTTGTGGAGTGTTGCACTGCCACAGTTGAATTCATGTGTTCAAAATGCCAAACAAGCATTTCTCAATGCTCGTAAGAGAAAACACAGATATGTATCTTTCCTGGAGGAAAAGTATCCTGGTGGGGAAAAGAAAGCCACCCTCTTCCCAGTACCAGTGATGACCAGGTGGAACTCTTGGTTTCATTCTGTTGAGTACATTGCAGAACATCTTTCAGCAAATGGAAGCTGAGGGTAGTGCTACAAACTATTTCAGCAACTTAAGCATCACCGAGCGTGACACCGTGAAGTGCTATACACTGTTTTTAGTAGAACACTGCACTGCACTTATTGAGAACATTGTGGAACTTGAGGGCTCACAGTACATCATATGTCACCAATTATACTCGTTATCAGAGCTAGAGAACACCTTTTTGTCATATTTAGGAAAAAAAACCTCTGCTACTATTGCTCAACTGCCAACACAGGTGAAGCTGTGTGCAATGAAGGAAGACCTAAAAAATGTGGTTTTGAAGTCTCACTCCAAACTACACAGTCTTAAGGATAAAGACACTGCAAAACGATTTTTCGCAACCACTGACCAATTGTTTGGTATCAGAAATATAACAAACAACATCGTTGATGAAAAGTTGTTTGCGTCTGTAGGAAGTCTCCCTTTGCTGAACATAATTACGCCGACAGAATTCCTACAAGGCTATCTTGCTTTTCAGCAGCAAGTTTCAGGAATTTTGAAAGAAGGGCAAACTACTGATGTCCTCAATGTTTTGCATGGTCTACGTGAGCAACATTCAACTTTTTTGTCACAAACTGTGTCCATGCTGTGAATTCCCAAATGAAATGCAGACAGTGAGCGGGCTTTCTCTGCATATGGACGCACTTTAACTCATTTGCGGACAGGTCTAAAACCGAACAACATTGAGCTAATGCTTGCCAAATACTTTGGTGCTAGCATGTAAATTTACACTGTTTTGAACAATATATATTTATTTTGTAAAAGGATTTGATATTCTCATTTTCAAAACTTAGTGGTGAATTATTGTGTGTTCTAAAGTTACAAGTCTTAATTTTTTGTGGCTACAGATATTGGCATTTATCAATTTGACACTTGTTTCGGTAGTGAACTCTGTTTGTGCAAAAATTTATAGAAATTTTACTGTACCGTATCTTTTACATTTTGTAGTACTGTGTCAAAATGTTATCATCAGATAGTACTTTTAATGTGAATTAATATAGAATTTTTCAGTAGCCAGTAACGTGAAATGTGAAAATCCTGGGTTTTTTTATTTATTTATTTATTTATATATATATATATTATGAATTACTACCTTACCCGGCCACGCGTTGCTGTGGCATAAAATATTTTGGTTCTATTCATTTCTAGAAATTAATTGAAATAAGTTATGTATTTTCAAAATTTTTATTATTAAAGTACGTGTTTGTATACAATGTTTTTAGTTTTACCATCTTCCGCGCGTATGAATAAGTTGTGTGGTTTTCCTACTCTAGAACACGACACATACAATTGGCCGTACGAAAAACATTCTGTTTCTAAATCTATTCCGCACATTTGCAATGATTGCCTTTGAGCTTTATTTATCGTCATTGCAAATGCCAATCTGACTGGAAACTGTCTTCTTTGAAAGTGAAAGGGAATTTCTGATGGAATAAATAGAATTCTACCGCTGGGTCGTTCCATATTGCCCACTGCTATCAAAAACATACCAAGCACACATAAATGTCAAATACTNGAATTCTACCGCTGGGTCGTTCCATATTGCCCACTGCTATCAAAAACATACCAAGCACACATAAATGTCAAATACTGCAACTCGGTAAATTCAATCAAGCAAGCTTTTCAATGGCTCTGGTGGGTCGGCAAGATTAGGCAGTTGAACTTTCTCGCCGGCGCAACGCATGCCCTTCGTTTCAGCATGGAATTTCTATGCTTTGCAATGAGGACATGCTTCATCCATAGCGCCGATGACATGAGATTTTGTATTGTAATCTTCATTCGGGTCGTACCGGAAAGCTAGGCGACTATAATAACGGACATCCCTTAATGATGTATCTTGGCGTCGTTCAGCTCTACTAATTGTTTCTTGATATCTTAATTCTTGACGACGTTCATCTTAAGCAGCGGCACGCACTCGCCTTGCTCGCAAACGTTGATCAGAGATTCTGGCTCCACGTTGCTCCAGCGATTCCTGCGCACGTCTCTCAGCCATTCTGAGACAATCTCGTTCGTTTGCTTTCAAACGCTACTCCTCCGTTTGGCTCGCAACTTCACGTTGTCGTGCTGCAGCTCGGCGATTGCGACGTCCAGTGTTTGGTCTTGAACTTGGCATTCTGAAAACAATCTAAAAAAACATTGAGAACCACAAACTGAAAGGTTCAGACAGACAGCTGTCAACAAAGGCGCTTCCTGACGCAAAAGCATGGTAAAAATGAGGTTTTTGCAGATTTTAGTACCTTTGCTGGTAATACATACAAAAAAGAAAGGCTTACAAACACTCGTGGGAACGAAAGGAAGGTTTATAAAAAAAAANCTTTGCTGGTAATACATACAAAAAAGAAAGGCTTACAAACACTCGTGGGAACGAAAGGAAGGTTTATAAAAAAAAACAATGAAAATTGGTTGATTTTTCGGGAGTTATACGCGTCCAAATAAATGGACACAACATTTTTATATATATAAATGTTGCAGGGAGATGNACAATGAAAATTGGTTGATTTTTCGGGAGTTATACGCGTCCAAATAAATGGACACAACATTTTTATATATATAAATGTTGCAGGGAGATGATAAAACGGAGATTTGATCAAATCCCTAAGGAAGATGTTAAAATGACAATTCTGTGGGGTGATTTCCCTAAAGAAAGTAAGTGATTTGATCAAGTCCCTCAACTGTTTTAGTGAAAAGATGGAATAAAGAAGTCAGAACTCGCCCAAAGCGTAGTCATGAATTACGCACAATGGCCGAGCCCCAGCGCCATCAGGAAGGCTCACTACTGGTGTTGTCATTTCAAGGCTCGCCGGCAATTTTTTATACGTAATGCGGCTACCAGCTTCAAGTATAACATCTGGTGTCATGAATACAATTTTTTATGGTATTTAACTACATAATTTTGTGTTATTTTTACCTGGAAAATCCTACATTGTGTGCACAGAACATTCGGGTTGCGTGCACACTATTGTTAATTGCTTAGAAAATATTTGTCTACAGGAAATAGGCATGAGCGAAAATTCTTTTATGAATATTTATGTATTGTTAAGAATCACATTTGAAGCGAATAGTAACAATTCATGTTAACTCAAATTGGATGTGAATATTTGTTTTCGCTGTACCTACAGGCAACAAAGTTCGAAAAAAAAGATTGAAAAGCTCTGTTACAATACACAATGCATTAAAAATCACATATTTTATCATCATTTTTCTACAGAATCGTTTAACTTAATCTAACCCCAAAACTTGTGATATTACTAATCCTCTAGTTGAAGTAACCAATGATAGTAAGTGAACAAACTTGAACATACCTAAATTTTGCAGACTCTTAACATTTAAGTTAATTTGTTTACATCTACTTCAGTATGCCAGTCTGTCGAAATTGCATAACATATATCAAATAACCCAGACTGAAAATAAAATTCTTAGACTAAAAAATGAGTTATATTCTCAGCTATAATTCACACGTGTGGGTGTCGCCGTATCAACGTAGAAACGTTTTCAACGTTGCAAATTAGGTAAGTTTTTAGAGACAGGCTTGTGTTCCAATACCTGAATCTACATCATTCAAAGATTATTTTAAAGTATTTGTCATTGCTGACCCTGGACCGTTTACTACGAACAAAAAGCATTGGAATTTGAATTTTACTAGAATTATAATGCACTGCATAATAGCATTACAAAATGTGCAAAATACATGTACAATAGACTCATCAAGTTCAACAACTGTTCATATGAATTGCATGTTGCTGAGCGATTTCTAACTTCTGTAAAGAATTTCCAAATTGAACTGTTTTTTTTTCTTTGAAAGGACAGTCCTTCCAAGTGATTTCTCAGATTGCCTTTATTAATTTTTATTGTAACCTATTGTATCAGTCAAGTCCACTGAACTGATACCTATAATGCGACTCTTAATGATAGTGACAATTGTCTTTCATGGCCGTATATTGCATTCTGTTGTTAACGCTACCATTACACTGTACGGGAATCGATAGTACCGTATGCAGGGTGACTTTGCGACAGAATTTTTCACGGTTTTTTACATTTCCTTCCATTTCAAAGGGGCTATTTGTAATGTTCGGTATTTCAATTGACATTGAATATCTGAAACATCTCTCTGAAATAACAGGATATTTAAATGTCATATTTTTTTTTGTCTTGCGAAGACCCCAACTTGTCTCAAAGTGACACTCCTGCTTACGGTATCAATACATTGTTATGCAGGTGTCATTTGATCACACTGCAGGGAATAAGGTATGTGCGACATGCCTGTGTTTTCGGTTGTGTGTTGTGAATCATTTGGAGCTTTGAATTACGTGAACAGTAAATTTGAGGTATTATTGAAGCTTCACACAGCATTCACTTTAGCGCAAGATCTTGATTCTTCAAAATACTTTTAAATGATGGATCACATTTTATGTGCACATTATCTGAATGTAATGGCCTTCTCCCTTCCATGTTCGTAAATGTATTGTTCTTACGATGAGTACTAAGAAAACTCCTTGCATCTTGACTGTCAACAGTCTTCTTTGTTTACCACTACATTTATATAGTAAGCTGCAGCAATGTAAGTACCTAACGTAAGTTTTGTGGNTTTGAATTTTACTAGAATTATAATGCACTGCATAATAGCATTACAAAATGTGCAAAATACATGTACAATAGACTCGTCAAGTTCAACAACTGTTCATATGAATTGCATGTTGCTGAGCGATTGCTAACTTCTGTAAAGAATTTCCAAATTGAACAGTTTTTTTCTTTGAAAGGACAGTCCTTCCAAGTGATTTCTCAGATTGCCTTTATTAATTTTTATTGTAACCTATTGTATCAGTCAAGTCCACTGAACTGATACCTATGATGCGACTCTTAATGATAGTGACAATTGTCTTCCATGGCCGTATATTGCATTCTGTTGTTAACGCTACCATTACACTGTACGGGAATCGATAGTACCGTATGCAGGGTGACTTTGCGACAGAATTTTTCACGGTTTTTTACATTTCCTTCCATTTCAAAGGGGCTATTTGTAATGTTCGGTATTTCAATTGACATTGAATATCTGAATCATCTCTCTGAAATAACGGGATATTTAAATGTCATATTTTTTTTTGTCTTGCGAAGACCCCAACTTGTCTCAAAGTGACACCCCTGCTTACGGTATCAATACATTGTTATGCAGGTGTCATTTGATCACACTGCAGGGAATAAGGTATGTGCGACATGCCTGTGTTTTCGGTTGTGTGTTGTGAATCATTTGGAGCTTTGAATTACGTGAACAGTAAATTTGAGGTATTATTGAAGCTTCGCACAGCATAGAAATGGACTACCATTCATTTTAGCGCGAGATCTTGATTCTTCAAAATACTTTTAAATGATGGATCACATTTTATGTGCACATTATCTGAATGTAATGGCCTTCTCCCTTCCATGTTCGTAAATGTATGAAAGCATTGTTCTTACGATGAGTACTAAGAAAACTCCTTGCATCTTGACTGCCAACAGTCTTCTTTGTTTACCACTACATTTATATAGTAAGCTGCAGCAATGTAAGTACCTAACGTAAGTTTTGTGGTGTACATGTTGATGGGTACCGGGTGGACAAACCATTACCAAAGATATATTGACTTTGTGAGGGTGCCCGTAGGTTGAATGGCAAGACTACTCCCGTCCTGCCATTGTGAACTACATCAAATTCCTGGATGGGTCATCCAAAGTTTACGCATATGGGTAATGTGGTTGATGTTGCCTTGTCTGGTGGCCTTTAAATGGGTTTTCTTGTTTGTCTCAAGCTCCATAATGCTTCTCTTTTTCACTGGCTTGCTGTTTTTCTCTCTCTCTTACATTCTTTTCCCGGCGTGGCTACGCCCAGATTTTCGCACGCCGGAATTGTGCCAGACTGCCACTGGTTGGCAGGTTTTCTCGGGGACCTCCCATTTCCCCCACCCTTGCATTCCGGCACTGCTTTATTCACCTCACTCCACCCTCATCAACTCTCAAGACCTTGATGTTTTAGAGTCACCCAACTCTAAATTGAATGCACCAAAGATAGCAGCAGAATTGGAAAAAATAAAATTGTCCTCTCAAATCATAAGAAATATACTTAACGAAATTGGATGTGGGGGAAGGCCATTGTCCGCTCATTTAAAGGGGAAAAAAAAAAAATCAATGATACCATCACAGCTGTATATAAGTGGGTGGAGGCACAGGATATGGTAAAATGTATACAGAAGACATCAAAATATTGTACCATACCAATCATGTAGTGCTGGGACCAACATTTTCAGGATGAACTTAGTATCGTTTTGGACCACCCATAACACGTAGACACGTGGCGATGTAGTCAGGCATTGAGGCATACAGNGATGAACTTAGTATCGTTTTGGACCACCCATAACACGTAGACACGTGGCGATGTAGTCAGGCATTGAGGCATACAGACTTCTGTTCTAAGGAAAATCCTGCCACAGCTGGTGCTACTGACCCTCCAAAGCCGCCGTAGTAACAGTGGGCCAAAGTTTCCTTCCAAACTGGTTCCAAACGTTTTCGGTGGGCGAGAGGTCGGTCTGGGAACTTCGCTGGCCAAGGAAGCATGTCGATATCACAAAGGCAGGCTAGAGATACCTGTACTGTGCGAGGCAGGACATATCCTCCTGGAAAATTTGGTTGGCAAACTGCACAAGAAAGGGAGCCTACGTGGTCACAAAATTTCCTGGGCATGTTGCCGTGCCATCAGAGTTTCTTCAATCGACACCAGTTGGGTGCGGGAATCGTAGGAAAGGGCACCCCATACCATGACACCTCTCATTGTGATGGTGTGTCGATCTACAATGACACGTGGATCAGGACGTCTCCAGACAGAACTCATCGTTAATGCGCAAGCTGCCATGCTGTACGTTTCTGGCGGGTCCCTGGGGCTCGGCGATGCTCAGGTTGTAATGGTAGATGTAAGTTACACCACGACGACATACCCTGCTCTGCTAGCCACCTGGATGTGGTCCGCAGTGACGCCTGTGGCAATGAAGCTATCCTCCGGGGTTGGCCCGAGCCTTCTCGATGGGTGTGTTCCCGCAGAGTCCAATGCCGANGGTCCGCAGTGACGCCTGTGGCAATGAAGCTATCCTCCGGGGTTGGCCCGAGCCTTCTCGATGGGTGTGTTCCCGCAGAGTCCAATGCCGACTGACAGCGTAGACAGAACAGTTAGAAGTGACGAGCAATGTGCCGAAATATCAAACCTGCCTCGGAGGCAGACGATGCGGCCTCTCTCAAACTCGTCCAGCTGGGGAAAGACTTGTCGGATCGTGCTCACTGAACTTTGTTTTATGGCTCGCACCAACATTAGGGCCTTATTCGGTGTCTGCAACCATGAGCGATAGAGCGACGTGCGTGGCGCATTTACGCAAGCTTACCACGTTAAAGGCAAATGTACATGTCGGAGAGGATATCTTGTGGCAACCTTCATTGTACTCGCACAGTTCGTTCACAACCAATTTTTTTAGAATGATTATGGTTGAGGGATTTAAGATCTGGTGAGCATGACGGTCATCAAACAGTCCCATTCCCTCCTCCACTTTTCAGCCAGTCTGTGGATGTGGATATACAGCATCCAAGTAGTCTTACGGTTAAGAACTTTTTCAGGCATTCCACAAGGAACCTCTCTACACCCATCTGGTCCAATGAAATGATACACACACATCTGCAAAAAAAGATGTGCGACTAAGGCCATACATGTCCCNAAAAAAAGATGTGCGACTAAGGCCATACATGTCCCTGTATCATTTATAACAAGATACAGAGTAAGACGTTAGTAGCAGTGTGAGCTACATAGGCAAGTTCAGTAAACTCGCAGTATGTCCCGGCGGCACTTTCAACAAGCCTTGGCTCAGCTGGCTGAGTTTGAGAGATGCAAGTTGGACGTTTCGGCGCATTGCTCGCCACTCGTGCTGTTCTGCCTATACTGTGAGTCGGCGTTGGAGGCGGAGGGAACAGGAGGGTATTGGTAACTGTCGAGAAGGCTCGGGTGGACCCTGGCGGACCACCAGCAGGTGGGATTGTTTCATCGTGCGACAAGCTGTAAGCACTTAACGGCGCACCATCCAGGGACATGTCACGGCAGCTGGAGACACGCCTGTGTCCACCAGTACCATATCCAGGCGGCTAGCAGAGCGGGATACGTAGTCGCGGCGTCCCTTACGACGTCTACAATTATGAACTGAGCATTGCCGAGCACCTTCTGCCCTTCAGGGGTTTGTGAGATACAGGCAAGTGGTCTCATAAGTCTACATTTCCTTTGGAAAATAGGCCAATAAACAGTCACAGTATTGGGAGACATTTTTCCTTCGAAATTTAAGCTATTGCGAGGTGTACTTGCCAAGATGTGGGTAAACTAATTATATGTCATCGATAATGCACTGGTAATAACGAAATTGCTGCAATGTTCTTATGACATAAATTACAAGTATTTATTTACCTTATTGGAAAAATCTCGCTGTTAATGTATTATCTTTTACAGGTTTCAATATGGCGGTAGTTAAAAGAAAATTTTAAAAACTCTACCTAACTACACCTAGCCAGATCTCATTTCATTTTACGTAGAATGTCAACAGCCGGTATGTGTTCATACATTCGTCGCAATGCTGAAATATCACGCCGACGTGAGCCCAAACTCTGGAGGTCTGCGACCGTTCGCTGCGCCGTAACACGACGGCCGAGCACCGTGCCGACGACAAGAACATCGGGCGTGGCCGTCGGCTACAGTGTTTGGGAAGGCACCCGCTTCGCCCAACACCGCGCGAGTCAGCGGATGGTCCCACTTTGATCCGTCCATGTGGGCGACACAAGGAAAGTCTCGTGGTTCGGATCCCAACCGACCGGCACGTATGCTCACACTCAGAACTGCACCGTCAGGGCGTAGCATGTGTGAAGGCGAAACCAGGCTTCGTAGCGCCCCTCATCAGGATGCGTACAAACAACCGACGCCACTGTGCAACACCAAGTGTTTGCTAGTGTTGGTGGTCCCCAAAAGCGTAGCATAATCCTTCCCAGTTTACCCAGAGTGTGAACCACCAGTGAACCCTCTCTTGAGACGTAATTTGAAATTACGTAAATTGAAACGACTTCCTACTTAGAGCATGGGCTTCACCTGTGCCAACCTAAGTCTAGCCTCCACAGGCACCACCTGACCGGGGATATCTCGGTTTGTGTTTTCAGTTGGAATAGTTAGTGTAAAAAGGTACAAGTTAATTTTTGCTGCAGCCACCAGGTTTACGGACTCGGATAGATACATTTCCAACACTATGTACCCGTAAATTTAATAACGCGACAGTGTATTGTTATAAATAATTAAGTAGCTTGTTTAATTTATAAAACACGTAAGTTTTCGCTAGGGACAACGTTCAGTCTACAATTGGCTGAGGGAATTTTCCTGCTTATACAATGTAAACTATTAAGGAACCAACCCTATTTTACATTTCTTTTACGCTCGCGCGTTTCCGATTGCCGGCATCTTCAAGGTAAGTGGCCGGAAAGACGGCGGCAGCTATCGAGTCTGAATCTGTCATTCATCGGAGTAGGCCGCGTTATCCGCGACTCCCGGANCCGGAAAGACGGCGGCAGCTATCGAGTCTGAATCTGTCATTCATCGGAGTAGGCCGCGTTATCCGCGACTCCCGGGCATTTCATCAACTTTGTCTACCACCAAGAACAATAGTTTTCACTTCATTTTCAACCAGAGCATTAGTTAACGTAACTTCATCGAGCGGGACCCCCTGCAGACATACAGCCCCAGGAGTGTAAGTTCATAATTTACTCTGGATAGCATACGCTCGTCTTCCCACGCCAGCTCCCGACAGGCTTAGTGCGTTGGGTCCGCTTAACGACGTGAGCATCGTCAATTAGTTNCCGGAAAGACGGCGGCAGCTATCGAGTCTGAATCTGTCATTCATCGGAGTAGGCCGCGTTATCCGCGACTCCCGGACATTTCATCAACTTTGTCTACCACCAAGAACAATAGTTTTCACTTCATTTTCAACCAGAGCATTAGTTAACGTAACTTCATCGAGCGGGACCCCCTGCAGACATACAGCCCCAGGAGTGTAAGTTCATAATTTACTCTGGATAGCATACACTCGTCTTCCCACGCCAGCTCCCGACAGGCTTAGTGCGTTGGGTCCGCTTAACGACGTGAGCATCGTCAATTAGTTTTGTAATGTCGAAACGTCAATAAATGACTTAAATCCCTAAGTCAGCATTTTGATTTACAGGCCTTGTCTCTTAAAGTCATTTCGGGAGCTGGAACCACCAACCAGCCATTCGAA
This sequence comes from Clitarchus hookeri, assembly GCA_002778355.1. Taxonomy (NCBI): domain Eukaryota; kingdom Metazoa; phylum Arthropoda; class Insecta; order Phasmatodea; family Phasmatidae; genus Clitarchus; species Clitarchus hookeri. Next base: position 187,919 of record NQII01004537.1, read on the forward strand.
AGGTTTCCAGGTGTTTTCAGTGTAATGTGTACTGTTATCAGTGTTTAATTGGCGTGTGGAGTGACATCACAACTCCGCATTTAGCTAACTTGATACCAGCATAACTGTCCACCTCACAACGGGCACCCACGGCGGTACTGGGCCGACCGCGACCGCCCACGGCTAGCAGCATATCGAACCGCAAGTAATACGCCTTCAATCGAGATGTAGAGGAACGGGAGAACAGTCTAGCCACCTGGGTGACTCGGCCGCGACCCACAACAGTAGAGCAGTCGGTAATGATTCTACAATACATCTCTGGTGAGTGTTTCCCGACAGAACTCTGCACGGAAAACGGTGCAGCGGTGATGTCTCTACCATTCTCCAACCCCGACCTCACGCCAACGCGTAAACAATGCATTTCTTTACTTTTACAACAACAAAAAAGAGCGCTTGAAAACTAACTCAAAAATGTAAATAAAAAATTTTCTCACTTCAGTAACAGCTACCACATTACTCGGTCACGTACGCTGTGAGATTATTCTTTTAATGTCAGGTTAGAACGCAAGTCTTGGACGACGCCGGGATGGATGTTATGCCCTAGAACTGACTAACAAGTGTACATACAGCATAGCTGTATCTACACTGAAGCGAAAAAAGTCATGGGATACCTCCTAATATCGTGTCGAACCTCTTTTGCCTGGCGAAGTGCAGAAACTCGACGTGGTAGGGACTCAACAAGTCATTGGAAGTCCCCGGTAGAAATATTGAGCCATGCTGCCTCTATAGACGTCCATAATTGCGATAGTGTTGCCGGTGCAGGAGTTGGTGCACGAACTGACTTCTCGATTATGTCCCATAAATGTTCGATGGGATTCATGTCGCCGCTAGAACCACCGGTTTTCATTCGCTGGAATTGTCCAGAATGTTCTTCAAACCAATCGCAAACAGTTGTGGCCGGGTGACATGGCGCATTGTCATCCATAAAAATTCCATCGTCGTTTGGGTACATGAAGTCCATGAATGGCTGCAAGTGGTCTCCAAGTAGCTGAACATAACCCTTTCCAGTCAATGATCGGTTCAGTTGGACCAGAGGACCCAGTCCATTCCATGTAAAAACAGCCCACACCATTATGGAGCCACCACCAGCTTGCACAGTTCCTTGTTGACAACTTGGGTCCATGGATTCGTGGGGTCTGCGCCACACTCGAACCCTACCATCAGCTCTTACCAACTGAAATCGGGACTCATCTGACCAAGCCACGGTTTTCCAGTCGTCTTAGGGTCCAACCGATATGGTCACGAGCCCAGGAGAGGCTTAGTAAAGGCACTCGAGTAGGTCTTCTGCTGGTATAGTCCAATAAAGCCAAATTTTGCCGCACTGTCCTAACGGACAGCAGTTTTGCTTGTCTGTTAACACTGACCATTCTGCGCACACGTCGTTGGTCTCGGTCATTAAGTGCAGGCGGTCGGCCACTGCGTTGTCCATGGTGGGAGGTTATGCCTGAAATTAGGTATTCTCGGCGCACTCTTGACACTGTGGATCTCGGAATGTTGAATTCCCTAAGCATTTCCGAAATGTAATGTCCCATGCGTCTAGCTCCAACTACCATTCCGTGTTCAAAGTCTGTTAATTCCCGTTGTGCGGCCATAATCATGCCAGAAACCTTTTCACATGAATTACTTGACTACAAATGAAAGCCCAACCAATGAACTGCCCATTTATACATTTTGTACGCAATACTACTGCCATCTGTATATTTGCATATTGCTATCCCATGACTTTTGTCACCTCTGTGTATATAACTAAAGGAATTTATGTAATGGGTGTTCTAAGGATGTTGATACGGGTCCCCACTTTACCTTGCTTACCAGATTAAGGTGGAAACTGATGAATTTGCCCGGCGCCATAACTCGGTGAGCATGAGTTAGTGAGGGTGGTGCGGTCGACGGCCCGTGGGTCCGTGGTGTCCTCTGTCAGTCTGCGGTTCTTGGAGATAATGAAGTTACCAGTAATTAAATATAGCTATTATGTAGGTGAGGCTGTGAGCCACCTCACACGCTCTTACTTGCACTCTGGTGTTACTGTAAGATGGTGCAGTCCGAAATATTCAGAGGGGTTAAAATAAATAAAACGCTAGCATTTGCTCAATACGTTCACTTGTTCCTTGACGTGCATACGCACTTACGCCATCACATTCCGAACTCATGCGGACCCGGCACTCGGTCAGCCGGTGACCAATGCCGAACAACAATAGCCCAAGCCATGTGTGGTTTAAGTTGTGAATACTCGTTACGTCCTGGTTGAATTACAGGGCGGCATAACGGTCGACCCCTCGGCACCAAGGAAATAAAAATGTTCCTCTTAAGTTACGTTACTATTACAGTGAAAATGGCCGCAGCGGAAGTTGAAGGTGCCGAGGGGTCCGCGCGGAGAGAAACTCCCGTGCTGCCGGCCCGAGTGCTGAAGTCTGGGTTTTGGGCAGTTGCAACAAGAGCACCTTTTATGTTAATTAGTCATTCTTCTCAATAGAACAATATCAAAAGTGAGTTATTACTGACAGCAAAAAAGTTGTCTGCAATAAGAGGGGGGGGGGGCACCTTTGTTAGTTTCATTGTGAAAGGAGGTATCAACGAGAGTTTGCTTTTGGGTTGAAGATCCCGGTAACATAGAACGATGTTCGGAGAATTGTAACTTAATATCACTTCGTTTACGATATTTTTAAAAACTTACGTTTTGAAATCTTAATTTGTAACAGCTTGTCTCACTTAACATTCAGTTTAGGTATAAAGAGTCCTGTATTTTCCCCACTTTATTTTGTATAAGGAATCACCTCACCAAGTTTGTAGGCCGAGTTCCGTNTATAAAGAGTCCTGTATTTTCCCCACTTTATTTTGTATAAGGAATCACCTCACCAAGTTTGTAGGCCGAGTTCCGTCCTATACTCTATACGAAAATAAATACAGTAATTTGTATTTCTTGAAAGCACATTCATAGGTACACTACAGATAGAAACGGTGATTGCCATGCCGCCGTACTTCATGTATACGTTGTTTACGATAGAGTGAGTACTTTGAAATCAACCATTGAAAAGTATCACTGCGCCTATTGATATACAGTTTTTATCTGACACCTGGACTGGCATGCGCCCAGTTAAGTTAGTAACGACGGAGGGAAAGAAGTTGAATGTCTTAACGTTGAATTAAAATTGTCAGGGAAACTTTTGCAAATGTTTAATTTTTTTTAAGTGTAAGAATCAACATATTTGTAAAATACTTATTTTTCCAATAATTTCACAGTTTCACTAGTCCGACGCATGAATAAAGAGATGAGGTCGTGTCCGAAATGGTGACGTATTTGGTATCTGGTATTTTGATACAAAATGAAAAAAATCAGCTCCATGTTGGTTTTGGCCTTCAAAACACGTACGTGGATGCGTAATTAAAACGTTTTTTCGAAACAAATAACTGTTCATTAATTAAACTAGGCAAGTTTCGAAAGCAGGGTTGTGTTGTGTTTTGTTTATGTATCTGGTAACAAAATTTTTTTTTTAAGTCGTTGCATAATTTATTATTTACTAACATATTCGCAGCATTCCAGTGATGATTGTAGAAATAATACGTACGTTTTAAGCATTACATTTAGATAAAAATAAAAATTCACTGTTAATGTAGAAATGCGTTGCCGCGAGTGCTAAACAAGTGACTGTCGACAACGTCCGAATTGAAACTTATGAAACGTCNTCCGAATTGAAACTTACGAAACGTCAAATTACGAAATAACGAATTTGTAATTTCGGACATGGCCTTAATTTTACGCAAGGCGGAATAATACACAACGTGCATACAAGTAGATCTTAAGCAGGGCTTTCGAAAACGCTCAGTTTACCGTGAACAGCCCATAACTACAAATGCTATAGATTTAGAAAGTGTGATATTGTGAATGTACGGAACTTTGCAGTGCTAGAAGAGTCTGTCAGTTGCAGGTGTCTGCTGGGCTGCGTACCTCCAGAGGGAGAACGGTGTCCAGAAGACATCGCAATGCGAGCCCGCCGCCCCCACCAGGGGAGCCACACTTGCTTACTTTATCCTCCCCCGGNTGTCCAGAAGACATCGCAATGCGAGCCCGCCGCCCCCACCAGGGGAGCCACACTTGCTTACTTTATCCTCCCCCGGCAGCCTGACTAACGGAGCGTGCCGTAATTGACCTGTCGCGGCGCTGGCTGTAAAGTTGGCAGCGCCGACCACTAACTTGCGCGCACTAGCGCTGCCACGCGGCCGGCCACGTAAACATGCCAGCAGTCTGTGCCCCTCAGCCCTTCTCTGTGGGTACAGTTTGTTTGGCAACAAAACGTTGTACTTTCCTTACCGTAGGTGAGTTTGTGTGGTTCGCTATTCTGCTAGGTTAACATTATTTATCTGCCATAGTCANTATAAAGAGTCCTGTATTTTCCCCACTTTATTTTGTATAAGGAATCACCTCACCAAGTTTGTAGGCCGAGTTCCGCCCTATACTCTATACGAAAATAAATACAGTAATTTGTATTTCTTGAAAGCACATTCATAGGTACACTACAGATAGAAACGGTGATTGCCATGCCGCCGTACTTCATGTATACGTTGTTTACGATGAAGTGAGTACTTTGAAATCAACCATTGGAAAGTATCACTGCTCCTATTGACATACAGTGTTTATCTGACACCTTGACTGGCATGCGCCCAGTTAAGTTGGTAACGACGGAGGGAAAGAAGTTGAATGTCTTAACGTCGAATTAAAATTGTCAGGGAAACTTTTGCAAATGTTTAATTTTTTTTAAGTGTAAGAATCAACATATTTGTAAAATACTTACTTTTCCAATAATTTCACAGTTTCACTAGACCGACGCATGAATAAAGAGATGAGGTCGTGTCCGAAATGGTGACGTATTTGGTATCTGGTATTTTGTATCTGGCGGATGTTAGCAAAAATACAAAATGAAAAAAATCAGCTCCATGTTGGTTTTGGCCTTCAAAACACGTACGTGGATGCGTAATTAAAACGTTTTTTTTCGAAACAAATAACTGTTCATTAAATAAACTAGGCATGTTTCAAAAGCAGGTTTGTGTTGTGTTTTGTTTATATATCTGGCAACAAATTTTTTGTTTTTAAGTCGTTGCATAATTTATCATTTTATTATTTAAGANATAATTTATTATTTACTAACATATTCGCAGCATTCCAGTGATGATTGTAGAAATAATACGTACGTTTTAAGCATTACATTTAGATAAAAATAAAAATTCACTGTTAATGTAGAAATGCGTTGCCGCGAGTGCTAAACAAGTGACTGTCGACAACGCCCGAATTGAAACTTATGAAACGTCAAATTACGAAATAACGAATTTGTCATATCGGACATGGCCTTAATTTTACGCAAGACGGAAGAATACACAACGTGCATACAAGTAGATCTTAAGCAGGACTTTCGAAAACGCTCAGTTTACCGTGAACAGCCCGTAACTACAAATGCTATAGATTTAGAAAATGTGATATTGTGAATGTACGGAACTTTGCAGTGCTAGAAGAGTCTGTCAGTTGCAGGTGTCTGCTGGGCTGCGTATCTGCAGAGGGAGGCCGATGTCCAGAAGACATCGCAATGCGAGCCCGCCGCCCCCACCAGGGGAGCCACACTTGCTTACTTTATCCTCCCCCGGCAGCCTGACTAACGGAGCGTGCCGTAATTGACCTGTCGCGGCGCTGGCTGTAAAGTTGGCAGCGCCGACCACTAACTTGCGCGCACTAGCGCTGCCACGCGGCCGGCCACGTAAACATGCCAGCAGTCTGTGCCCCTCAGCCCTTCTCTGTGGGTACAGTTTGTTTGGCAACAAAACGTTGTACTTTCCTTACCGTAGGTGAGTTTGTGTGGTTCGCTATTCTGCTAGGTTAACATTATTTATCTGCCATAGTCAATTCGCGGTTCCGTCACACTTTTTGAATCAAACCTTTGAAAAATCATTACATGTATAACGTGCTTGGTTGTTTCCCAAATACACTGAAAGGCCAAAAAAACTGGCACACCTGCCTAATATCGTGTAGGGTCCCCGCGAGCACGCAGAAGTGCCGCAAGACGTGGCATGGACTCAACTAACGTCTGAAGGTATGCAGGAGGCAATTCACACCATGAATCCTGCAGGGCAGTCCACAAATCCATCGGATTGTGAGACGGTGGAGATCTCTTCTGAACAGCACGTTGCAAGGCATCCCAGATATGCTCAATGTTCATGTCTGGTGATTTAGGTGGCCAATGGAAGTGTCTAAAGTCAGAAGAGTGTTCCTGGAGCCACTCGGTAGCAACTCTCGACGTGTGGGATGTCNTGCTTACGTATCTGTCACCTGTCAGAGTCGTATCTAGACGTATCAGGGGTTCCATTTCACGCCAACTGCACATGCCCCATACCATGAAAGAGCCTCCACCAGTTTGAACAGTCCCATGTTGACACGTAGGGTCCATGAATTCATAAGGATGTTCCCATACCTGTACACGTCCATCCGCCCAATACAATTGGAAACGAGACTCGTCATACCAGGCAACGTGTTTCCAGTCATCAACAGTNCATCCGCCCAATACAATTGGAAACGAGACTCGTCATACCAGGCAACGTGTTTCCAGTCATCAACAGTCCAATGGCAGTGTTGGCGGACCCAGGCGAAGCGTAAAGCTTTGTGTCGTGCAGTCAACAACGGTACACGAGTGAGCCTTCGGCTCCGAAAGCCCATGCCAATGATGGTATATTGAATAGTTCACACGCTGGCACTTGTAGATGCCCCAGAATAGAAATCTGAGCCAATTTGAGAAAGGGTTGCACGTCTGTCACGTTTAATGATTTTCGTCAGTCGTCGTTTGTCCCGTTCGTTCACGATCTTTTTCCAGCCGCAGCGATGTCGAAGATTTGATGTTTTACCGGATTCCCGATATTCACGGCACACTCGTGAAATGGTCGTACGCGAACATCCAAATTTTATCGCTACCTCGGAGATGCTATGTCCCATCTCTCGTGCGCTGACTATAACACCATGTTCAAACTCACTTAAATCTTGATAACCTGCCATTGTAGCAGCAGCAACCGATCTAGCAACTTTGCCAGACGCTTGTAGTCTTATATAGGCGCTGCCGACCGCATCGCGTTACTCTGATTGGTTCCATACCTCTGCATATGCACAACTATACCAGTTTTTTTTTGGCTCTCCAGTGTATGTCATGTATCACAAATATTTTATACTTCTGTTAACATAATATTGTCTTATTTTTGGTTAAATTGAACTTCTATGTATATTTCATTTATAAATGATAGTATTTCATTTATAATTAATATGAATAACAACAGGGAGAAAATAGGTACGTTGGTAATGTCTAGTAAGAAATAGGTACAATGCAAAATATTATTACACTGAGTGCTCACGAATGCGGTGCGTTGTCCTTTTGGTGTTATTTTCTAGGCCTGGTGAAGCTTTGTGTGCATGAGGCGGAGGAATATCTTGAAAGTAGAACTTAAGCGGGGCTTCAGAAAACTTGGAAAAAACCGTGAATGCACTATAGTTGGTGTTATCGGAGGCACTTCTTTATATGCTGTTCGGGTGGCGGTAGTAGGTGCCATTTCTGCTATAAAAACTGCTATTTCTGCTCTTGTTCGCTGAGGTAAAGCAGAATTAGCCTAACGATCAAGACAAAAAGAAACACCCAATTAAAAATTACAACTGTAGAAATGTCATAATGATGAGTGATAATTGCGAGAAAAAAAAATCTTTTACACAGATTGGTGATGAGATTGGGTATCCTGTAAGAAGTGCTCAGGGATACGCACTTAGTAATAAAAATAAACGAAATCACATTTATCCTCGAAAGTAAGTTTTCCTTGGTAGCTTGAATTTTTGGATACGCGTGAACTACGCAGAGAAAATAATCATTATCTCAATTTTCCTAATAATATTTATTTATTTATTTCCGACATTCTGGTTGTCTGCTGTTTATTGTTCGTTGGGTGTCCCGTCGTGAGCAACTGTACTCTCTGCTGCTTTGCTGCTCGTGAAAAATGCCACTTGCTCTCTGATAGCAGAAATAGCATACCACACGAACAAAGCTCGTGTCTCGTCCGCAGTTGGGGCCGCGGTGGTGTAGTGGTTAGACTACTCGTCTCCCACCTGGGCGAACCGGACCGGGTTCGATTCCCGGTGGGGTCGCTCCCGGTTGTTCGCATGTGGGGATCGAGCCGAACGATACCGCTGGTCGGCGGGTTTCCTAGGGAATTTCCCGTTTCCCCCCGCCCTTGCATTCCGGCGCAGCTCCACACTCACTCTCAGCGGCTGTGGCACATTTACATTCTGCCGAATTTATTCACAGTTTTTGGGCACCAGCGGCCGAACCTTAACAACAGGAACAAAAGAAAGAAAATACATTGCTGCATTTTTAGTCATTAAGGATAGGGAAATTTTCGTATTGTAGTGCATTCACGGTTACTGCCAACTTTTGCGAAGCCTTGCTAAAATTATATTTTCAGGATATTCCTCCGCTTCATGCAAACAAAGCTTAACCAAGTCTAGAACATTACACCAAAGGGACATCGCGCCGCATTCGTGCGCACTCAGTGTAATAATATTTTGCATTACAACTATTTCTTACTAGGCATTACCAAAATACCTTTTTTCGTTATGTTTTATTTGTATTAATTATAAATGAAACATTGTAATTTATAAATGAAATATAAGTAATATTTTAATTGAATAACCAATGAGATACAAAATGCTTGTGAAACTTAACATATTTTGGAAAAAACCAAAACTTATCGTGGTTCTTATTTTATAATTTAAAAAGTGTTTAATGTCATCTTATGTGCCTAATTCTCACAATTATAACAAATATTTACGAAATAATGACCCTTTTGAAATGTTCGTGTTATTTGCGACTTGGAAACAAAAACTTTTCAAGCATATTCTAGCTGTTTATCGGCAATTTGCTCCCATAGTGAAGAGTCATGACTGGGCCTGGATTTTGATGCGTGCTTATTATTTGCTTAGGGTCTCTCACAAGGTGTCAAAAAAATCGTTTCATCGATTGCGAAATCGCCGTGACAAGAAATATTACCCATCCCTAGATGCATGTTCACCCCAGTCATAAGCCTCACTAACTGCAACTCTTGTAGCATGTCTTTAAATATAATTCTTGAAGTTCTCCGACCCCATGGTATATCTTTAGAGAGTGTTGTAATCTGACGACTATGAATATACTGAAGTGCCGGTACGGATATTTGATAGCTTCCTGGTTTTGTCCTCGGTTGACGAGCTTAAGCGATGTGTTCGCCCGTTGTAAATATGCGCGGTTTCCACGACTCTGAACAGAGATTGGATTCTTACATTTAAGTCCGTGCTGCAGTTCTTAAAAGTGCAGTTAAGCGTTTAAGGCTCAGTATCATCCGCCATGATAAATCTTCCAATTATGTGCCATAACTTTATTTTAAATTAAATAACTGAATATTTATTATTATGGTGCATTGGCATTTCACAAATTCCTTCCAATGTCGTCGCCAAATGTCATTTACGCTTTATATGGTAATTGTAAAACGGTAAGAATCAATTAATAATAAACAATTATGCCGAGCGGATTATGTCATAATTACTTGACAAAAGTTCAGCATTTAAATTTTTTTCTACAGGCTAACGTATATTGCCAGAGAGCTATTGGTTACAGTTACGAAACAAGTGTCCCTAAAAAACTGGAATAACGCTTTCAGACCCCACATTAAATTACGTTTTCAGATGTCGCAAACAAGAAATTTTATGATCCGTTCTATACCTACTTAAAGTCGACAAAACTCTTTGTTTCGTTATCACAAATGATGAGCTGTAGGGTTTGTGTTAGGCTATATTAATGTGAACCAATCATAACCCAGATCAGTAACATGGCTTGCGAATCAATTCCTCACATGGAAGATCCATGGTCGCTGACGCTTCGCAATGTACTGCATCATTAAAAAATAACCCTAATATGCATCATGTACACAATTGTGCGTGAATGAGTTGAGCTAGAAACACGTAACTCAACACGGCATGCGAGACCGAGTGGAGATTGTTTGGGCGGCTCTGAACAACGAGGTCTTGAGAGCCGGTGAGAGTGAATCGAGGTGAGTATGGAGCAGCCCCGGAATGCAAGGACGGGAGAAACGGGAGATCCCATCCCGCCGACCAGCGGCATCGTCCGGCATGATTCCCACATGCCAAAATCCTCGGGGCGACCCCGCCGGGAATGGAACCCGGTTCGCCTTGGCGGGAGGCGAGATGTGCGAGGTCGAGGTGTAACACGTAAACACTGCACTGTGGTGGCAGAATCTCTTACAAGGTTGCTTCTCGAACGTGGAGCGGATAACCCCGACGTAACGAAGTAGCTGCCTTCCGAGAGGCGCGGGGGAAATGTTGTCAGTTTCCGGACTGTACCCGCTCCGCTCCGCTCCGGCGGATGTTCCGGCGCCCGGAACAATGGGCTCCGGGTGCCCGTAGGAGAGGGGTTGTGTCAGGGTAAGGGGGTGACAATCAACAGCTTTACTGCGCGGTCGGCCCAGCCCCTGCGGTGGCACATACGTTAGCGCGTTTGCCCCCTGCCGCGCCTGAGTTATGCAGCCTGCAGCGCCTTCTCTCCACTCGGGTTGCCTGCCCGGACGTGCAGGCGTGCGATTTTTTGTTTTTAACTCTTTCAGCTCCCGTGCCCATTATCTAGGACGTGTTGCACATGAAGCGTGTTTACGGTCGCCTCTGTACACAACAAGGAATCAGTCGCCGGTGTTTCGAACATCTTCCTTCTGAGTAATATGATTTGTGCAAGTTCCTGCATCTTTCGTTTGCGAATAGTTAAGGCCCCCGTCTGCCTGGCACTTGAACTGCACTGCAGAATGTTTGAAATCCTGTTTTTTTTGACAAAACTATTAAACGTGCCCCCGTATGTTTACCTACGAAAGTACATCATACCCCAGACGAGGAAGGAACGGTACTTTAAAGTTAAAACGTATGCTGTAAATATTATTTCAAAGCCCCCCCCAACATAGTTAAAAATGGATTTTGTCAAACTGCCGTATGTTAAAACATACTAGCTGGAAACGAGGCAAACTACGATAGGAGCCTGTATTGAACTATGCTACAGACTTTCTATGAATAAAATGATAGTGTCACCGCTGAAAGTGCCGTATGTACACGCAGCACCACGAGAACACTGCACGCCAGTTCAGAGCCCTGAGCGTAGCGGCGATGGCGCTCTTGTAACACGTGTCAGTGTGACCCTTATAGCTCCCACGCTTCTCAACCAAAAAAGGAGAAAAACAACGCAGGCAGGCGGGATCCTTAATGCTGGCTTCAGCAAACACTCACTACGTCATTCACTAGTCGCGAGAAGCACGCTCTACACAAATACAGCACCCATCAGAAATGTCTACTGTTGCAACACTCGAGTTCGTACATTAATTCGGGACTGAACGGGTTAACGCGGCTACCCAGTGCAAGACCGGCTGAATGCAAGCATGGGGCTTTACAGGCTACATTTTTAGGATCTCGAATTTATTGAAAATGCATATGGCCATATGCACGTGCACATTTCGAGGGTTATTGGCGTTCATTGCATTTTATAAACGTTATAGCATATTTCGGCATATGTGTTTGGAATTAGAAACAATTTAAATGACCTCTAACCAAATTTGTTTCTCCTTAGTTTTGGACCCACCTTACCAGTTGCTATTATCAACTTGCTGAGTAACGGGAACGGACTAACGGCACTTTACTTTTACCACCTAGGTGATATTTCATTTCCCGACATGTACGTAAGACGTACAGACAATACGATTGAAGGAGGGAATAAGAAACAAGTTATTTACTAATTTTATTTAAATATNTGTACGTAAGACGTACAGACAATACGATTGAAGGAGGGAATAAGAAACAAGTTATTTACTAATTTTATTTAAATATTTATTTTGGAAAGCAAATTTATGTTTTAATTTTTGGTCACGTATTTTAGAAAGTACATCTTAATTATAATTTTCATTAGTTTTAAGTTAAAAAAGAAAGAAACATATTTCTTGGCACTTTGTACACAAAACGTTTGAGAACAACCACATATCCTTAACTCTTACGTACATGTTCTTATGCACACGTCTGTACATAATAACGTTGCCGTAGGCGTGAATAAACCTCTATGTGGGAGATAGGTGGTATTTTCATGCATTCGTTTGGCCGCCACAGCTTACAGTAGCCTCAGAGAGATAATCAGAAATGTCTTTTTCAGTTAACAAAAAAAAAANTTCGTTTGGCCGCCACAGCTTACAGTAGCCTCAGAGAGATAATCAGAAATGTCTTTTTCAGTTAACAAAAAAAAAAAGTGCAGCAGTAGATATTTAATAAACCAATGGGTGCGGGGTAATAGTGGCTAGTCAACATATGGTGTNAAAAAAAAAAGTGCAGCAGTAGATATTTAATAAACCAATGGGTGCGGGGTAATAGTGGCTAGTCAACATATGGTGTCATCGTGTACTGTCAAATTTGCTCAGAGGACGAGAAATGTGCAAATATATTTCAAAGTATCAACTGCACATCCACGACAAAGGAAGGGAAAAAGAACAGACAATAACAACTTCTTACGCAGGTAAAACTTAAGTCCTCTGTTTATATATTTTCAACCGAAGGCTTTAGCATGCAGCAACATTCCATGGANTTACGCAGGTAAAACTTAAGTCCTCTGTTTATATATTTTCAACCGAAGGCTTTAGCATGCAGCAACATTCCATGGAATAAATTAAACAGTCCAGTTATGCGGTCATACAAATGTAAATAAAAAATTTCAGATAACTCAGCTCTTAGAAAAAAATATCTACCTCCACTGCATGAATCAACTCTGGAGTCATGCCATTCTGACGTCAGAGGAAGCTGTGCGTGGATAACGGCGGAAGAGACGACCGATTCATGTGGTCGATACATAGCCAATTNTCTGACGTCAGAGGAAGCTGTGCGTGGATAACGGCGGAAGAGACGACCGATTCATGTGGTCGATACATAGCCAATTACGTAGTTGGTAAGTTACATACTAATGAACCCAGCAAATATCATCTTCTCGCTCGAGGAACCCAAGATTTGGAAATGTTTCTCTGCGACTACTGTAGCCATATGAAATTGAGAATAGCAATAATGTGCTTGTTGTACTCAAAGATCGAGCTTGNTTTCTCTGCGACTACTGTAGCCATATGAAATTGAGAATAGCAATAATGTGCTTGTTGTACTCAAAGATCGAGCTTGTTATTTGCTGAAAGCAGCGAAGTCCTTCCTAGTATTTCATCCTAATGTATGCACGTAACCTGTTTAGCGTACGGATTACTCTGTATTGCAGGGGGGGAAATAAGCGCACTGTTTCCAGCTGTAAAATATGTAATTGTAAATGTGCAAATGGGAAGCAAAAGTGATGTTTAAAGTGATACTGTCTGTC
>NQII01004538.1:0-224714 GCA_002778355.1 Clitarchus hookeri
CTTCTCGTCCTGGACGTGTCACTCGTCTCTCTACATTGCAGGACCTCAAGGTCTCGTATGAGATGCCGTGCTTAGCTGGTAACTGTAGTGTACGCACGCTGCTTCTCGTCCTGGACGTGTCACTCGTCTCTCTCCACATTGCAGGACTTCAAGGTCTCGCATGAGATGCCGTGCTTAGCTGGTAACTGTAGTGTACGCACGCTGCTTCTCGTCCTGGACGTGTCACTCGTCTCTCTCCACATTGCAGGACTTCAAGGTCTCGCATGAGATGCCGTGCTTAGCTGGTAACTGTAGTGTACGCACGCTGCTTCTCGTCCTGGACGTGTCACTTGTCTCTCTCTACATTGCAGGACTTCAAGTCTGTGGAAAGGTCTCGCTGTAAGCGGACTTCCGAAAAATAAAATCAATAATTGAATTTAAATAACTTTATATTATTCGATGGTATTTGTTTTACTAGCTATAAATTTGAATAAACAAATCCATCACATACATCAATAGTTCATACAATGTACAGTATATAAAGAAAAAAAACTCGTTGACTGTTGTTCGAACAGTAACGTACAGGAAGTAGGAAACCTGTAAATGTACAAAAATAATTATTACAACAATTTATAAGACGTTATTATGTTAAAAATAACTTCTAACATTAAACCGAATTTTGTTTCTTGAAAACTCCTTAGTAAAATTACGTTAAAATAATTTTTTCTTTGATATTTATAAATAGGAGTATTATAGAGTCGTAGATAACGTTATTTTGCTAATTATAAAGCAATTTTTTGCCATATGTACCGATTTCGTTGTTGATGTCGAAAATTGTTTGCATCAGGCTATTTAATAACGGTCTTTCGTTACGTAAAGCGACCGCCTCTATTGTAAGGAACTGTAAAACAGTATAAGTGAACTCGTAAATACTCTTATATTGGTTAAGTTGAAATATTGTATTCTTGCACTAACGGGCATTCTGTCATACAGAAAGTTCCTTAAGTTCTTGCTCAACATAAAATCACATCTGAGGGCAAAAATAAACACGAAATATCGACAAACTTATTTGCTTTAATGTCATCATATAGTAAGTAGTAAGAGATAATAGACAGCAAGGTCGAGAATTCGCAGTTGTTATGTAAGTTACAAGGTACTCCAGCCAGCGTGTATTTCTTAACGCCTGGTGATTCGCAACCCGCTATGCACATACGTAGTGACAACTGCGCTTTCCCAGGCGTTTATCCCAAGTGTCTTGGACAGTGGATTGAACCAGTATTTGTAGCAAAATAATTGTCTTAGTAACAAAATAATACTATCGAGAACTCTATAATACAGATATTTATGTATTGTAAAAAAATCGTTTTAAAATTTTTTTTACAGGAGCTTCCAAGAAAATAAAATTCGTTTCAAATTAGAAAAATGATTTTTAAAAATTTTGTTATCTTAAAGTTCTAAATAATACAATTTTTTGAATTAAAAAAACATTTTTTATACGTACTGGTTTTTCCGTTTCTCTAGGTTACTGTTAAAAAATAGACAAAAATATTTTTTATTACAAAACTTGTAAATATTATCAACTGCATGTATTGCTGCATTTGGTAGTTTTATTAATTCAAATCTGCATTCATTAAAAAAAATCCTATAGAAATATGTGAAGCATTTAAATTTCAGTTCTTGACTTTACATTTCTGAAATTCAAGTACAGCGAGACCTATCCGTAGTCCTTTAACCCTTTGAAACCCACTTTAACGTACGGTTGCAGGTGTTGCAAACAAAACAATTTACGATACGTGCTGTGCTTAAGTCAACACAACACTTGTTTCGTTGTCACAGCCAATGAGCTGTAGGCTATATGTTCGGCTACAGTTATAAGAACCAGTTATGACTTAGACCAGTAAGGCGGTTTGCGAATCATAAACCCACAAGTATAATGATTGGTCATTGAGCTTCGCAGTGTACAGTGCTGACTAAACATTACCTGCACGTGCGTACTGTACACAATTGTGCACACTGGATCAGAGTGGGTCAAGACTCCCGCCAGCTTGTGCTTCAACTGTGTTGAAAAAAAAGCATTTTTTCGACGAAACAATTAAACGTGACTCCAAAAGGTTTACCTCCGAAAAGAAAGTACATTCCAGATGATCGCGGAATGGAACATCCAAGACATTACGCACACTATAAAACATTATGTTGACGCCCTCCAACATCCCTAAATATGGCTTCTTCAGACTGTTATATCTCAAAATATATGACCCGGGTACGTGCGAAAGTACGGTAGCGCCCGCACTCCACTTCATTACAGAGTCGAGTCCAATACAGTTATATGTTCACAGCTGAAAGACACGCGCAGGCGAGTCGCAGGAAAGACAACACACCAGTCCGGCAAAAAGGAGTTAGACTGCCAAGAAAATATTTCGTTGAATAAACAGTATATATTTGTTTGGCCACTCATTTGATCGCCTTCGTTCGTAAATACAGCTCAAGATATTTTTTGTGACATTTAGGTTAGTAAAAGTGTTTGTTATTGCATTTACCGATGCCTAATAGTGGTATAAGCATCCCAATGACACAAGTTCTACAGGACACTTACAGAAGTACAGCTGTAAAACTTGAAATATTTATTTGTGCACGTTGTCCAGTATTCTAAATCTATTTATTTAAAATAAACACTCGCTGATCACCAACGGTCACTTTAGCTCGGGCGAAAATGATCCAGGTTCGAATCTCGGCCAAGCTTCGAACTTTTTTATATTAACCGAAACTGTTTAATGTACGTGGAGTCAAACAAACCCTTGAAGTTACCAACAAAATCGTTGTCTGGGGCAACTAAATAAGAACAATAACATACTTTGGTTGCTACAACAAAATATTTCATTGCCCCTATACATACAAACAATTATAGGCTGTTCACGGTAAAGGCAGCATTTTTGAGGCCCTAGTTACTGGTGTTCAGTCATATTTAATCCTTTGACCATTTTTTAAAATAAATATTGCCATGTCAGTAATAAACAAAGTGTGCATAATCCACCGCGCTCAGAAGCCAACGTCTAAAGATAAAAAAAAATTATTTAGTATTATTCCAAAAGAGAGGTCTTTCAGAAGGGCTTACTTTACTNGCCAACGTCTAAAGATAAAAAAAAATTATTTAGTATTATTCCAAAAGAGAGGTCTTTCAGAAGGGCTTACTTTACTGCAACATCCTATGTATGATAACGCCACATTAACTTTGCTTAATTCAACAAAACATTTTTCATAGTGTAATGAGATACCCGCATGCGCAAACACTGATTTTACAGATATGACTTCAGTAGTTCAGAGTGAACGGACGTCANGATACCCGCATGCGCAAACACTGATTTTACAGATATGACTTCAGTAGTTCAGAGTGAACGGACGTCAGAGGAAAGACAATGGAAACACTGCGATGTGCGGCAAATAACCGATCTACGATTACGTATGGAGCTTACTGGAGTTAGACCACTCTGTATAGCTATAGACACGGGTTACATTTGCTGGTAATCGTTGCGTTATAAAATTCGTCTCAAGGCGAGTTAAAAATAAACAGACTCAGCATAAATGGTAAAGTTGTGTTTGCGGACTAACAGCAATGCAAATTAATGGTGTGACATAATGAGTTGACGGTGTCCAGCTGGACAGACACCCTTTACAGCCTCGAGCGAGTGGGAAGACTGTTAACAGAGCGTGTAATTCTCACAGCATGCCGGGTCCTTCTGAAGCAGATTGTGTTTAGCCAGCTCCTTGCAATCAATTTAAATGGTAATCAGCCAGGGACCTTACGCAGAGCGTACAAGACACTTAATGAATTTTAAATTTAGTTTCAGCAACAGTTATCCGGTGGAGCAGACCCTCAGGGAATCATTTTTACAAAGTTGAAGAAAACTTGAATTAGTTTCTTTTGAAAAACCGTTTATTTCACGCTTTGTTCACAGCACTAGCCAGTTAAGAAAGTTTTTTAATTTTATTTCTTCAGGCGTGGTAACCACGCAAAGTGATTCGACTTCCTACTATGGTGGTGATCTGAAACATTAATCTGCGAGGAAACTTCATTCTTTGACTGTCCTAAAACTCTCCCAGTAAATGTTTTACTCTCTCTTGGCGGCATACCAAAACTGCATGGTAATTTTTCTAAGAATATTGCCAAAGTAAAACTTTGACGTGTATATTTAGGCGAGTAACGAAGAGTAAAGTGGAAAATGGCGGGAGTTTAATTGAATTACGAGAGCTGAAACAAAATGTGTACTGCCCGGTTACAAAAAAATTCTAATGACGGTTCATAAAAATCCTCATTTTTGAATTAAAAGGTAAGTTATGAAAAATGCTGCATTTCGGACATTATGTTTATGATTAGGTTATGGTAAGTGCACCATGCACACAGGAAATGCTGTTTGCATTGTGCTCTGCTGAGCATCTACTGTGTTACTTTTACTCTAGGAGTAACGTTGTGGAACGCGGTCGAGAATAGTAATTTGTAACCACGCTAGTCGCGCTGGCACGACTAGTAGTTACGATAACCTGCCATCTGCTTGACAGTCCTCCAAGACAGTAGTGGGGGACGAAGCAAAATGAGTATCTTTCCCCTAACCATACATTTTATTGTTTATACCTACACACATATACTGGAGAGTGAAAATATTTGGGCGGCTCTTAACATCGAGGTCTTGAGAGCCGATGAGGGTGAAGTGAGGTGAGTATGGAGCAACGCCGGAATTCAAGGGCGGGGTAAACGGGAGATCCTCTAGAAAACCTGCGAGCAATGGCATCGTCCGTCATGATTCTCACATGCGAAAATCCGGGGGCGACCCCGCCGGGAATCTAACCAGGCTTGCCTAGGTAGAACGAGTCATCTGATCACACACTCACGTATAGATATTCGAGATATGTTTTTAGAAGCAGTGATACTGAATTCAAATCCCGGGAGAAACACACAGTTTTTTTATTGTAATTTTGATATGGAGTGGATCAATCAGGCCATAAATATTGACGAAGAAGGCTTTGATCTTCATGGGCTCATAGGGTAATTACTATTTTCCGTCGTCGCTTGTCCCGACTCTATTCTCGCACGAAATGGTAATATACCTGCGGAAATTGTTACTAATGAAAAAAAAGAGTGGTTAAAACGAAGAAAGGGCTATTGCATTTACTTGGTAGAACATTATAGAATTATATTTAGTGTCTGAGTAAAAATTCCAGTGCACTTTGTTGAACATGTATTTCTTCTATTCCCTTAATTATCGTGATTTAAATGAAAAGATAAGTACCTTTGTGAACATACTGAACAAAGCGATTGTTATAATACGTTAAACAAGTTATTCGTAGTTACATACGGCAAATGTTCACAGAGTGCTCTATGTGGAAACAGAAGAATAACGTCACTTAACATATCGTAGGAAAGACTTTGTTATCGGGAGACCTTACCTCAAAGTCCCTGTCAGCCAAGACGTCACGCTCTTTGGAAACTCATTTACAGCAACTACACGGCAATCATAAATGATGTTATAATTAAACATTATGCAGCTGTAAATCTTTCATAACGTTCTTGTTCCCTTTTCCGGTGTAAAATAACTTGTTTACATTATTAGTGATAACTTTACTGATGATATTACGTCACGCAATTTCCTTGTAAGTACTGTATCACGCCTTTGATCACTACAGAGACGAAACATATATACGAAAGTAAATGCATAATGCGATAGCCTTAATGAAAATAATGGGTCAAACTTAAAGTAAAGTTGTTTTAGTTAAATTTTATAATAATAGTTCTAGACCTAATAACTATAAAATTGATGAAATACTAAAAATTAAAAAATAACATAACTTTTAATACGCTATGTTATTTAATGCCGCATTTATATTTGCCAGTGTACTGCTTGCATTTGCCCTTAACCAAGCTGAGTTGCTATTGCATGTGATATGTATACAGTAACGGTGGTCGGAAAAAGGAAAACGAGGGGATAGGGAGGTATTTGTTTCTCCCTCACTCTCACTACGGGGCGACAAAGGCCTCACGTGGTATAACTGTAGATTTCCACACTTCACTAATATTTCATAAAGTTGGAGTTCACAAAATAATACTGTATGGTATTTTTGTACTGGTATAAGTTTCTTGTGTAAAACGCGTGGCTAGGAAGCAATACGTGGGTGTGACTTTTTAAAAACTAAGTTTTGGGAAGTAATGCTTCATCCAGAACCATGAGAACCAAATTCTTTACATAACCTTGCTCCCCCCCTGGCCAACCTAACATAACCGGGAATATTCTAAAGTCCCTTTACACAGAAAAAGTGGATTTAAACAGAGACGCTCCTTAGCGTGGACGAAAGCACACAAATATCAATGCTAAAAAGGTAAGTTGAGTTGAGAGATTTGGGCGGCTCTTAACACCGAGGTATTGAGAGTGTGAAATGAGGCAAGAATGGAGCAGTGCTGGAATGCAAGGGCGGCGGAAACGGGAGATCCCTGATAAAATCCACCCACCAGCTGCATCGTCCAGCACGATTCCCACCTGCGAAAATCCGGGAGTGACTTGGCTGGGGATTGAACCCAGTTCACCTTGGTGGGAGGTGAGCAGTCTAACCACTCAGTTACCGCGGCCCCTTAAAAAGGTAGTTTGGTTGGTAGGTAGGCTTGACGTCTACCGCCACTTATTGTGTTGTTACGTTTGGTTTGGAGACGAATGTACCATCCCACGAATGCATTTCGACACAAGTGTTTACATAGTTTTTGAAATGGTACGTCAGGGGCGAAATGAGTTTCCTGTACTCAGATGGCAGCACTTGGCTATCAGCATCAGGAGTGAGGACACAGTTCCACGAGTGTAGCGAATAGTGAACAGGACAAGTGGCAGCTCGCGTGTAAACCACAGTGCGTTACTGCCCGTAGCGTGACACACTTCGAGCATCACCTGTGATGTGGCCAATGTACGCCCTGTAACTCATTTACAACGCATTGTAGGACAAATTTTTAAGTTTAGCAGTTTTGATTAAGGATTAGTCTCACCAAATAACGAATCACTAACATAAAGTGTTATTCCAGTGCAAAACATAGCGTTTGTTGTTTCAATAAATTTACACAAATTGCCTACAGACACGTCTAAGGGACGTGACTAATATGCACTTAGTTAGGCGCGATCTTCTCAAGCTCTCTACACCAGAAATAGTCTCCTGACTCACCGCTGTTATAAGACACTTGGAACCGCTTCGATCAGTCCCGCTCCGCCTGGAAGGTCACACTTCGGTGGCGTCGATCGTCCCTAGCGACTATGTCTCGGCAGCCGACGTGCGCAGGAGTCCTGCAACAATGGCGACCACTAACCTTGTTGTCTCAGGGTTTATACAGTCTGGCCGCGTGTCCTCGACTTCCCCCCTCCGCTTTCCAGACTGACCAGCTCTCCCTCCCTAGGCGCCGTTATGCCTGTCCGTTGTCCTTGACGGCCATAACGATATGTTCATAGGAGCATTTTTGCTTATTTTGACCCCAGGAATCGGCTCCTGAATATTGTTAAATAGCTTAGACACATCCTGTATAAGACAATGTGACTTAAAGAGTTAAGGGGGCGTGTTCACAAATTAACTCCAAATACGTCAATCGGAGTCTATAGGTTTCAGGAATGTAAAATATAAAAACTTAAAAGGGATTTTTTTTTTAACATCGTGAGCAACTGTTTTACAATGTTTGCGCAACTATTTGACCTAATATCTTGCGCCACGATAGCAGACAAAAAAATTTACGGTGTCATAAATAGCTCGGCAGTAACACAACGCTCTGGTAAAATATTCGTTCACATAGTTTGTAAAAACAATTCTGCAGGGTTGCTATTTCTTCGATATTTCTCTGTGTGTTTCTATTAAAAATATGATTAATCCCTATATCGTTAATTGACTTCTCGTGACCCCGTGACCTCTGAACAGACTATCCCAAGTATACTCGTTCACATCTTGAATATTCAAAATAGGCGAAATCATCGTTGGCTTGTGCAAGTCCAGAAGCTAGCTCCAGTGCGGAAAACGCTTTTCCCTGGGTAATGCTATTGGTTGCT
Organism: Clitarchus hookeri; assembly: GCA_002778355.1. Lineage (NCBI taxonomy): Eukaryota > Metazoa > Arthropoda > Insecta > Phasmatodea > Phasmatidae > Clitarchus > Clitarchus hookeri. The sequence goes on from NQII01004538.1 coordinate 8,037, forward strand.
GTTGACACTCCAACTATTTTATAATTACTTGCTTCTTGTGCTATAGACCTACTGAAATTCTTTCTATAGGTTCCAAAACGTCAGATGTTATAAGAAATCCGTAATTATCACCAAAAGCGTATTTTTGCGACACCTCATACCAAAAATTCATGTGAACTTTAAAGGGTCAAGTCTGGGCTACAGCTAATTTAGCACTCGCACATCAGATACAACAGCACACAACACATGCAAAGCACAAACATATGAAAGTTACAAGCAAAATAGCACACGCACAGAAACGAGACTGAAGATTACACAAAACAGTCCTGACAATGAAAGGAAATGATGCTATGTAAATTGTGCGTGCGTGTGTTTGTTACATTGGAATGGAAAAATACTGTTAACAGATAAGTGCATTTTGTTGCTCGTATCGTGATTTGCAGTAATAACAAACTCGATATATACAGTTCATCTTAACCTACACTGCTCGTACAATAACAATCTCCGTCAAAACACTAGTCAAATTCACTACTGTTCCAAGCATTTAAATCTTCAATTGAACTCGGTGGTATCGACGTTCTGATTGGCCACCCACGGCGCACATGCACAAGAATGATAGACTATAGACTAACTTTCTGTGCGCCTCGCCTGCTATTTTCCTGCGCATGTGCTGTGCGTGATTGTGGCATTAGTCATTCTAAATCAAGTTTTATTCTTTCTGTGCTTGAGCCATGTTGTGCCCAGTCTTTAAGGGTTCCGCTTGCCTGGCGCTTGAACTGCGTTGCAGAGTGTTTGAAATACTGTTTTTTTTGACGAAACTATTAAACGTGCCCCCACTATGTATACCTACGAAAATATGAAGGAATGGTACTTTAAAGTCACCACGCATGCCGTAACTATTATTTTGGAGCCCTCCGGTATAGTTAAAAAACCTCTTTTCCCGACTGCCGTATCTTAAATAATACTAGCCGGACACGAGTCAAACTACGATAGGAGCACGTATTGAACTTCGCTATGAACTTTTCATGAATAAAATGATAGGGTCACCACTGAAAGTGACATAGATAGACGCAGCACTACAAGAACACTGCACGCCAGTTCAGAGCCCTGCGCGTAGCGACGAAGTCGCTCTTGTAGTGCCTGCCAGTGTAGCCCTTACAGCTCCCACGCTTATCGGCAAAAAAAAAAAAAGGAGAAACACGATGCAGACAGGCGGGACCCTTAAGGAAAGTGCAACGTGCCATGCTTCTAGTTTGGCGGAGTAGTGGACGATTGTGACCGCGCGTGTATACATTACTGCCAGGCCGTGCTCGCGCAGGTAAGCCAACACACACTCGTGACCTTGACAGCACCGCGATCTAGCCAGACACACATAGGCGGGAGCCTGCAGCACTATCCTTCAGTTTGTAGTTGAAAATCTGCCTACAGTGTCGGTCCTTAACTTTGATGTATGTTCACGATAAAGTGAGCACTTTTCAAGTTAACCTATGAAAAATATAAGTACTGCTGTACTTGTTACAAACAATCTTTTTTGGGGAACAAGATGCTAAAGATTTTATTCTAACTCTAAAATTGAAATATTGTATATTTACAACACAAAAGTTTAGAAAATATTTTAAAAATGGTTTATGCAGCTCAGTATTTATAACAAACCTAAAGTCAACAACATTTGCTTGTTACAATTCAACATAAGTTTTACATGTTCCAAAATAAGGTAGGTGAGTAAATAAAAGTGGTTTAACTTCTCACCGACAGCGAGGCCATTAGAGACGGAGCAAGTTGCTCAGAGAAGCAGGGCCATGAAGGGAGCTGGCCATCGACAGCGAGGTCATTAGAGACGGAGTAAGTTGCTCAGAGATTCAGGGACATGGAGGGAGCCGGTCATTGACAGCGAGGTCATTAGAGACGGAGCAAGTTGCACAGAGAAGAAGGAACATGGTGGGAGCTGGCCATTGACAGCGAGGTCATTAGAGACGGAGCAAGTTGCTCAGAGAAGCAGGAACATGGAGGAAGCCGGCCATCGACAGCGAGGTCATTAGAGACGGAGCAAGTTGCTCAGAGAAGCAGGGCCATGAAGGGAGCTGGCCATCGAAAGCGAGGTCATTAGAGACGGAGTAAGTTGCTCAGAGATTCAGGAACATGGAGGGAGCCGGTCATTGACAGCGAGGTCATTAGAGACGGAGCAAGTTGCACAGAGAAGAAGGAACATGGTGGGAGCTGGCCATTGACAGCGAGGTCATTAGAGACGGAGCAAGTTGCTCAGAGATTCGGGGACATGGAGGGAGCCGGCCATTGACAGCGAGGTCATTAAAGACGGAGCAAGTTGCTCAGAAAAGCAGGAACATGGTGGGAGCCGGCCATCTACAGCAATGTCATTTGAGACGGAGCAAGTTTCTCAGAGAAGCAGGAACATGGAGGGAGCCGGCCATTAACAGCAAGGTCGTTATAGACGTTATCCCCACTCCTGCTTCACTGATTAACCTGGAGCAGGTTGCTCAGTGAAGCAGGAGCGGGGAAGTAGTAAGGATCCATACAAACATTTGCCTGGAGTGATTTCGGGAAACCATAGAAAACCGAAATAAGGATGGCCAGGCGGTGATTCGAACCCAGGTTCTGCCGAATGCGAGTTCAAAGTTCAACCACTGCGCCACCTCACTCGGTCCATCCTCAATTAACGTTTTGTAAAATTTAATCTAAATTTTTTGTGGTGTTACCAAAATAATTTTGGCAAATAGTTTCCAAAGAACTCCTTGCACAAACACGAAAAAGTTTGAACAATGTGTAACGCTCAGGAAGTTTATTTTTAACATGTACTCTACAATGCTAGTCTCGATTCCCAAGGATTTGGCAATCGTATAACTATTCTAGATAATATATATTTCTTATATATATGGGCGAACACAACTTTAACAGTTCATTGATAGAGATAACGAAACAAGTTTTGTGTTGGCTAAACACTCTGAGTTAGGTACAAATGTAATGTTAGTAAGATAAGCTCGAAGTGAGGCACCCATGTTCTCGACTACAAGGCCACCAGTTCTGTTGGTTTCCGTATTCCCATTTATAACTATCCTATTGGCTCTCACTACATCGGACTCACTATATTGTACAACACACATTACTGGCCGGCTCTCTACCTACATAATGCCAAGTTGAAAGTGTCCCCACCATTGTTTTTTCCTACGTAGACTAATATATGTAATCCGTCTTGTGCATCTGAATAATTAACACTTTGAGTGTTGGTGACGTAACATTACGTTACAGAGGACCTCATGAAAACTACCGGCGAAGTAAACTATCTTAGCTCGTGTCTTCAAAGAATGCAGATGTCGCAAAGTTACGGCAAACTCCGTACAACTCAGTTAAATTCAGACGACGTAACGTTACGTTGACAGCACTCGATGCATTAAAGTATATCACATCCAACAGCTGAAACCTTATATGCAATCAGGACTGAAAGGGTAAAATAATAATTATGAACACTTTGAACGCAATGGCAGAGTGTAGCTTGGGCGAAGTAAACCTGGAAATATAATGGCACTTGAAGACAAATAGCACGAATATAGTTTCGTTATTTTGATGATTCTACATGAACGCTTCGGCCCATCAACAAACATTTTCGTGAACAAAATACCACATTTTTACATAGCTATGGCGAATTAACACGATGGATTACTTGATTACTGCACCATGAGCTGTGTACTGTATTGGGTGACAGTAGGCCAGTAATACACGCTGCACAGTGCGGTGTCGTGTCTGGTATGGCGTGTAGCGGGAGGATGGTAGTGAGTCGAAATACAGTGAACAACATAACTGGGTTTCCTGTTGTACTGGCTATACCAGGTCACTTAGTTCTATCTTGTATTTTATATCTCTAAATATGTTCAGTCCTCAAAGTTTTAAAGAATTAAAAACTAGTTTTAAGTCAACAAATCGCATTATTTGATATTTCTATACCATAATGTAATGCTCAGGGACGTGCAAAAATTTCGTTTTTTTGGAACTTATTGTAGTTTGTGTGAGTTCTGCTATTGGCCGACCACTTGAGTGACACGCCCCAAGGAAGCTTCCAGCCTATAGTAAAGCCTCAACGGTTGAGCGACCAATTTCCAGTAAAGAAGTCACACAGGTCGTATAGTTGGCAGTAGCTAATGATATCGCGAACTGCGCTCAAGTAGGTATAGAGCAATGCAGTATATCATCTTACCAAATATACGTTGTTCACCGTAAACTGAGCACTTTTGTAAACCCTGCCCAAGATCTACTGGTAATAACGTTGTGTGTTCTTCCACCGTATGTAAAATCAACATTGCCATGGGCTTGATCTCTTTATTCAAGCGTCGGTCAAGTGAAACCAAAATTATTAGATAACTAAAATTTTTAATATTTGTCTAATTCCTATACTTACATGCATTAAAAAATAAGAAGCAAAATAAATAATTAAAAGTAGCCACAAATGTTTACACAAAACGTTCAATTCAACTTTTAAACACGAAACTACTTTCCCTCCGTCATTACCAACTTAACTGGCCGCACCTTAAGTCAGTGTGCCCGTTGAAATACACGCAGTTACGGGCAGTGACATTTTTCAGATGTTGACTTCAAGAGCGCTCAATTAATTATAAACAGCCGATAACAACGCAAAATTTGCAAGTCTCTAGTAATATCATGTCGCTTTAACATACTTGCCTTTCACTCTTCCTGATCCGATATTCTAAGAGAATATCTTCCAGTGCAGATGAGAGTGTACTTAGATGTATACTTAAGTGCTGTGGAAATGTCTTGCCATGCGTTTATCTCCCTCGCTGCAGTGGTTTTCTAGTTGTGGGACGGATTGGAGTCCATTTACCCTCTAAAAGGGGTTCCGTAGCCCAGCAACCTATTGGGAAGCTGTCAGGTGCGCACGTGATGGATGGACGAAGCTGCACGGCGTCTTGGATTACGCCTGTTGGTCTGCTATGATAGATGGAACCTGGCGGAAAACACCAGCATTTCCAACTCGTATAAATCATGCCCCCTGGCACATTCCACGGTTTCGCACACACATATTGGTGGATAGGAAATGCTTTGCGTCTCGTAGTCATCGAGGTCATTAGAGACGGAGCAAGTTGCTCAGAGAAGTGGGAGTATGAGAGGAATCGTCCATGGCATGTAGTGAGGAACCATCCCAGCATTCACCTGGAGTTATTTCAGGGAAACATCGACAACCGAAATCAGGATGGCCTGGCCGGGTTTCGAACCCGTGTCCTCCCAAACGCAAGTCCGAATTTTCACCACTGAGACTCCTCGCAGGGTCACAGGCGCTGGTCGAAGAGCAGTTTCCTCCGAGTGGCTTCATGGCACGCATGATGAACATCTCTTGTGATAACTGGTTCTCGTATATTTGTCCGCGTAAAGGAGCAACCACCTTGTCTTCTGGTGTTGTCCTGGCTCGGATGTGTTCACGGAAACACATGAAGTAAATCCTCAGAAACCAATAAGGTAGAAGGAGTGTGGAGAGGTTTGGGCGGCTCTCAAAAGCGAGGTCTTGGCGCTGGCGAGAGCGAGGCGAGGTGGATATGGAGCGACGCTGGATTGCAAGAGTGGGGGAAACGGGGACTGCAACCGACTGTGAAAAACTACACAACATTAAAAAAAAGTACCATTTATGTTGTGTATGATAAGAGGACTGTGTAAACTTTGTAAAACTGTAAACTACTTATCTAGAATTAACTTATTTAAAAGTTTAAAAAGTCAATTGAAAATAGTAATTATTTATCCAAATTTAAGTGCACTTCCATTCTGGCTGCTTCAGAAAGCACAATCTGTAAGAGAAAACCTTCGTCAAATAGGACAATTATAATAATTACTTTGGTTGTATGTAAGAAAATATTGATACTAATGTTAACACAATTTTTGATAATTAATTTTATGTAGAACTACAAATTTTTTTGTTATAAAAATCATAACTTTCGTGGCTGAAATGGATGTGTATAGTATCTATTATTTAATTATGTTGAAACATTATTACTAATATTTTATTACATGCAGTCATCATAGTTTTTAGGATTGTCTTGCTTGATGCACGTCAGCTTAAAGTACGTATGGCACAATGCCGATTGCAAAATATGACGTGGTTCCGAACAAACTGCAGAAATCTACTTACTATAGAGAATTGTGCATGTAGATATACTAACATTACACTATAATGACTTGCACATTAGGATAATTAAATATCCGACTTGGCACCGTCGAGAACTGCGACCAGAGCTTGGAGCTGTTCATGCTCTGTCATTCTGGTCAACCGGAGGCCATATTGTCCACCACATTGGATCCATGTGACCTTGACCTTTGACCTAGAAAACCTAAAAAATCGCCAAAAAATATAAATTTTTTTTTACAAAATATTAAAAATTATTAAAACATTTATTATTCAATATTTTTATTAAAATTTACTATAAAATATTAAATCATAAACAAATATCTTAAAAAATGTACATTTCCGGAGATTCCCCAGCCCCACGCCAAGCAGACGACTGACACCCTCACCCCCACTCCCCTCGCCTTTGCTTATTCTATAGTCTGCAGTCATCTTGGCTTTTTCGTTTTTCATTTGTTTATACATTTCTGGAGTGTACCCTCTTGGATTTCATATGTTTACTTTTACTTCACCTAGGTGATAATCGATATCGCCTCCTGGGGAGTTGACGATTTGGCTGCCATATTTGTATATGTTTTTAAAGTATAGATTGCGATGTCAGTGCCCTCCATGTTGGATTCTATTTTCACCACATAGGTGGTGTTAATTTCTTGATTATACCGCCTGCTATCGGCCCGTACCGAATGGTGACATTGACTATTCCTGCAAACTATGTAAACTGTCATATTTAATTTTTTAATTTAATTTTTCAACATCAGTATTTTTTTTAAATATAAAGCAGAATGTTTTTATAATTAATAAAATACAAAATACTTTTTATACAAAATTTATTGTACGCATAATAAAATATACATAATCAACAAAAAAATCCATAATTTTTATTAATATTTTTTGAACAGAGTCAAAATTACATATTATTTTAATCTGCAGGTCTTCAATTATGATTTTAGGGTATCTCGTAAAAGGCTGAGCAATTAACCTATGGTGGTAGCAGCAGAGCTCTACGAAGGACTGCACAAATCGCAGGGTCACTACAAAGACTTTCAATACAAGTAGCAAAACTTGTCTCTAATTCACCATCCATCACTATATCATTGCAGTGTAGACTTGACTCCTCTTTGATCTATGGCTCGATGACTGTACTATCAACATCTGGCTTATTGACACCAGGTCTGCCGGTGACGGAACCAGCATCAGCAGCATAGGGAGTACTGTTTGCCGGGTGACGACAGCGACGTCGGCGAGTAGGCACCGGCTCATTTCCGAAACTGGAGGCACGTTCATAGGAAGGTGCATCATCGTCTTTCGTGGAACTGCTGATGGTCACGTGGCCCCTACGAGACCTTCTCCGGCTTCTGGTCGTCTAGCTCGAGGCTTCAACAATCTCGACTGGTGGCTGCGAGTTTCCCTCGGTGCAATCCATGGCGATCGCATTCGTGCATGCAGAAAAACACACCACGTCTTAGATCATGGCGAGAAGATGTGTTGCTGGACGCATGTGAAAAGCAGCGCACTTTCCAGGCTCGCAACATGGTATGAGCTGCTGGCTTGGTTCGTACATCAGGGGAAAGTGCAAAAATCTCCAATGCTGCATACCGCTACCATCACAACTCTCTGTGTACATGCATAGGTAGTCGGTGTCCCAATAGCTGTATTCGATGGTAGAGTGACTAGGTGTGACACTCACATAGGCATTCGCAAGTAGAAATGCATACATATTTGTCTGATGTCTGGAGGCCAACTGAAGGTGGAGAGATGATCCTGAGTTTTATGCATGTGGAGAATGGTTGAAAACTTCGGGTTGATTCGGACGATTTCGTGTCTACTCGTAGGCACCCGATTCCCAGTCCAAGGGTGAGGTGCACCATTTACGCAGCAGCTGCACGTTCCTCAGTGCACAGGCCCAGTCAGGTTCTGACCTGTCACAGTATGACATGTGACTTGCTGTACATTTTAAAGAGTTTGTGAAGCGAAGGACATCCATACTCAGCCTGCACGTCGATAATCTCCACTTCAAATTTACACAAGTCGCTAAGTCATTTTTTCTACTTAGGGCCAGCTACATAAATCGGGGCCTTCGGGTACTGCAACAGCATGTCGCGCAGCACATTTCCCATCTGATGGTATGGAATCTTGCCTTCGTCCCATTCCATGGCAGTACTTGCTCAGCCAGACGTCTGTTTTCTTGCTCTGGTCATACAACAGTTTCCAGGGGCATGGAGGGCGGAAGGAGCCCTCCATGGTAACTGCGATCTCCTTGAGCACGAAACCTTTTTGGTTCTGGAAACCCCGCAGATTACAGTACATCTTGAAGCTGACGATGCTCGAAGACGACTAAACAGTATATGTGAACAGTTATATTTATATATTCTCAACTGCGCTCACGACAGTCTTATCTCGGCAATTTTAAGATACGAGCCGGTTGTAAAGTATCAGGCAGTATGCATATGTGTTTGCAGGTACATTTCCATGTGTCGTGAATTCGACCCTGCAATCAATTACAATTGAGGTAATACGCTCGTCATGTTTACTAATATCGAATACCATGAGCAGGCAAAACTCTTGAATGTATCAGGGCTCAATATCGTGGATTGGGGGTGTCCATAATATGCATTTTGGAATTGAGCATAAATCTGATATGCCAGTAGGTACTGTCCATTTTCAAAGTTCATGTTAATGTCAATGTTCTGATAGCTTTCGCTTTTCAAAAATATTTTCACTTTTTCTATTTAACATGTGTCGAACTGCGAACAATTTACTATCACATTGAGCTGTCTTCCGATCTGTAGCCCAACGATGACGTGCCTCGGGTTTTCAGAAGCAAAGCTGGACTTCACCATCCAGTTGATGCGCTGGTTTGCTGGCAATCTGGGCTATGTCTGGCGACTCCATGACATGAAAGCCACATAGATGTATTTGCCATCTTTCACATTATCTAGCATCTTTATACGTTCAGCAGTGCTCAACGGCACATGAGACAGCATCCATTCGATAGACTGTAGTTTCAGTTCCACTGTCTCCAGGTTTTCTCCCGTACCCACAATGGTGTCCACATGCATATTGGCTCGGAGCAGTGCAAGCTCCTGCTTCAAATTGAAGATAATTCGTTTGTAGTCCTCGGCAATTCCCAATAGCACGGAGAGCGGGATGCACACTTGGAACTTGCCTCCAGGGTATATAGGAACACTGTAGTCATCTTCGATTCCCCAGCTTGCCATCTTGGCTGCAGTAAGCTCATTCAGCGAGAGCAGAAGGGTTGTGTTTGATAGTTGAGGCTATGCCCACATCTTGCAACTGGTCCACCTCGACACCGTTGAGAAAAATACATGATGCAATCGATCAAGTGAAGAATTCCATTGCTCGTTATTTTTGTGAATGCTAGGTTGGACCCATCTTCTTTCGTTAGAGTCTCCCTAATTCGCTGGAAAGACTAGCAAGGAGGAGAGCAGATGTCTTGGTGTTGGACCGCTATCCGAACTTCCGATGGTAGTGTGTATGGTCCAATCAGGAGATCTGATATGCATGAAGTTTCACCTTCGTAATGCTGTCTTAAAAAATGACCGGCTCTTCGATGTTTAGGTAATCTTTAGTGACGATTGACTTTGAAGCCAAGACTGCGGAGGAAAATCTCGCAAGCATGTGTTAACTCCTTGGAGACCTGTGGCATACTGATTGTACATTTTGCACGATACTTTATTTTAATACTTCTGGTGTCGTAAATATTATTCCCATTTTCTCAAATGCAGGCGTAGGGTGATTTCTTCGCTTTGAAAGTTTACCAACTCTCTGTGCTAGTCGACGACTGTCAAAACTACCTCGTGTGCTCTCTTCGCGACGACCGGAATGTAAATGATGCTTTGCAGTGCTACAACCAGTTAAAAACTTGGAGGGACCATAGGCGAAAGTTCGTGCAGTGTATTGCTCGGCCTGCCATTGTGGTATATGCCACTCGCTAAATTGCAGTTTATTTATATCACATTGACCGGCAAGATGTTTACAGACCGCGACGACTCATGTGTTTTGCCAGTTTTGTACATGAGTGGCTCGAACCCCAGCATCTTTCGATAGTATCCGGTTTCGTAAAGTCGATATATTCACTACATCTGTTAACACTATTCAAAGTATTGGGATTCCCACATAGTTCGAATTCTGTGTCGGGAGACAGCGAATCTTTAATGTACCTTGGGATGTCGTCTATTTCATTAGAGCCTATGGGCAGCGACACCTCATGGGAAACATTACCACTTTTACGAGGTACAGCTTGCAGTTTTTTCATTGATATTCAGTATCGCATTGCAGATTTGAAAATCGACAAGGTTTGTGCACCATTCCCCCTCCAGGTTGAGTGGTGGAAAATGTACCGCATGCAGCTCGGAGCTACGGCCCTTCAAGGTAAGCGTTATCGACATGACTGATGGTTTCCTCACGATGTATAGTCATTTTATACAATTACTTGCACGAGCGAACCCAGAAGCGAAGACTAAAATGTCCACAGTTCCACGTGTTAGGAATCTGCTCCATTTCGTAATTGTACGTTAGTTTGGTATATTTCAAGTACCATTGCAGTTCGGATGGATGACGCAAATTTCCACATCTGTCATAACAGTCTGCATATTTACCCCTTTTTTTACATAAGCTACCCAGTGCGTACCGGGCCCGGCTGCTGTGTCCAGATTAATTATGGAATATTCGTCTCTCTTGGGTTTAGGAGGCAACGCATCTCTCATAAACACTCCCCTAAAATCAGGTATTTCCAATTTGCGTGTAAACAGTTCCAAATTCACATTTGTGAGCGGTCATTTCGGTAGAGATTTAATTAATGCCTCTTCCTGCTGCGTCGCTTTTGCATACTTCCACCTTCTACTGGGCATGGCCTTAGGTAGAGGCCTTGGTCGTATTTTTTACCCATGGCAATAGCTTCCATATTTGCATTGTGTCTTTGTGCCTCGGATAACTGCTTCCGTTCGTTCGATGCTGTGCTGACGGCTCAGACGATACCACTCTAGGCTCTGATTTGGCCCATGAGGGCTCCGAGTGCAGGCAATAGCAATGGAAAAAATGTGCAGGTGGATGTTTTCCTAGCCTTGCATGCTTTTCTTAATTTTGTCACTACTTTTCGTATCACTTGTGCCTTTATCTTGTTCTCTGTACCTATTCCCATTTTAACCTTTGCCTTTCTCTTGCTCTTATCAACCATGCCCATATTCACCTTGGCCTTCATCACGTTGGATACATCCCACGCGGCTATTTTTCTCCGAGTCCGGTGTCTGATGATGTTCTTATTTCGTCGGTCTTCTGTGCAAGTATCTTGTCTGCCTGGTGCCTAGCTTGCAGATCCTTGTACTGGGTATAAGCGATTTCGTGCTTCTAGCATGCCTCGTCCAGGGCATTTATACCTGTATCGTTGCATGACAGCCTTTTAACTAGCCTGGTTCCCTGCTCGCAGAACCTGTATCCTGGAATGTGCAGCTCAAACGGTAGATTTTTGATCAGCGTATCGATGATACCGCTTCCAGCTATGGTTTTACCTCTTCGAGGCATCACGGTGAACTGACTTATAAACTTATAAATATGCTCCTTTCATGCATTTTTGTTTTATTATAATTCTACACTTGGAACAGTACAGATCTATCACATATTCAAATATATCATTTCAGTGCAAACTCTGCCAGAAGCAGTTTACTCGGAGAGGTAATTTGAAGAGACATTATACTAACAATAAAACATGCTTAATGTTATCAAGAGGCTTGTTTAGCCTACCTCCTCCTACTCGTCCTCATCATCCAATGTATGATATAAACCAACCAGAAGAAAACAGTTTACAGATCGTCAAGCAAGATGTTATTCTACCCATATACATTCATGATGAAGATGAAGATATCTCCCACGAATCACGACATGGAAGCCGATTTCCGAATACAGTAAGGTGAATCATCGCACGACCATCAAATTGTGGGAAAACATGCGTGATGCTAAGTTTGCTGGAGGAACCGAATGGCCTTCGGTTCGAGAATATGCATCTATACTCAAAATCGCTCCATCAACCGAAATATCAGCGATTGTCACGAGTACTGCAGGCCGTGGAAGATGTGGGTTATTTCCCCTGCAGCGAAAACGAGAAGGTGGCGCCTCCGAGCAAAGCATTGGCAAACTCGATATTTGTCCTCGATGACATTGCCTGCAAGAAACAAACTTGTATTCAAGAATACTTTAGCATGGGACGGCACTCGAAGGTGAACTGTGTGTATCATGGCCAGACTTATTCGCGCATACCTAAACAGCTGCTCCGCGACAACGCAAACTTGTTGGTGCTGCTTCGCATGGACAATATGAATTTGCAGCATGTTTACGACGATCACGCCAATACAAACATGATGCTATCAGATTTGAAGAGTCTGTGCGCCTTGTGCTGGAAAGAGAAATACGGATTTTTAACTGTCATTAAGGACTGGTCCCTATATAATAGGAGGTACAGGCGTGCGTTCAATCAGTTCATTGACAAAATATTATTGTCTACAACTTTGTGAAGCTGTAATGCATTCACCGCGAAATAAAAAGGCGGCTATAACAACATTTTCTTAAACAAATTTTCAAGGAAGTGAGTGACTCAGTAAGTGAAGAGATTTGGGTGGCTCTTAACATCGAGGTCTTGATAGGGTGAAGCGAGGTGTGTATGGAGCAGCGTCGGAATGCAAGGGTGGGGGAAACGGAAGATCGCCGAAGAAACCCACCGACAAGCGGCATTGTAAAGCATGATTCCCGCATGCGAAAATCCGGGAGTGACCCCGCCGGGAATCGAACCGGGTTCGCCTTGGTGGGAGACGAGAAGTCAAACAATTACACCGCCAGGGCCCCTCAACGAAATGACATTAAGTTAAATTTAAGAAGACATTTTATGTATTGGGTATTTTTTTTTATTATAACAATTAATCCGCACGGGTTTTAATCCTCTTTTTTATATTTTCTAGAAAAAAAATCTTATTCTCAGGATATTTATTTGTTGACAAACTCGTAAACGCGCACACAAGGAACGCACAGAAGATATGCCAAGAATACTATCAGTTAAGGACGGTTATAATAAAAAGCCAACCAACAGCCTTCTCCCTAAACGTAGTCGCTGCAACCAGGCGCAACTTACATCCGCCTGCTGCGGACTGAGACCCCGGCAATATCCTACACGCTTCCATTTGGCAACACACTACTTACCAACGAAACTTCTATGAAGATATTCTGATATTACATGGAAACCACTTAATTAATTTCCTAGTAACTTAAGCTAATGCAATTGTCTTAATTTAGAAATGCAGCAGTAGTATAAAATGTAAAATTACTTTTGAAGAGATAGCGACATGGTAACCATTTTGTGAATAGTCTATGCAAATGAGGAACCTCACAGAGATATAAGTGCTGACCAAATGTGGACAGTTGCCAAAACATTTTAGTACATAATTTTTTGGTATTTTAAAATTTTATTTTTACAATATACTTTAATGTCTTTGTTATGAAAATAAACTACTTATTTAACGTTTAGTTATATGTAAACATACACATGTAGGATCCCAAGTTGAAAACTTAATAAATTTTTCAAAAATACAGTCACGTCTCCATTCATCCTTTTTTTAAAACCTATATCCCTCACTAAAAGCCTTTGATGTCACCTCCATATCTCATGAAGCTAAACGCGAGGCTGGAAGAGCACAACTCAAACATTTGGGGCAGGTCGACAGCGAGGTCATTACAGAAAGAGCAAGTTGCTCAGAGAAGCAGGAGTGGGGAAGGAATAGGCCATGACCTGCAATGAGGAACCACTCCAGCATTCACCTGGAGTTATTCCAGGGAGACCATGGAAAACAGAAATCAGGATGACTGGACAGGGAATCAAACCCACTCCGATGTGCTAGTACGCTGATTTTGGTGGCAAACGAAAAATCTCGTCCAGATCTACCAATTAAATTTCGTTACTTTCACTTAATTCCTACGCGGCAAAGGAAATATTTCCCCACTAAAGAAGACGCATTAGCATAAAACACGCGGTCGTGGTTCCTATACACACGCACACGCACCTCGATCTTTACTCGCACCGCGAACACAGCGAACATTGCGTGCGTAGCACTATAGGCCATTCACGGTTACTTCACACTTTTGTAAAGCCCTTCTAAAGTTCTACTTCCAGGATATTCCTCCGCCTCGTGCAAACAAAGCTTAACCGAATCTAGAAAATTACGCCAAAGGGACGACGCACCGAATTCGTGCGCACTCACTGTAATGCACTATTTCTTACTAGGCATCGCCAACTCACCTATTTTCTCCCTGCGTTTATTCATTCTAATTATACAATTAAATATTATAATTTATAGAAAAAATTACTGAAAGTTCAATTAACGAAAAATAAGGTACTTTTACGTTAACACAAATATAATACGCTTGTGATATATAATATAATTAGGAAATAAACAAGCAGGTCTTATATGGGGTGATTTTCTAAAAGTTTGATTCAAAAAGTGTGAAAAAACCGCGAATAGATTATAAGTGAGGAGCGTGGGGGATGCCTGCGTATTGGATTTACGTTTGTTACTCCGTAACGTTATTTACACATTCGATATTCAGAAACGAAGCTTGTCAAGGAAAAGGTAACACCTTGAATGTTATTTCGATATCCAACCTCTTTTATTCACGTGATTTGTTTCACGTCTGTAACAGAAATCAAAGGTTCCTTCAGTATTTTATAATTTATGTCGTACATGAAATATATGTTTATGTATCTGAAACAGTACAAACTTCGAAATTCTGTTTACTAGACATTTATGCCGCATAAAGCTTTCAGTTTAAATGCCCGGTCGTGAAGTTTGTAAAAACATCCAAGATGGACTGTACCACTCCCATTGATACTGGACCTTTTTTATGTGTGATACTGTGTTTTCGTCGTGATGCTGTACTGTGAAAATTAGACCATTAACAGTAGGACTTTATTACACACGTCATGAAAGTCCACATATTAAACAACGGCCGTATAGTTGTATTTTTCTCCTACCTGCACAGGCAATCTTTACAAAATATTGTTTTTAAAACCATTTTCTAGATTCTTTGTCTTTTTGAATAAACATAATGTCATAAAAGTAAAAACGAAATACGGACTTTCTGACAAAAAGTCATATTTCCAGGACATTTATTTACTGAGAAACTGGTATTCGCGAAAACAACGATATTTCGCTCTTAATCAACCATTAGAGAGGAAACGTGTCTACGATTGCTTCGGATCAGAAGCGTTGCATGAGTACGGGGTAGAGTGATCACGCTAGCTGCGCAAAACCAGTTTCCGTGTTCTAACACTGGACTGCTTTTCTGCCAACACGACTAATATATACTACTTTGGATAGGATTTGAGGTTAGAACACTGCATATATATATATATATATATATANTATATATATATATATATACAAGTGCTTTGAGACGTTTGTACCCTTACTCTGACCAATTTGTAATGCAATTTGATTATATAAAAATTTATAAAAGTATCATATTCATACAAAAATGCCTGTAGTTCGAAAATTAAAAACAAACACTTTCACCAATATCGACCATGTGACTTTGACAGCTGTGTTGGTGTGGGGTAGGTCAGTGCTGAGTACGTGCGAAGAAGACGAAACATCTGTCTGACTCATCACTTGTCTATGGTCTGCGCACTGTTCGCTGCCTGCTCACTCTGCTGAGCTGAACTTGGGCTTGTTCACAGGCGAGATTGCAAGCTCCGCTGTAAATGCCACGTGGTAAGTGTGCGTGGAGCGGCTGGAAGCAGTGAGCCGGGCGATCAAAGCGCCGGTTGCCATGGAGACGGCTCGAGACTTAGCGCCGGACCATTGCTCTTTGTCCTCTGGCTTATTGGCGCTGTGTTCCGCTTACTCACTCGCAGAGGAAACTAACACTTCCTTCCTTCTTGCTGCTCACAGCTGTTGCGTAGTTCACTTCCAACTTCCCGTGACAAAGAACAACACCTGGCACTGTATTAGCGCAACAAGAACATCATTCTGGGGAGGGCACACACTTTACACATATTTACATAGTTTGTTTGTACTGATTAAAACATTTCCATGTTAAGAATTAAATATTAATATTATTTTCCACAATACACCAAGGTGTATTTATAAAATCAGAATAAGTGCCACAACCATTTATATAGTCTTCCAGGTAGTTTGTTAAAATCCTTTTTTTTTGTCCACATGAAATATGTGTGAAAATTAAGTTATCATTTTGGATCAAACTATTATAAAAAATCAACTTTCTCAAATCACTTAACCGGATGATGTGTCAGCGCTGGCACTCTCAAGTTCTGATAGAATAAACACTTAATAATACAGGTTGTCCGGAAAATCTTTCCCTGAATACAAACTTTATTTATATCCGCTATAAATAAGATATGGAAGTGAAACTTTTGCCAAAATGTTGGAAAACTAACCAAGTTTTTTTTTTGCAGGTTTCAATAAAGTGGGTATAATTGCAGTGTCCAGGAAACCGGACATGTTCACAAATCAGGAAAAAGTTCAGCGAGTTCTCTGGTAACACGAGACCCGGTCACCAATAAGTGTGCTTTGGAACTTTTAAACAACATGTGGAAAGATGCCTCCCGATGCCAAGAGCATTTAGTCGTGGTATGACAAGTTCAAGAACACAGGATATGTTGCTGACTTACCGAGAACTGAACAACCATCGACCTTAGCTGAGAGGGTGGAAGCAGCGAGACAATCTTCTGTGCAAAGTCCCAATAAATCAGTGCGCAGAGCCTCACGTGAATTTCAGTTGGCAAACGTTCCGTTCATGATATCTTACACAAACGTTTATTGTATCGTGCATACAAAGTGAAAATTGTTCAGGCTTTGTTGCCCAATGACGCCACGCGTCGGTATAACTTTGTAGTCGAAATGTTATTACGTATTGATGGCAATAATGACTATCTCAGACGTGTTGCTTTTTCTGACGAGGTGACCTTTTTTGTTAGTGGTGTAGTGAGCACACATAAGGTGCGTATTTGGGGTTCTCAGCCCCTTGTTGAGGTTTCAGAGTGTACACCATCACTTCCCAGTGACATGTTGCAATTGTTTGCTGTTCCTCAGTTGCTTCAGTATCATACAGATGTCATTTTCCAACAAGATGGTGCACCGCCTCATTGGGGTTTGGAGGTTCGTGTCTATCTTGATACGGCATTTCCTGGATGATGTATTTGTCATGATGGCCTTCACACTCCTGTGACGTTGGCTAATGTATGGACATCGTTGAATACCGACTAGAAGTGCGACGTGCTGCCAAGGGTGCCAACGTGGAGACCTACTGATGTGTTGTCCTGCTGCAACAAAAATCTTGGTTAGTTTGCCAACATCTTGGCACCGGTTTCACATCTCTATCTTACATATAGTGGATATAAATTAAGTCTTAAATCAGGGAAATACTTTTCGGACACTCTGTATAATAACAAACGAAATGCATTATCTGAAAAAAAAAAAAAAAAAAAAAAGGCGTAGCTAATACTTGCGGAGATACCTAATGATATCTAATCATTGTGGGCTGAGTGGTTCGCGAGGATAGGGTAGAGTATAGGCCCTTAGTTGCGCCTACACGTGGAAATTATTTTCTCCTTAATACCGTGTTATCATCAGCAGTTGAAGTGCAACGAGGTAGCACAGCGGTAAACTATAAAACACTCGACTGTCATTCCGAAGGGCCCGCGTGTGATTCCCTGTCCTGTCATCTTGAATTCAGTTTTCCAATATTTTTCGAAATGCTGGGATGGCTCCTTTATACACGCCCTAGTTGACCTATCCCCAATTACTGTATAAACAGGATTCCCTTACTAAGATCTTGCGCCGTTCAGGGGCATTTAAATCACCATGTAAAAATAATTATATTAAATAATTATAACGTGGGATTTTTAAAAGTTATCATCATTAATGTTAGTTAGAGGCGAGATGTTACATGATCATTCTCGGTGTTCAGATTAATTTGGAATAAAAGAGCAATGTTGATATAGAGATAAATACACATAGTAATCAGTCAACTGTTATAATCAGTATTATTTAGTTATGCAGGAGACCCTATAATTTACATTATTGTTACATAAATGTCTAATACTGTGCAACGGTGGTCGCACCTCAGTTCGATGCCGCAGGCTGTTTACCACGTGCTGTTACAGCGGCCTTCTTCCACTATTCCACTATGTTGCTTGAACGGCGTATAAAGAATGTGATCAGGCTCATGGAATTGTTAATTTAACATACGTTGCAAGAATACATAATGCCCATACAAGTAGATATTATGCAGGGCTTTCAAAAGCACTCAACGTACCGCGTATGCAGAATACAGCAGTGACTAAGAATCTCTATCAGAGTTATAATTGGAGCTGAAGAGTGATTCTCTTGGCGACGTTCCGAAATATTACTCTCAATACATCGTACATTAAAATAAATATTTCGTATTTCTATTTACGTGCTCGTTCCAAAATCAGTTCTGCTCTACCTTTCCTCAACTTTTCAATGTTACTTGAGGGGCCGCGGTGGTGTAGGGTTATGCTGCATTTACAATACCACGACGAACATGCTCCGACAATCGGACACGACATGTCCATCCAACAATATCTGCCACCAATATGTGTTCAGTGTTTACAATACTCCGACAGTTCCCATCCGACAAGCGTATCGTAGCTGTCAGCAAATCTTAAAATGGCCAGTAATGTGCTATACTTTCTCGTTGGAATGCATAGAAATCACAATATTTTGTACACTATTTTGTTGTGAAAACGGTCGAAAGCTATCTAAATGTACTATTCTCCATCATTATTTATTTCCGTCACATCAACAACCAGGCATTTTTCTTCTACACAATCAGCGTAACATATTTTTAGAGTAAAATTTCCCACAGCAGTGACATCTGCATGACATTTTGTTTTGTAAGGTCGTATTTATGTTATTATTTATACTGCCCCGCGAGTCCGACAACGACAAAAGTAGAAATAGAATCTACTTTTGTCGGCCCGCCGGAGCCGTGATTTTGTCGGGGTGACCTTGCTTCTAATTGGCTGTTGAAATATTTTCGTCGGTGTCGGGGCTGTGGTGTCGGACGGTCGTGGCATTGTAAATCCAGCATTAGACTACTTGCTTCCCACCGAGGCGTACCGAGTTCGATTCCAGGCGGGGTCGCTTCCGGATTTTCGTATGTGGGAATCGTGGCGGACGATGCCCCTGGTCGGCGGGTTTTCTCGACGATCTCCCGTTTCCTCCGCCCTTTCATTACTGCACTGCTCCATCCTCACCTCACTTCTCCCTCATCGACTCTCAAGACCTCGGTGATAAGAGTCGCCCAAATCTCTTCACTTACTCACTTTAGTCCACGTTACTTCACTCTACTCCCGGATTAGTGTTCTGGAGCAGGACCGTTATAGCTAAAGGCTGTTTTTGGGAAACTGAGCACATTTAAAAACTCTGTTTAAAATATACTTGTACACACACTGTGCTTTGTTCCACCATATGTAAAATTAACATTCCTGTGACCTGACTATTCCACTATTTCATGCGATGAAATTATTAGAAACGTAAATATTTTACAAATCTGCTAATTATTACACTTGAATGCATTAAAAAAATAGAAAGAGAAATAAATAATTTCAGTACACACGAATGTTTACTTTATACTTTTAATTCAACGCTAAGGCATGGAACTTCTTTCCCTCCGGCGTTACCACCATCACACTCTAAACCTGAAACAGTGAGAATTGAGCCAAATCAGTGAAAACCAGTGATAACGGCGTGACTGATAATCATTGCCAGATAACTAATTAAAATGATGGCTGAATTCCAATTATTTATTTGTGACTCCCACAGAATGTCGAGAATTCCACTTTCATAAGTCACTTGTTCCCATTTCATTTGCTTGATCCGTCAGTTGGCAGTAGCTTATGAACTGCCTTTCAGCGAATTTTATTTCACTTTTTGATATCACTGATTAGGGCTTAAAGTGTACAGGGCGCATGCCAGTCAGTGAGCCCGTTTGAATATATGCAAGTAGGGAAAGTAACACCTGAAAGGTAGATTTCAAAATGGCCAAATTCACCGTGAACAGCCTGTACACCACCTCACACCGTTCAACGGCGTTTTGCCCGAGAAGGGAACGCGGATGTGCCGGCGTACTTGGGTGAGGGGAGAGCAAGACGCAGTATATCTCAGCTTATTGGGTTGTAGAGCTGCGGCGAGCCTAATTAAACACTTGTGGAGACTGCTTGCTGAAGCGCCTGTCAAATGTTCGCTCCTACAGGCAAAGATGAGAAACTACTAATTCGCCCACAGCGCACAAGATGACGAAGCCGCAACAGATTATACTCCTTCGAAATGGTCTGGTGAAATGAGGGAAACGGGTTTTAATTACCTCCAGCCACGTCGCCATTAACTGGGAAGCAACACTCGTACTTCTTATCTGTAATAAAAGGCTGAAGACTTCTCCAGGTACTGTTCTCTGAAACCAGGAAAGGAACGCCGGGACTAATCTCAAATCATTGCTTTCTCCCAGTTTAGGGAAAAGTTTGTAAATCCGGCAGGTTGTAATGCACCTCATTTACTTCATCCTAAATTCGTTCGATGTCGAAATAAATAACTGCATAATGCCCACACGCATAGGACCGCCCACATAAACAAGAGGCGACCCACGACTCCACGGGGCTCCTCCAAGCCTTAGACGGAGAAGTATTTCCCCTCTGATAATGCAATGGCATTCCCATATACGGGTGCCAAAAACCATTATAGTCGATTCACGGTTATTTATAACTTCTCTGAAGCCATCCTGAAGTTATACTTCCATGATATTCCGCCGCCTCATGCAAACAAAACTTAACCGCATTCGTGCGCACTCAGTGTAATGCTATTTTGCATAAGAACTGTTTCTAACTTGGCTTTACCAACACACCTATTTTCTCTCTGTTTTTATTCATATATATTATAAATGTAATTTTGTAAATTGTAGATAAAATACGTAAAATTTCAATTTAATCAAACATACGTTCGTATTGTGACTACACAAGTATAAAACGTTTGTGATACACATCATATTTTAGAAACAACCAAACACGCCATGCATGGTGTGATTTTTCAAATGTTGTCACCAAGTGTAAAGAAACCGCGAACCGACTATACTTCTTACGTTTTTACAGAATTGTTTAAAAATCACAAAATCATTCCGATAAATATCGGTGTATCAGGGAGAAAAACGGCGATGTGACGTCTGCAGGATGATGCATCCCGGAACTGTGACTTCCTCACTAATCACACAGTCGAAGGAAATGTGCTCTCGTTTGATCGACTATGAAGCGGCTTTTTATTATTGAATCGTAAAGCGTTTATTTAAAACATGGACAGTTAAAAAATTAGGATACAGAAATACAGGCACGACTAGTAGGCCCTACCTAACACAAGCAGCATTCCAGCGTGCTATTACACTCTACTGTCAAAAGGGAGTATTTAGGCGCCAAGAGTTGTAACTGAAACTATCAGAAAAACACAGTAAAAAAAGCAGCTGGGGAAAATAACCAAAACCCCAAGATGAGTGAAAAATGTAACAAAACACTAGACACGGACAATAGAGAAAGGAAAGTAAGGGATGAACCAGAAATTGAAGGGTAAGAATAAGGTTGAAATTGAACATATGGCGAACATGACCTTGAGTTTGGCACAGTGCATGCACGATGGACGGGTGGGGGTCCACGGCGACTGGCGGAAATTGTGGTCGTGGGTGAAGAGTGTACCTCGCGACTCTGGTGTGAAGGCGAGTTGGCTCTGGCGGCATGTGAAACATCTCAGTCATGTCACACGATTTAAGCCATACAACCCGAGATTCAATTTCTCACGAGTCAGTGAGTGAGCGAAGAGATTTGGCCGGCTCTCAACATCAAGGTCTTGAGAACCGATGAGGGTGAAACGAGGTGAGTATGGAGCAGCGCCGGAATGAAAGGGTGGGGGAAATGGGAGATCCCCGAGAAAACTCGCCGACAAGCGGCATCGTCCGGTACGATTCCCACATGCAAAAATCCGGGTGCACTGTTAGAAATATTGTTCGTAATATTACGGAAAATACCGGTTACAAATTATCCAGACATCTGCGTTAAGTTACGCTCTCTTAGTTTTTTTTTTTTTCAAAAACGTCCTCTCCGTAAATTCCACCTAAATATCCGTGAATTCGCGGAATGTGTCCACAAACTTGCAAGTGTGCTGGGTTTTTTAATCTGCTCTGTATAAAAAGGGGTAACAAAAAGAAACGTTTTAATTTCGTTAAGTGGGTGATTCACAGTGTATAAAAATTACTATAAAAATAAAAAATGTTGTTCGGTGGCGGGATTTGAACTCTGTAAAAATGTTGGTAGTCCAATATATAATCCACTCACCTACTACACTTTTACAAAAGATGGTGTTGTAAATACGGAATTTATATGGAATTATGCATGTACCTCTTAGTTTATAGTCATGTCAGAGTGTGCGAATTTTTTTTGTATTCCAGGTTTACAAACAGGGATATGAAAAATACTTTAATTTTCTTTATATATTTCACTGTGTATAACCCATAAATTAAAATAAGTTTAAATATTTGGTCATGCGGTGGGATTTGAACGCGAATATAAATATTGATAATCAATAACTCCAAAGACTCACCTACCATACATTAACACGAAGTATTTTGTAAATATGGACCTTACACGAAAGTGACGAACGCGCCTGTTTAGTTTCAAGCCGTGTTAGAGGGCTTGCTATATTTGAGGTTTATAAACGAGGTTACGATAACATTGTTTTATTTTCGTTATGCGCGTGTTTCTCTGTGTATACAGAAGGTTTCGTTCTGTAACGGAATTTGAACAAGAATCAACGAATTGGCACTCCATGAGTGTTTCTCACTCACCTACTACTATTTAACACGAAGTAGTATTGTGAAAATGGGATTTTATACGCTTCGGAGATCATCTGCATTGTTGGTGACTCAAATTCGAACCCATAATAATACGAATACCTTCCATATTTTATATTTACGGAGCTCATTTCCGTTATTCGTCATTACGAAGTTCCTTTCTGTAAATTAACTCTACATCTCCTCAAAAGTTTCCGTAAATCTAAAGAAATTTCTAACAGTGTACGACCCCACCGGGAATCAAACCTGTTTCGTCTAGTTGGGATGCGCGTGGTCTATCCACTGAATTACCGCGGCCCCTAGCACGAGTCTGGTTGTTGCAGCTGGCTGGGTTGAGGTACGGTAGCCAACCAGCGAGGCTATCAGAGCAATATCCGCGGGTAGGATAGACGATGCCATACCGCCAGACCCTGTCTCCCTGAAGTGCTGTCTGTAATTAATCTGCACGCGATCATGCCTCCCCTTCCCTCCACTCCCCTACTCGTAGTGTTAAAGGGTTCTTGCTGCGGCTGTACCGATCATTACGGAAATGTCGCAGACTCATGTCGCAACGATCTAGACTCCACAATATTTATATGCAGTTCACGGTTAAGCCTAATAAAGCACATTTAAAATCAGCCTTTGAAAACTGCCACTGTATATAACCTGCAAACATCTAAACGGGCATACTGAGCGTCGTGCGCCCTGTAATGTTGGCGACTACGAGGGGAAAGTAGTTCCATGTCTTAACGTTGATTTTAAAGAGTTGGATAAAGATTTGTGAATACTTACTGGAACGATTTCTTCGACTTCTTTTTTTTTTTTTAAAAAGCATGCATGCAAATGTAAGAATGAACATATTTGTAAAGTATTCATCTTTCTAATAATTGCACTATTTCACTTCACCGACGTATGAATAAAGTGTTTGGGCCCACGGCAATGTTAATGTTACATAGGGCTGTAGAATACACAATGTGCATACAAGAAGATGCCAAACAGGTTCAGTTTACCGTGAACAGCATCCCATACTCACAAGAGACAAGAGGGAATTGGTGATCTAAATTATTTTAATTAGATACAACTGAAACTGGTTTCGTTTTAAAGCATATATTATTCAAATTTTCAAATTGTCTTATTTTCTAGTCACTAAACACTCATAACGACAACAAAACAAATATGGTGAACGCTTTAAGTACCCCCAGAAGGGTAGCGTGTTCCAAAGCACTACTCTGCAAGTGAATGTACTCTTTGGCTGTCCCAATACACTGAGTAAATGTTTTTCTCACTCTTCGTACATTTAATAACTGATAAAATGCTTATTTTTTAAAATTTTAAATGTAAGTTGTGTTGCATTTTTCGGAAATGATATTCACGATTAGATTATGGTAAGTATAACATATTTTGTACATAGTTCCAAAAACTAAATGTTTTTTTAAGTGAAGCTTGAATATGATAACTAGTGTTATTACGGATAGATTATTGGTAATTGTATGGGTTTATTTGCTAACATTTTGAAGTTCAAGTATAATATGTTCACAGAAGCTTTCCACTTTTCGAATAAAACAGTTAAAAAAACCCCATTTATGAGTGTTTGGTTGTTTCCTAAATATAATACGTATCAGAAGCGTTTCATATTTCTGTTAACATAAAAGTATCTTTTTTTTGGTCAAATTGAACGTAAATTTTGTTTCATTTGTTATAAATAGGCAAAAAGAAAATATGTTTGTTGGTAATGCCTAATAAGAAATTCTAATGCCAAATATTATTAGAGTGAGTGCGCACGAATAGGGGATGTTGTCCCTCTGAAGTAGTTTTTTAGACTCGGTTAAGCTTTGTTTGCTTGGGCCTCAAAGAATACCGATATCATGGCTTCACTTGCCACGCATAGTGCCTCTCTGTTAACCATACTGGAAGCTAAGCGTGTGCTGGTAAATAGGTGGTGACGTCACAAGCGGAGCCACGTACGTACATGTGTATACGTGAAGATAAGTCGGACACAGCTTTATCTGTTCTGGCCGAGTTTTGTCTTGAATGGCCGCTGAGAAGAGATGTTCCAGACTACGGCGGCCAGGGACTACAGCCTGTCGTCTGTAGCATAGCGTTACCAACCGTACGATCCTGATTGATCGTACAAGTACGACAATGTCGTGTGGCGTACGCCAACTACACGATCGTCAGTCCTGTTCATTTGTACCTTTTAGAGCCGTCACTGCGTTTATCTAAGAGTCCAGTCAAGCTGCAGTGACTGCGTTGCTGACTGCTGACTCGAGTTCTCTCCACTTGTGAAGTCTCGTATATGGTCACATATTACATATACTTTTTATTTATTTAAATAATTTTTTAAGTTTTGTAAATTTTCTTGTGGATTTATTGAAAATATGCCTGTATACGTTGGCACTGCCTGGAAATTTTGTTTGTAGGCAAGGTATTTGATTTAATGCTATTTGAAAGCAATCAGACATCGTTGTGTGCTTTTTATATAAATATACGATCATGGAAGTGGTTTGTAAGATCTTACCAAGAAAACTGTACGACCCTGGCATTGCGAAACGTTGGCAACGCTAGCAGGATAGCTGAGGCGGGGGGCGGCATACAGCTGCTCGTCGTCGCCATGGCAACCTGACGTGACGTAAACAACAACAGCCGGAGGCCAGCTGCGTATCAGAGAGCAACCGTACACTTACACATGGCGTGGATTGGCCTTAGTCCTCTGCGTGTGTCCTTAAAAGCTGACTCGCCCGTCTCTAGTACAACCGTCAACGTAAACGTGTTCGTTTACTATTATAATTTCACAAAGGCTGTAGGCTTAGCCACGTTAATTAAGGGACGGAAGTCTTAATTAAATAAAAGAGTTAATAATACATTTCTAATTTATTTACGAACACTCCAATCAATAATCTTGACTTAATATTTAGACAATAAAAGGCTATCGATTGCTATTTACAAATAATATTTAAGTAATCGTCCGTAACTGCATATAAATTAACACAACAATGATTAAACACCAGTGCTTATAAACGGTTTTGTAACACCTACAGAATTACTATTAAAATATATATATTTGATAATTGATAGTTGTAGCTTTACAATCACGTTTGTATCACTTGTTCGTTCATTCCCTCCTTGTTTCAGTCCAGATATCAGCAGTGTTCACTGCCCGGAATGTTCTGGAGCGTCCCAACCTCTCTACTCTTCGGGTAACCCTCCCTCCGCAGGGCTCTCACACTCTCGTCCGTCGTCACTGCACACACACTCATTCACCATAGTCGCCACTCCTATTCCTCCTTCTCCGACCATGGCACATCGCCAGTTGCCTATCACAGAAACTGCTGACCCTCCGACTGAGAAGGGTATTTATAGTGTCGTCGGCCCTAACCCAGAACCTTCTTTACATGCCAGATTGTGCAAAGGGAGAATATTACCAGCGTGTTCATCCAATGCTTCACGGTTTGGTTTAGTTTCCTTATCTTACATACTTTGTTTTATTTTATTTTGTAGCCACTACTGATGTTCTCCGTTACTTTTACACATTTCAGCAACAACAGAAGAGCCTGACTGGTGTGTTGTACGTTGTTTATATTTGTATAGTATTCTTTGTTATGTCAAGTCTGTACAAATGTCCTGTTATAAATCAAATCAATCCCGCGGCCGCCGACTTCTCCAACAGGGGGAGGGGAGGACGGTGCTGCTGAAAATAATCCCGCCCATCAGGCGACCAGGTATAGGGTGTTCACGGTAAACTGAGCATTTCTGAAAGCCGTACATAATATCTACTTGTATGAACATTGTGTATTCTTCCGCCATATGTAAAATTAACAATGACACGGGCTTGATCACTTTATAAACGTGTTATTAAAGTAAAACGTTGAAGTAAATGGAAAAGTAAATATTTGGAAAATTTGCTAATGTTCACACTTATATGAGTAAAAAAACAAACAAACAAAAAAAAAGAAATAAACCATCTAAGTATTTACAAGTGTTTACCTAACACTTTTAATTCAATGTTAAAGTGCAGCACTACTTTCGCTCCGTCGTTATCACTTTGCTGGGCGCATGCCATTTAGTGTGCCCATTAGGCGGAGGTAGGGCCAGTGACATTTTTCAAAGACTGATTTCAAAAGTGCTCACTTTACCGAGAACCACCTTTAGTGATGACTCACCTCGCTAACCTGGTGTGGGGTTTCCGTGCCTAACATTATATTTCAGTCTTCAACACACAAAAACTTTATGTGAGTAAAATACTTTAACTAATAAGTTGCATTAAAACTAGGATCGAAGAACTCTACAAACATCCAAAAGCATTCGCTTATATAGCCACCGGTCCACCCTCAAATCCTGCCAAGTTCGTTCTTGACAGTGCAATTGGCAGCCAAGACGTCCAACGTTTAAACACAGAGGATGGCTACTGCGCAAGTCACGTGATCACTCTACGGGAATACGCGTGACGTAACTTCCCCGCGACACTGACAGTGTAACGCTGATTACGGCTCTACTTCCAACATTTCTGAAGCCCTGCTTCTACTTCTACTTCCAGCACATTCCTCCGCCTCATCGACAGAATGGTTTGCCGAGTCTAGAAAATCACAACGAAGGGCCAGCGTACCACATTCGTGCGCACCTGTGTAATGTTATTTTGCATAAGAAATACATCTTACTAGGCGTTACCAGCACGCCTATTTTCTCCCTGTTTTATTCATATTAATTAAAAATGAAGTATTATGATCTAGGGATAGAATATAAGTAAAAGTTAAATTTAACTAAAATTTAGGTACTTTAATGTTAACACGTGTATACGCTTGTGACACGTGACATATCTAGGAAACAACCAAACACGTTATACATAGGGCTATTTTTCAAAGGTTTGATTCACAAAGTTTGAAGAAATCGCGAATAAATAATAAATTTTAAACTACATATTGATCCTTCATAGTTAGTTTGTTCTTCCAATTACTCAAAGTCGAAAATAATGTCTTCCAACGGAGCAGAGCACAACTTGTTGAACTCTACATAACACATGCATAATATACTAGTTTACTGTAGTCTGTTAGCAGTTTCTTCACACTTTTTGAATTAAACCTTTGAAAAATTATCCCACATATGACGTGTTTAGTTATTTCCTCAATTTGTCATTTATCATAAATGTTTTATACTCCTGTCAACATATAATCACTTTATTAATAGTTAAATATAACTCTTCCTTATATTTATCTATAAATTATAATACGTAGTTAATAATTAATATAAATATGACCAGGGAGAAAAAAAAAGCGTGTTGGTAACGCTTAGTAAGAAATAGTTCTTATGCAAAATATTATTACACAGAGTGCGCACGAATGCGGTGCGCTGTCCATTTGGTGTAATTTTCTGGACTCGGTTAAGTTTTGTTAGCATGACGCGGAGGAATATCCTGGAAGTAGAACTTTAGCATGGCTTCAGAAAAATTGTAAATTACCGTGAATGGACTATAGCTCACACACTACCAACATTGTCAGGAGCCACGGTGATGTGGTGGCTAGAGCGCTCGCCTCCCACCAAGGCGAACTGGGCTCGATAATCGACGGACTTTCATGTGCGGGAATCGTGTCGAACAATGTCGCTGGTCGGCGGGTTTTCCCTGGGATCTTCCGTTTCCCTCGCCTCTACATTCAGGCAGTGCTCCATATCCACGGTGTTCCTCAAGAACTCATTGTTAATAGCCACCCAAACCTCTGCGCTTCACCAACATTGTCGGAAATGCACGATATTTATTGCATTTGAAAGAAAATTGCAGGTGTTTTGTCAGAATTCACCTATTTAAGTGTTTAACTAAAATTAATTAATTAATTAAATTACATTTTTAATTAACACTTCAGCGTATTTGCGATCTGGATGCGTCAGAAAGAAAGTTTGCAAAAACAGAATTTTTTTTCGGGCAAGACAATTATATTTACTCTAATTATTTTGCAATAAAATTATAAATAAAGTTTAGAAATATATTTAACAATTTATTTTATATCCATCCATTGCAACCCAACTAAAGTTAATTGAAATAAATTTTTTTTTAAATGTGAGTAGCAATATTTTCTTACATACAATAATAATACTTACTAAGATTACCCTATTTAAAGAATATGTTTACCAGCAAAATGTTTTTTCTGAGCAATCCACAATGCAAATACACTTGAACTTTAATTACAAAATTACTCTTTTAATAATCGCTTTTTTAAAATACTTAAGTAGTGTGTTGTAGCAAAATATTTTACAGGGTTACAAACTTCATGCAATCTTCTTTCATATGCAATATAAATCGTAGTTTTCTGACCCTGCTGGAAGTGTGTGTACTACTTGAGATCTGCATGTTGTACAATCGGGTGCATTGCTCTGTTAGAAATTAATATTAACTGCATTTCATTTAAAAAAAAATAATGATCGTATCAAAACAGTGCGAACTGGAACCGGCTGTGTGTAGAGAGTGACAGTTCTGACTGGCTTGCTCGGCAGTCTGGCTGTAGAAGGAACTTGTCCCTGACGTAGACCTCTGCATTGATTAACGAGGCCCTACAACGTGAACATTCGTGAGCGAAGACCTCTCCCCCCCAACCACACCCCACTCCCCTCTCATACAATGGCTTATCACAGCAGGCTCTCGACCTGCTATGCGCTCTGACTCACAGGAGCCGCGGTGGCGTAGTGGCTAGAGCGCTCACATACCACCATGGCGAACCGAGTTCGATTCCCGGCGGGCTACTCCCAGGATTTTGCACGTGGGAATTGTGGCCAACGATGCGGCTGGTCGGCAGGTTTTCTCGGGGATCTCCAGTTCCCCCTCCCTAATATTCCGGTGGTGCTCCACACTCACCTCGTTTCACCCTCATCAGCTCCCAAGACCTCACTGTTAAGACCCGCCCAAAACTCTCCACTACACTTTGAAGAGGATCGGCGAATTCCGGCAATGTTCAACCCATGATGACAGCCCTTGACGACAGCCGTGAATATCAAAGGACGCCTCAGTGGCTTCTGGTGGGATGACAATTATCTTTCTCTGTGAACTAGCATATATTTTATTAGTGTTTTTCCTACTAGTTTTCCATTGCTGGCGCAAGAGTTCCTAAACTGGCGTGTCAAATAAAACTTTAATCCAAATTAAAAAAATTACAAAAAAAAAAAANGCTGGCGCAAGAGTTCCTAAACTGGCGTGTCAAATAAAACTTTAATCCAAATTAAAAAAATTACAAAAAAAAAAAACGATTTTGAAATTTTTTAACCTATAGGCTGTTCTGGTTAGTTTGGAACTTTTTTAAAAATCAACCNAAAAAAAAAAACGATTTTGAAATTTTTTAACCTATAGGCTGTTCTGGTTAGTTTGGAACTTTTTTAAAAATCAACCTTTCAATACCGCCATTGTCCGTATCTGCATTTATTTTAAGAGCCACATTGACTAGCGAGCGCCCAATTACATAAGTTGGTAACGATGAAGAGAAAGTAGTTCCACGTCTTAACGTTGAATTAAAAGTGTTAGGTAAACTTTTGTGAATATTGGTGTTTAACAAACTGTTCCTTTGTTAAATAAGAGTACTAGAAGTGTAAAAAAATGTTAATTGAAATTAAATTATAGGTGGGCACCAAGCGGAGAATTTGTGTATCGTGTCTGGATTGTGTATCGTGTCTCGATTGTGTATCGTGTCTTGATTGTGTATCGTGTCTGTAATAAAATAAGGAAAAAAGCAACGATTTTAATTGAATGAGATTTATCACGGAGAGAACACATTAAATAATAGTGAATAAAATAAGATTATGATGCTGATATTTTATTCAGTCTAAATAAATGAAACGTGTTTGCAATATATACATCCTTTCTTACAAAATTTTATTAAGGGGAAATTGGGGAAACTAGAACTGTAAAAGTAAATTCCTTGAAATTTGTTAATAGTTCCTTAATTTCAGTCACGTTATTTAATCTTGAATCCTCTGTAGAAGAATGGAACACAATTCAAATATATATATATTTAATTTTCACGGCGGCTTCAGTAGTATGCACTTGGACATTTAATGACCACTGGGAAGACAGAGTTACCAGTGGAATCGGCACTGGCCTCACCAAACCTCACCTCCAGGTGGCCGATACCTGTTCAAAGGTCATACCTGGTGCGCCTCTTTCTACTTTTACTTTATCTCCCGCAAGATAGATCTAAATCGGCTCTTTTTTTTTTGCAGGGCACCGCCGGGAACTAATGAATTTTGAAATCCGTCATGCCGGTCGAAACGAATTTAAAACACAAAATTACACACATTAAAACACATATACCTATCGAGGTCACGCTTGTCCTTCTGTCACGGGCAAAGTTAAGTATGACGGCACACCCTTAGCACATTCTCGGCCCAGTGCGCCCGGGCAGTGCAGGACTTAGATTTGGGAAACAGCTGGTAACCAGGATTGTTTTCAGAAGTTCTGCTTAAGTTTTACTTTCAGGCTATTTCTCCAGCTCATGCAAACCAAGATTAATTAAGTCTAGAAACATTCTCTTAAGGGACAACANTTACTTTCAGGCTATTTCTCCAGCTCATGCAAACCAAGATTAATTAAGTCTAGAAACATTCTCTTAAGGGACAACGCACTGCATTCGTGAACTCTCAGTTTAATAATATTTTGCATGATATCTATTTATTACTAGGCATTGCCATCACTAGAATTCCTCCCTCCCCTGTTTCATTCGTATTAAATAGAGTAAAATACAATTATTAAAAAAAAATTAATTAAAAGTTTAATTTAACAAAAATCGATAATTTCACGTTAACAGAACTATAAAACGCTTGTGATACATTATGTAGTTGGGAAGCAATCAAACACTTCATACAAGGGGCGAATTATCAAAGGTTTGATTCAGAAGTGTGAAGACACTGTGAGAACGTTGTAGTATACAACGCGGTGAACTTCGCTTTGTATTTGACTGATTTCTAAGCAGATATAGGAAAGTTGTTGTAATTGCATGTCAATTACCGCTCGTGTATTCTCAATACGCGTTTACACTGACGTGGCAAATTGCAAACTATTTCCTATAGTGTATGTTTCTGGCACCACTTGAACTAGCGAAACGTATCCTGGCTTCTGCCAAGAATGTTAGGAGCAACAGCACCTATAAGTAACAAGTTATTTTGGTGTTTGAAATGCACGCGTTCAATCAGTTTGTCCAAACAATGAAATATTATTTTCGTTTAACTCTCCTTATTACTTCTCTTTGCTAGCCGGGAATGTCCTACAAACTAAATACACTACTGGACTTAGGGAAAATGCAGGCCAATATTCATAACCACCATATTTAAAAGACATTAAAACATATTTAATACTTAGAAAACCAAGCAAATAATTAATGCTGAATTCTTACAAACATTTTCCACAGTGAACGTTTACGTGTATTTTGAGGTAATGAGTGACAGAGATATTAGTAAAAAAGTGTTTCATTTCAGTAAATTTCCTTTTTTTTTTTACTCGCGCGTTACATAAACTGTGGAATAATGTCTTTAAAAGACAATTTAGGAAATAATAAAAATTGCAATAAAAACTTTTTTATATTCGTTACAAATGGGATAGTTTTACCACAGTTTCACACTAACATAAAACGATGATGTGAATGGCGCCTTAAAGTATTTTCGTATTCATAGCGTATTTGGAGTATACATATATAAAAAAAAAATTAACTGTATATTAAGTATCGTATTTTATCTGTGCGTGACCTGGAATAGTTTCTGTCTAGCGTGGACATCACAGTAGCAGAAACCATACAAACAATGTTAGATATTGTTATTTTTTTTATAGTTCCACACTGATTATGGAAATATGTTTGTATTTTCTCTCTTGGTGACAGACTGCTTTATTCTGTTTTGTAAGTTTTTATGTATGATTTATAGTTTTATATTGCCGTGGCATTTTACCTACTTTTTGAAGCCATTTTGCACTCATTTAAGAATTAATTACCATTATTCATTGCAGTACATTTCCATTAAACCCGAGTATTGTTGCAGTTTGGTTATCAAGTGCTCCGTCATCATTGACGTATGGTGTTCCCTTTCAAAAGTTAAGCAATGATGCAAGGGCCGTAATTGCCATTGTACTGCGCTTAAAAGAAAAATGGCGTAGTGAGCGATATGGAATGATTATAAGAACACAGCTTTTCATTCGTAATAAGAGAGACATTAAAGAGGTTTCGTGTCCTCGCATTGTTGAGTGCGTCCAATAAATCGATGTGGTGCCAGGAGAGGCAGAGGATGACGACAATGAAGCTTTCTGCAGAATGAAGAAAGTCGCGCGCCATTCGCTATGNTGGTGCCAGGAGAGGCAGAGGATGACGACAATGAAGCTTTCTGCAGAATGAAGAAAGTCGCGCGCCATTCGCTATGAAAAATGAAAGCTGTGACAAAGCGTGCTGAGTGTTTCCAGACAAGTCTCGTTGTCTCTCTTGCACTCTCCCTGCTTCTCTTTGCGAGCGAGGTAAGATGAAACGCGAGAGATACAAAGCTTGGGAGGGGAGACAACTGAAAAACTACCCACGAGAAACAAGATGGAACATTGCTATTGTAACGCTGNATACAAAGCTTGGGAGGGGAGACAACTGAAAAACTACCCACGAGAAACAAGATGGAACATTGCTATTGTAACGCTCACTTACATTAATGTATTTTCCCAAGAACAGTGGCTCAAAGCTGCCATGTTGACGGACGTCATGTAAATGGACATTATTATTATTTTCAGTATGGCGGCCATATATTTTAGTTTAATTTTGTATATACACCGCACNTCATGTAAATGGACATTATTATTATTTTCAGTATGGCGGCCATATATTTTAGTTTAATTTTGTATATACACCGCACCGTTTGGTCAATTTCACCTAAACTTGGTATGCTGAAAGTATCAACTAGAAAGATGAAATCTACTGATGTGTAACATCTTATGTCTACCATATTGTAAGATAGCGCCACGCAAAAAATAATGTTTTTGTGTAATATCTCGGGAAAATAACAATATATTCACACCAAATTAGGTTAATTAGAAACACCACAGTACGACATGTAAACTGATATGTTTTAAGTGACTCAGACACTTATTTTCAAAATGGCTGCCAAATTTATATTTTTGTTTAGTATGCTATAGGCCCTTACACAATATGAAACTTTAGCATTTGACTTCGCGTTTCGTGTCCTTGGACGAAATTGCAGATACACAATACAACTGTACAGTCAAAGTTCAGCTCGGCTCTCAATACCTCGATGTTAAGAGCCGCTAAAATCTCTTAACTCACTCACTCGAAGTTCAGACTATTGAAAATCGGTTTTGTAACCTTCGTAAAAATGAGTATATTGTAATGCACTTCAGTGTATATCTCTGTGAATACATTTTAAGTACATGTTTTTAAAATAAGGTTAGGTATTTATATTAGAATTTTATTTCAAACAAAAATCTGCCTTGTTTATTTTATTCTTGCCATTTCATACGTTTTCTCTTCGCATAACATTCCTTAGCCATTTATTTAATTTAGACGAGCCTGATTCAATATGCAAGATCAAATTCACCTTACGATAAATAAACATTCATTCCATATAGCCACTGATAGATTCTCGGCAAAACGCCTGCTTGACTTTGACTTAAAGTTTCAACTTTTTGAAATCGTAAATTCAAGAGTGATTGACTTAATCTTTGACAGTTCCATTTTGTCAAGCTCCATAGAAAATAACATGTCGAGAAGCAAACGTAAAGTCAAATCGTAAAGTAAAATGTTAAAGTATTCAATCTTAAAATGGCTTTATACGTCCCAAACCATGTAACAGATATCAACTAAATATACGCAAGAAGTCGTAGCACACAACAAAATTTTGAATACGTAAATTGAAGTTTACAAGTTTCTGGAAGAAAATATAGACAATTCAAAATATGGAAATCCTAAATAACGGTATCTGCCTACTTTGTTAGCAAAATGCTTTGAAGGAATAGCACATTTATTAAGCGTGATATCTTACGCTGCACTAAAACGTGCAAATTTAGCCTACAGCGTGAGAAACACATCGNAGCACATTTATTAAGCGTGATATCTTACGCTGCACTAAAACGTGCAAATTTAGCCTACAGCGTGAGAAACACATCAACAGTAATTCATCACGCAGACAAAATATTTGCTCACAAAGTTCGCGTCAAAATATTTTCTAAGATTACCGTTTCGTAGTTTTTCTCAATTCACCTATAAAAACCCGTACATTTAAATCAAAATTTTAGTGCATATTTACGTACGACACACCTTCTTAAGAAACAGCGTCGTTAACGATTGACTTACACTCATATAAAAAAAAATGAATCACCCTGAAAGTGCCATCGCAGAAGCACGTAAGTGGGCACAGGCACAGGACAATATGGTCCCAATATCGTCCCAAACGTTCTCGATGGGTGAGAGCTCTGGTGACCTTGATGGCCAAGGAAGCATGTTGAGATCATGAAGACAGGCCGGGCATTATCCTGCTAGTAAATTGGGTTGTCAAGCTGCACCAAGAAGAGGCGCGGACATTGTCGCAGAATTTCCCGGAGGCGACGCCGCGCTGTCAAGGTTCATTCAATCACCACCAGGAGGTGTGGGAATCGTAGGAAATGGCACCACACAACATAACAGCTCTCGTTGTACCGCTCTACAATGAAGCGTGGATCATGGCTCTGTCAAGGACATCTCCAGAATGGAATTCGAGGGTCAACTGTGTCTACACAGAACCGTGATTCATCGCTGAACACCACTCGTCGCCAATCCACAAGCAGCCATGCTGCCCGTCCCCGGCATAATGTCACACGTGCTCGGCGATGCTCAGGTCGTAGTGGTAGACGTCGTAAGGGACGCCGCGACGACAGCTCCCGCTCTGCTAGCCGTCTGGATATGGCACTGGTGGACACAGGCGTATCCCCAGCTGCCGTCACATGTCCCTGGATGGTGCGCAGTGACCCCCGTGGAGTGCTTACAACCTGTCACACTATGAAACTATCCTCTCTACTGGTGGTCCGCCGGGGTCAACCCAAGCCTTCTAGAAGGGTGTGTGCACCCTCCTGTTTACACTGCGTACAACATTGACTCACAGTGAAGGCAGAACGGTTCAAGTGGTGAGAAATACGCCGAAACGCCTAATCTGCATCTCAGAGGGCGACGATGCAACCTCTCTCAAACTCATCCGGCTTGGCAAAGGTTTGTCGAATGCGCCGTGGGGGTCATGCTGCGTTGTTCACTGAACTTTTCTCTGTGGCTCACACTGTTACTAAGACCTAATTGGGTGTCTTGCAGCTGTGAATGATGGAGGGACATGTATGTCCCGGAGTGGCACATCCGCACAAGCAAACTGCATTAAACACAAATGGGAACTATGTCGAACTATGGTGATACTGTGTGGAAACCTTCGTTGTACTCGTGCGATTTGTTCAGGGTGGTCAATTACTTTGCGAGTGAGTTTACTATTGCGCAACATTTCATTGCTCGAACATATAGGTGACAATATTTTTTCAGTATGCATGTAATGTTATGTATAAATATGATACACCGTTCCACCATTCTGTTGTTGAGACACCAGTGTTTCTCACACAATGCTTCTATAAAGAGGTTCTATATAGACTGTCGTTAACATGCCAATGCTCCGTCTTAATCACCTGATGTTACAATGTTATCACATTTAATTAACAGTGTTATGTTACTACAAATATATATTTTGTCTTTTCTTGGCGTAACCATAAATCACTCTAAATCCTACGTTTTAAAATGAAAATTATACTTCGTACATTTATACGCACACAACACAGAGATTAATTTAATTCTTTATATATTTATTTAGTAAAGCCAATAAACCATTATCACTATCAAAGGAATCATTTATCGTCTTTGTAACAGTAACTTGTTACCTAAGCTTTGACTTAACCATGAAAATTGTCAAGTAATAAAATAAATAATTTATTATTAACTTATTACATTACTTTTGTGGATCACCATTCTGTTACTTAGTCGAGCGAACTTACTTTGGAACCAAAACACATTTGACTGTTGCTACGAACAAATAAATATTTAATATCCGATTTTGTCATCCTATAACTATTTCCTTCGTCTAAGAGTTAATGGAAGAAATTCGAAGGATACCATAAAATTTACCGGAACAAATATTTTCTCTTATTCAAACTTAAATACAGAAACGTTCAA
Organism: Clitarchus hookeri; assembly: GCA_002778355.1. NCBI lineage: Eukaryota > Metazoa > Arthropoda > Insecta > Phasmatodea > Phasmatidae > Clitarchus > Clitarchus hookeri. The sequence continues at coordinate 45,249 of NQII01004538.1, forward strand.
AGAGAACCCCGTTCGACTAGGTGGGAGGCGATCAGTCTAACCACTAAATCGCCGCGGCTCCGTGTTCAGGGATGAACCTCGGTTCTGCCTTACCTTGGATGGACGTCGTGTGCGTTTATGTACATCCTGAATCTTCGTATGTCACCCTTCACGAGACAGATGTTTGGTACAGTCTTCCAACAAGACAACACTCGTCAACACATGGCACATACTTCTATATAATGCCTGTGTCATGTTCACGAAGTCTCGTGGCCAGAAAGGTCCCCTGATCTACTCAATATGAAATATGTGTGAGATAAGTTCCGACATCAACTCCGATCCCAGGATGTCGAGGGCTAGTCATTATAGCTGTGGGTTGACTTGTCTCGGGAGATGATACCACAGCTGTATGACTCCTTCACAAAGCAGACCGTTGCGTGTATCCAGGTCGTACAGGAGTTATTTCCTACTGATATGGGACCAGTAGTATGTATGTAGTGCTAACTCTGTTTTCCAGGTCTAAGGGGAGTTACTTCCTACTGACTTGGGACCAGTAGTATATATGTAGAGCTAACTCTGTTTTCCAGGTCCTAGAAGAGTTACTTCCTACTACCGCGGTACCAGCAGTATGTATGTAGTGCTAACTCTGTTTTCCATGTAATCTGATATTGCAATCATTGCAATAAAGTTACGCGAACTTTCAACACGTACAGCTGGATTTCGTTTCCAACACTCATTATTCATTGAGTTTAATTTTTTTCCCATCCGTTTTAGTATAATTGGATTTACTTAAAGAATTAGTTATATTTGGTAAGTCTGTAATTTGCCTAATTTAATCTATAAATTATTTACTAAGTACTCTAAAGTGGCTAAAATGATCAAGACGTGGTTTAAGTTGTTAATTATTTTCATTTAATAAATCTGTAATATGTATTATTAGATAAATAAAACCATTTTTTTATGTTGCACTACATATTTATGAGTAGTAACTAAATGTTAAACTATTTTAATTATTCTTGCTGTATTTGTCACTCACCGTAAATTTCTTATATCTGCTTCCTTTTTTAAAGGAGTTACATTTCGTTACATATTTCATTCAAAGGTGCCAAACGAGGAAGGGCGAGATTCACTTGCTGAATTGCTGTCTCTGTATAAAAGTAAACTTCTGGTAAAAGGAATTTTCGAATATTTTGTGCACAACAGACGCTAGTATGTTCTTGTGAAGGCGGTCGCGAGAGAACAACATTACTCCACCATGTTGACCATAGTAATGCTGGCCCCCTTCGCAATGTAAGCTTATTTTTTAGAGCGACAACTGATGAAATGCGTGGCGGGAAGAATATCCAGGAAAGAAGACTTCTTTGACTCTATGTTCAGCTGTATGAATTCATCTAAACGTAAAATTACAAACAAAACCACATACTTATAATGGGCAAGTGTGAACAGACACCCTCTTCAAGGTAAAGAAAAAAAACTCTATACGAACCTCTCTGTAGAAATAAAATGGCAACTAAATATTTATCTTCATTTGTAAATTGACATAACCTATTTGTAGTCATATGGTTATCATGCTTTGTCAATACTTGTTGCTACATTCTTCGGAACTGTCAATAAATGAATCACAAACTGCTCATTCAAATGTTCAGAATGTGTCTGATGTGGGAGGTGACTGGAGTGTGGACACTACACCTTGAAACAAACAAAAAGTCAAAATGAACGTACGTCCTAGGTTTAATGGCTCCTGAGGTAAGGCCCTCCAAGTTTCTACTGGATTGTTAATAGCAGTATTGATACACCTGTGTTTCTGTCACTGCAGCCCTGCCGGTGTCTCAACAGTGACCCAAGGTGGACAACTTGTGTATGAACACACGCCTGCACGCATCGCATTGAAATGTCCGTAACAGGTGTTGAGTAAACGATGGTCTTGAAATGTCCCACATGAAATAATCCTCATGATTCAGATCAAGGGAACATGTAGGCCAGGGGGCTGTTCCTGCACGACCCATCCACCTATCCGGGAACCGCTTATCCTGATAGAATCTGGCCACTCTACCGAAATGTGGTGACACCCCACCATGCATGACCCACGTGCAGAGGATCAGATACATCGAACATCCTCGAGTAGCATATGTAACTGTTTTTGCAGAACGTTACAGTGTGATTGGACTGTCATAGGTTGGGTGTCCGACGTGCGTGGGTGCCCGTATATACTATACTCTGTTTACAAACAGGGGTGTACCGACTACCAACAACGAACACAGTGACATGGACTCGTAACTCTGGAACCATCTAGACTAGGACATATGTTCGTATGGACGTTGCGTGTGTTGTTTTCAGGTGTACTGCCCATACACCGGTTACTTCCCAAGTAAATAGACACAACCTGTATATTTGAACAATCAGCTTGTGATCCATTTATCGAAAGTCCCGAGGATTTGAAGTAACAAGTGTTGAAAAACCGCAATCATATAACGACATTTCATGTATATCAATTTACAAATGAAGAAAAGTATTCAGTTGCAGTTTTGTCTGTACAAAGAAGTTCACATAATGCTTATTTCCTTCCCTTGTAACAGTTGTCTAAAGCTGGAAAACTTGCAAGGACGCGGCTTTGGCCTGCAAGAGTACTTGAGAAAGTACAATTGTATTTTGCACTTTGCAAACACATGGTAGAATTGAAACCAATAAACCTGAAGTGGCGTGTAAATGTGACGCGAGAGTAGCAAGGACTATCTAAGAAAGGAATTGGAAACAATTAGAATATACAGGAACAACACAACGCCAGGATATTTTCTAGAGGAGATAATAATATGAAGTGGGCAAAACGACCCGAGCTTGAGGTAAAATGCAGATGGCGATAATAACGATAAACACGGGTGGTTGCGTGCAAGAAGGAAATTAACTTCACACATTTAACGATCCGGTCTCCAAGAAGCTTACTAACAGTACGTATGCTACTATCACACGTGGTTTTGTGAAAGGAATGATGGATGGAGTCACCTTTAAATTTATGCAGCAAATATTTTTAATCCTTTGGAAATTTTTGCGTTCATATAAAAAATGCGTAAGCAGTAAAATAATTGAAATATAATCACTGTAATTTAAAAATAAAATATATCATGAAATGCTCAAATCCATTTAATAATTTCAAAACTGTTCTAAATGTTAACAAGAAAAAAGGCTAAAATTCTACATAGCAAAATAAAATTTTTTGTGTATATACACTGAAGAGCCAAAAAAACTGGTATAGGCGTGCGTATGCAAATAACAGAGGTATAAAACCAATCAGAGTAACGCGATTCGGTCCGCAGCACCTATATAATACAACAAGCGTCTGGCAAAGTTGCTAGATCGGTTACTGCTGCTACAATGGCAGGTTATCAAGATTTAAGTGAGTTTGAACGTGGTGTTATAGTCGGCGAACGAGAGATGGGACATAGGATTTCCGAGGTAGCGATAAAATTTGGATTTTTGCGTACGACAATTTCACGAGTGTACCTTGAATATTGGGAATCCGGTAAAACATCAAATCTTCGACATCGCTGAAGCCGGAAAAAGATCGTGAACGAACGGGACAAATGACGACTGACGAGAATCATTAAACGTGACAGACGTGCAACACTTTCTCAAATTGGCGCACATTTCAATGCCTCCTGCATACCTCCAGACATTAGTCGAGTCCATGCCACGTCGTCTTGCGGCACTTCTGCGTGCTCGCGAGGGCCCAACACGATATTAGGCAGATGTATCAGTTTTTTTGGTTCTTCAGTGTAATTAGGCTTGTCTTTTTAAAAAAAAGGTAATGATATTTTTTCATTGCATTAAGGTAATAGTTTTTGTATGAAGAACTCCTGAAACATTAACGGTTATCCGTTAAGAATAATTATGTTCACGTAATATCCGACACGCTTAAACGTATCATGACGTGGCCGCTGAGTTCTGTAGTCTGGAAGCAGAAAGACGAGTGACTCTTGGCGAGTGTTGTTCTCCACGTGGTGTCGAAACTGTTAACGTTAAGTGGAGTAGAGTGCTTATGTGAGTTGCGCAGTAGCCAGTCTCCGTGTTCCAGCACTGGATTGCTCACCTGCCGATACGGCTATCATAAACAACGTGGATGGCATTTGAAGTTAGAACACGGTCTATGTAAACAAGGGCTTTGATTAGCTTGTACACTTCCTGCAACTTAGTTTAAATGCAAATATACAAAACTCAATTTGGTAATAGTAGTTTATTAATATAGAAGAGCTTTTCTTTTCAAAATTGAGATATAAATAAACACCTTCATCTTTATTGACCATGTGACTTTGACACTTGGGTTGGTGTAGGGTCGGTCAATATTCGGTACAACCTGTATTTAGTCTATAATATTAACACATCCCGGTGGCGAGCGGCTAGCGCACTAGCTCAAGGACCTATATTTTTGATTTTCTTAATTATGTGCCTTCTACCGTTCCTGTTTTGGTGCAGTATCGGAGAACTGCATTTTGGACGGTACAGGATGGTACTGAACTCTTGGTACATACTCTCTGAGATTTCGTTACGAAAAATGAGATAGAAAACATCGCATATTTTATGACTTCCCAGGCTGCCAAACGGTGTGCAGAACTTCGGCTGAAAACGTAGTATTCCAAAACTGCTCAACGTGCCTGATATCTGCTGACGAGTAGCATTTAAGAAAAGTTGCACGTGTGTATATATCAATTTGAAGATCACTTATCTATAAAGCTTAATTTTTAGCACTTCAAAATCGCATATTCTGTTGTTTCGCGGTGATTTTAAAGTAAGAATATCCCGATGAAGAATCCTACAAAAGGTACAGACCATTGCAACATACTTTTTTTTACCCTTATATTACGGCATAAAATAGTTCAGTCACTGCTGAAAGTTTCGTAGAAGCGTGTTATCGACGGGAAGGCGGCGCGCCAGTTGAGTGATCTGCGCCTAGAGGCTACGACGAGGCGTGATGCACAAGCCTGAGTCACCCTTAGCGCTTCCATGCTTCTAGGCCTAGGCCGTACAAAACACCTTCAGCCAGGCGGATATCGTAACGAGATTATAAACGTAGATACACAGCCTTGAAAATTGGGTGTTAAATTTAGCTAATTGCAAAATTTCAGATACTATGTGAGATGAAACAACAAATTCATGAATAGTGTTGCGTGCCAGTTGTGAATATTTGGTGCATAATAACGTCATACGATAAAGTAGGTTTTCATTCTTATTTCACGTAGCTAGGTTCACCTACTTTTCGCGGAGGCTAGACCTCAATATTATTTGTGCATATTTGCAGTCTTTGTGTGAAGTCAGTCTGTTACATGAGTGAGCCAATCAGAATTGAGTTTCTCAGATTACTGACCATCCGTGATTCGCGGGCAGACAGATAAGTCGCGTAACAATTCAAATGATCCAAATACGAAAGTGGTTCTGAACTAAAGTGCTTTGGAGCACAACGTGTCCTGAAATCTTTTCTTGAAAAACAAGCGCCCCTACACATAAAGAAACAACTTACAGTGTAATGATCTGACATTCAGACTAGTCCTGCATATAGCTTATATATCCTCAATACAACTTATATATCCTGTATACAACTTATATATCCTTCATACAAATTATATATTCTGCATAAAACTTATATAACCTGCATATAACAGAACGTCCACCCACAGGGAAAACAGGGGAAAGTCAGGGAAATGTCAGAGAATTTTCAGCTGGGTGAGGGAAAATATAAATAACTGCTACTCTGTGAACATTATTAGTTGTGTGAATATAGGGTAAGTAATTATGTACATATGCATTTTAAAATTTCCATTTTTCATTTCTGAACTGACAATAATACATCTTTGCCAAGTGACCTAGGTATACAGAGTGATTCTAAAATCATGGGACAAACATTGAGGGATGGTAGAGCTCACTAAAACAAACAATTATTGTATAGGAATATATGAGCGGAAGTGACGCGTTGAGGCACAAACACAAAGACGTAACACATTAACGGAAACATAAAATGTTCATTAGCAGCATACTTAACGAGTGATTCCGTACAGAAAATGTTAAAACAGTTGCTGGAAATGCATCCACCAAAAATCATGCATGCTTGGCGACCTATACATATGGCGTGATTGGCTGACAATAGTGGCGTGCGTGAAATACCCGGCGTATTTGAATCTGTTCGCCAATCACTCCACCGACGCTACCAAGCTTGCATTACTGTCGGTGGTAGCAATTTTGAGCAATTATTATAAACATTGCTGTAAAAGGCATTTAGCGGCGACGTTATAAATAAATAATGTGTTGCATTTCATGTGTTATTTTTGTGTTTGTGCCTTAACGCGTCACTCCTGCCCATATATTCCTATACAATAATAGTTTGTTTAAGTGAGATCTACCACTCCTCAATGTTTGTCCCATGATTTTAGAATCATCTTGTATATGTACAAAATAAAGTATTTGTGTGTTTTAATGGGCACTCATGTGAAGTCAATAGCGTGTATCGAGAGAAATATTGATGGGCCGATTCAAATGTTGCTCTGCTTGCTTGATCTGTTGCAGTGTAATTTAATTCAACTTTACTGATTACATATTTGTTCTGTCAGCGGCGAAAAGAAATTGTATTGGAATTGAAAGGTTTCAGTATTCCTGACAGTATCTCAAGGAAAACTATAAGATACTGACGGAAAACAGGGATAAGTCAGTGAATTACAAAATGAAATTTCAGTGGGCCCTCTGTTGTGGACAGTTTGGATTTATTAAGAGCACTCGTTCCGAAATTTTAATATGATTTATTATTTCTGCATACATTCATTTAATTTCTGTCGCAGTATAAACACAGTGCTGTCCCAGCATCAACACAGTGCTGTCGCAGAATCAACACAGTGCTGTCACAGCATCAACACAGGGCTGTCACAGCATCAACACAGTGCTGTCGTAGCATCTACACAGTGATGTCCCAGCATCAACACAGTGCTGTCCCAGCATCAACACAGTGCTGTCGCAGAATCAACACAGTGCTGTCACAGCATCAACACAGGGCTGTCACAGCATCAACACAGTGCTGTAGTAGCATCTACACAGTGTTGTAAGAGCATTAAAACAGTGCTGTCCCAGCATTTACACAGTGCTATCCCAACATCAACACAGTGCTGTCGTAGCATAAACACAGTGCTGTCGCAGCATAAACACAGTGCTGTCCCAGCATCAACACAGTGCTGTCGCAGCATAAACACAATGCTGTCGCAGCATCAACGCAGTGCTGTCGCAAAATCAACTCAGTGCTGTCACAGCATAAACACAGTGCTGTCGCAGAATCAACACAGTGCTGTCACAGCATCAACACAGTGCTGTCACAGCATCAAGACAGTGGTTTCCCAGCATCAACACAGCGCTGTCTATCCACGTAGTATTTAAATAATTACCAGGAACTAAAAAACACATGCAAAAAATTTAAGAAGCATTCAGCTAAGAGACCCGTTTTCGTTTATGGGTTATTCCTGGTTGATTGACCACTTTTTAAATCAACCTTTAAAACATGTCATCCGCCCCTACCTTCATGTAGTACACTCATAAAAAAAGATCACCGTAAGCGGATCACGCAAATTCAACGAAGGTTGCCACACAGTATCGTCATAGCCCGAGCTGTGTCTTATTTGCGTTTGATGCGGTTTGCTTGCGCGTGTGTGCCACTGGGAGGCATGGTACATGTCCCTACATCATTCACAGCTGCAATACACCGACTAAGGCGGCAATAGCAGTGNACTGCAACACACCGACTAAGGCGACAATAGCAGCGTGAGTCACAGTGCCAAGTTCAGTGAACAAGCAGCACGCTCCGACGGCTCATTAGACAAGACTTTGCCCAGCTGGATGAGTTTGAGAGAGGCCACGTAGTCGGCCTCCGAGAGGCAGGTTGCACGTTCCGGCGCATTGATCGCCACTTCAACTGTTCTGCCTACACTGTGAGTCAATGTTGTACGCAGTGTAAACAGGAGGGTGCACACACCCTTCTAGAGGCTTGGGTCGACCCCGGCGGACCACCAGTAGAGAGGATAGTTTCATAGTGCGACAGGTTGTAAGCACTCGACGGGAGTCACTGCGCACCATCCAGGGACATGTGACGGCAGCTGGGGATACGCCTGTGTCCGCCAGTGCCATATACAGGCGGCTAGAAGAGCGGGAGCTGTCGTCGCGGCGTCCCTTACGACGTCTACCACTACGACCTGTGCATCGCCGAGCACGTGTGACATTATGCCGGGGACGGGCAGCATGGCAGCTTGTGGATTGGCGACGAGTGGTGTTCAGCGACGAATCACGGTTCTGTGTAGACACAGTTGACCGCCGAATTCGAATGTGGACATGTCCTGGCCAGTGCTGTGATCCACGTTTCATTGTAGAGCACAACCCCCCAACGAGAGGTGACATGATGTTGGTTGCCATTTCTTACGCACATCACTGGTGGTGATTGAAGGAACCTTGACGGCGCAGCGAAACGTCGATGAATTACTGCTACCATGTCCGCTCCTCTTTCGGGTGCAGCTTGGCAATCTCATTTCCCAGCAGGTTAATGCCCGGCCTCACACAGCACGGTTATATCTATAGCCTGCATTCGTGATGACGACATGCTTCCTTGTCCAGCAAGTTTCCCAGACCTCTCGTCAAATGAGAATGTTTGGGACTATATTGGACGGCAACGTCGGCCAACGGCAGCTACGGCGGCTTTGGAGGTTCAGTTGCGCCAGCTGTGGCAGGATCTTCCCCAGGAGATCAGACGTCTGTGTGCCCCCTTGCTCGACCGTATCGCTGCCTGTCTGGTAGTCCAACACCATACTAAGAGCATCCTGCAAGTATTGGTCCCCTGCAATACATGCTAACTGTTGTACAATATTGTGATGTTTTCTGTATATCTTCTTCCATGTAGAGGGCCATTGTGGTGAGCAGTTAGACTTCTCGTCTCCCGCCAAGGCGAACCAGGTTCAATCACCGGCCGGTTCACTCTGGATTTTCGCTAATGGAAGTCGTGCCGGACGATGCCGCTGGTCCAAGGGTTTTCTCGGGGACCTCCCGTTACTCACCCCACTTCACCCTCAACATCTCACAAGACCTCGCTGTTAACAGCCGCCCAAGTCTCTTCACTCACTTATTATACTATCCTGTTCCAGTGCCTACATATGTGCCCCTGCGATGGTATCTACAGGCTGAGTTGATCAATTTGTTTTACAAATGAGTATAAACGAGTGGGCAACGGCTTACTGGTGTATGCCATGTGTTCACTTACTCAGCAAGTGACATATTTTAAACTGCGATAAACTCTTTATTACGTTGTTAACTGTAAGCGGAGCACTTTTCAAAGCCCTGCTTAACAAGTACTTGTGTGTACATTGCGTATTCTTCCGCCATATGTGAAATTAACATTGCCATGGGCCTGATCACTTTATTCATGCGCAGGGGCAAGTAAAACTGTAAAATTATTCCAAAATTGCTAATTTTTACAGTTGCATGCCTCAAAAACAGAGAAACCAAATAAGATAATTTCAGTATTCAGAAATGTATGCCTAACAATTTTAATAAACGTTAAGACATGTAACTACTTTCCCCTTCTTCGTTACCAACTTTGCCAGACATTGGGCCCGTTAAAACACACGCAGATACGGGCAGTGACATTTTTCAAAGGTTGATTTCAAAAGTTAACTTTACCGTGAACAGCCTATAACATACAAGAATGCAGTATATATTCGTTAGACATTACTGTTCCTTTTGTCGGTTGGATTGTTTCAGAAATGCGGTATCGTGGACAGTGTACGCAAATATATCACACAGCCTTACTACCCAGGTACCAGCGATTGGCCCGGCCTCTTAACACGGGTAGCATGGCGCCATCTTTGATTTATGTATTTTGCCAATACTTAATAATGTACTTATACAATACTTAAAAATGTGGTTTTGCTAGGCGATAGAACATTATTTAAATATATTTTAAAGGCGATTATCGTTTAACCTCTTGTGCAACTATCATTTCTGTAAAGATTATAGAAGGTAATCGATGGTTAATTCCCATTATTTATTTATTCCACGTGGAAAGTAAATAAATATACAATATTAATACTTCAGTTATTCAAACTTCGGAGTGATATACTATACATTTTCAAAGCATAAATTAAATAATGAATGCTGAGAACATGTTAGGGTCAGAAACTGGGAACACCACAGTTATTTTATATGTAAATACCGTGTTCCTAGAAGTATGGGAGCGCTAAGGGCGACTCATGTACGCGTACTGACCGTCTGGTTGCCTTTACGCTCAAGGCACTGAACTGGCGTGCAGTCTTTCTTACGTCGACTCGTCTCTTAGGACTGTCAGTGGCGACCCTTTCATTTTATGGCGTAATAATGAAGACAAAAGTCTGCTGTGCGTCACTGTGCTATGTTAAGTAGCCTGTACCAACAGTTTCATATCTAACCATTATTGTGATACACTCGTATTGGGCCTTTATCACAAAAAAAAACTCATTACAGACGGGATAAAAGAAACTCAGTATCGGACGTGAAAGGTTTTCCCTAAATGATGTACGTGAGCAGAACGTTCAAAAATATTGAACCATTTTTGAATGATATTATATCCGCGGTTCCTTCACACTTTTTGAATCAAACCTTTGAAAAACCACGCCACGTGGTTATGTTTTGTTGTTTCCTAAAAATGTCACGAGTCACAGGCGTTTCATACTTCTGTAAACATAAAAGTATGTTATTGCTGATTGAACTGAAGTTTTAGTTATATTTTATCTATCAATTGTAATATTTTATTTGTAATTTATATTAATAACACAAGAAGGAAATATATATGTTGATAATATCAAGTAAGAAATAGTTCTCAATCAAATAATTATATTACTTTACGATTGTAGCTGCACTGTAAGAAAATTTGTCCGTCAAATTACGAAAAATAATGGTTACAAATTACCCTGACATCTGCGTTAAATTACGGTCCCTTCGTTTTATTCAATAACGTCCTCTCCATAAATGTCGCCTAAATCTCAGCGAATACACGGAATGTGCCCACAAAATTGCAAGTTTGTTGGGTTTTTAAATCTGATCTTTATAAAAAGGGGTAACAAAAAAAGTTTTACTTTCGTTATGTGGGTGATTCACTGTGTATAAAAATGACTATAAAGATAAAAAAATCTGTCCGGTGGCGGGATTTGAACTCTGAAAAAATGTTGACAGTTCAATATATTATCCACTCACCTACCTCGCTTTTACAAGACACGGTGTTGTAAATACGGAATTTATATGGAATTATACATGTACTTCTTAGTTTCTAGTCATGTTAAAGTTTATGCAATTTTATTTGTATTCCAGGTTAAAAAACAGGGGTATAAAAATATTTTTATTTGTGTTATATATTTCACTGTGTATAACCGAGAAATAAAAATAAGTTTAAATATTTTGTCCTGTAGGGGTATTTGAACGCGAATAGAAATATTGACAGTCAATAACTCGAAATACTCACCTACCTTACATTTACAAGAAGTATTTTGTAAATATGGATTTTATATGAAAGTGACGAACGCGCCTGTTTTAGTTTCAAGTCGTGTTAGAGCGCTTGCTATATTTGCGATTTATAAAACGAGGTTACGAAATTTTGTTTTATTTTCGTTATGTGCGTATTTCACCTTGTATACAGAAGGTTTCATCCTGTAGCGGAATTTGAACAAGAATCAACGAATTGGCACTCCATGAGTGATTCGCACTCACCTACTACTATTGTACACGAAGTGGTATTGCGAAGATAGGATTTTATATGCTTCAGGTATAATCTGAATTGTTCGTGACTCAAAATCGAAGCCATAATAATACGAAGAGCTTCCGTATTTTATATTTAAACATCTCATTACCATTATTCGTCATTACGAAGGTCCTTTCATAACCTAACTCTACATCTGTGTAAGAGTTTCCGTAAATCTACAAAAATTTGTAAGAGTGCACAAATGCACTCTAGTGTGTCCACTTCAGCCAAGGGGACATGAAACACGCCCTTCCTCGAACCCTGTTGGTTTTCTATGCCCTACTGTCTGATGTGTTTCATTTATCGGTGTTCACAACTTTGCAAGGGGCCGCGGTGGTGTAGTGATCAGACTACTCGCCCTTACCTAGGCAAACCGGGTTCTATTCCCGGTGGGGTCGCTCCCGGATTTTCGCATGTGGGAGTCGTGCCGGACGAAGCTGCTGGTCAGCGGTTTTTCTCAGGGAACTGCCGTTTGCCCCGCTCTTGAATTCCGGCGCTGCTCCATACTCCTTTCACTTCACCATCATCGGCTCTCAAGACCTCGATGTTAAGAGCGGCCCAAAACTCTCCTCTCCACAACTTTGCACGAAAACACTTGCTACTGTCACAAAGAGAAATAAACCTCGCATAGAGCGAAATTCGACCGGACGTAAATCGGGATGGGGCGGACAAGAGCGACCGAATTCACAAACGAACATTCTGGCAGGAGGGGAACTAGGGGTCGTCTCACGCACAGGGACCAAGGGCAATTGAACGAGGTCCTGGAAGTGTTCCAGCCGCGGTCAGCTGGAAAGGGCGAGCTCTCTCCTCGCAGGAGCAACCTTGTTTCCAGGGATAACACTTACCGCCGTACTTCCGGAGCTCTCTCCAACCGCTGTCTGGCCGCAGTTGAGGGCCGCTCCAGGCGGAATGTGTGTGATCTTGCTCCCTCGACACACTACGTCACATGCACAGTGCCAGCACTCTACTGCCACTGTCCAGATACTCTTCTCTCAGGCCAAGGTCGCCTTGCCAACATTTAGACAGAAAAATCCCTTACAAAATCACGGGGTTTTCATTAAATTAAATTTAAGAGATAATAAACTACCTAATCGAAATACTTCGTTAAATATAAAGAATTAATTAGAAATAAAAATAAATGAACTGAACTTTTCAAAGTTTATGTATACACTGAGGCCACTCAAATTCCAACACCACATTTGAAGGTCCCCAATTGGTTGGAATACGCACAGCAGGGACGTGACATGTTGTTCAGCCGAGTGGTGCAGCACGTGAGCCAAAGACGGCTCTGATAAGCGCCATGTAAGGTAGTGGCATTGTTTCCCAGCCTTTCGTGTACACAGGCGGAGAGAGCGTGCCACGTCGAAGAACACGACAACCATACAAACAAGTTTCCGCTACATTCTGTAACTGACAGCAGTCTTTCTTTAATTTGGCTTCATATTGGTTGTAATCATAAGAATAAATTTGTTGTTTAAAAATTTAAAATAAATTGTTTATATTTTATACTTATTATAGTTATTTTTTGCAATTTTTTTTAAATATATTAATTTATTAGTTATTGTTGCCGTAAACATCAAACTGTCAAGGAAACTTAATAATCCATCTTTCACCATTATACTAAACGAATATTATCTCCAAAATATTGTTAACAACAAATTAAAATAAATAAATACAATTCACATTCTGATAAATTATGCATAACTGGATAACATTATTGACTTTCTTAATTTGAAATTGCAATATGGATAAATCACATCTCAATATTTCCCTCGTTAAAATAAAGTGAATTATAATAATTTTAATATTTTCGTTAAGATAATCTAATAAATTTTTAAAATTTTTCTTGATTCTGTTTTAATGTTTTTTATGTTCTTAAATTTTACCATTTTTATTTTGTTTCAATAAATTTTCCTTCATTAGTTTTTAAAACTTTGAAACCTTATAAAAGTTTGCATCCTATTATTTAATTTTTATACAAACTTTTATAAGTTTTGACGTATTTTAAATTTTCCTTTAAATATTTTTTTTTTGAATTTTTAACTTTCTTGCTTTTCTTTAATTTTCTTACTTTAATATTTTTAATAACTCTTTCCAATATTTACAGATCTTGTCAGGTACATACTTTATAACAGTATTTGGACCACGCATTAAATATATTGTACTGGATTTCATAAATTTCATTGCTGTATTTAATACAATATGGGAAACTAAGCAGTTCGTGTTTTTCCTAATTCACGTAATATTTATCTAGATTTTTTTCACAGATATCGTTTGGTATCTTCCAGTAAACCTTCAAAATTAATTTTAAAATAAATAAAACATTTAAGTTATATTACGGTACTACAGTAAATTTAACTGCATTTTCGGCTTTTAAATTCTAATGATTTCATTTGATGAACAGTCAAGCACATATTCATTTCATTTTTTCCCCCATAATAATATATTCTTAAATGTTTTTCACAATAGTATATTGTGCTATGAAAGTTAATACTTTGGTGGAAATCAACATTAAAATATACTTGACATTACGATAGTAATTATTATATTATTTATTGTTAAAATATATTAAATGCGACATTATACATCTTAATTTCTAGGCTTTTGGGTTTAAGCCACATCGAGGATTTCTTCTCCAACGTTTTGGCAGACGTTGCAGCTTTTTTTCCCTTTCACTGATCCCAGGATGCTATCGACTTTGTTAATAGCATTTATGAGTGTGTGTACGTACGTCTTCCTTAGCAAGCGTGCTAGTCGGTCAGTGGTTCCTTTTACATAGAGCAGTATAGCGATGTGTTGTAAGTGTTCTTTTTCTTTTATTCTGAGGTGATACTATTCTGAGGTTACTCAAGACATGAGTCTTGAGTAACCATTAACTTCTAGAGCTGTTGTGAGATGTTTCATTTCTGCTTCAAGATGTTGTTCTTCACATATGCTTTTCACTCTGTTGACCAATGTGGAAATTACTGTCCTCTTCTGTGATGGCGGGTAGTGAGAGTTTGCTTGTATATATCTATCAGTATGGGTAGACTTCCTGTAAACTGCGTGGCCCAAGGTGAGGTTCTATGTCATGTTTACCACAACAATTAGAAATGGAAGTTGGCCATATTTCTCCATTTCCATAGTGAACTGTATTTTGGGATGGATGCTGTTCAGATGTTCTAGGAATTGTTGAAGTCTCTCTTCTCCATGACTCCACACCACGAATGTGTCATCAACATATCTGAACCAATATTTCGGTTGGTAGGTGGTCGAGTGAATAGCTCTCTCTCTTCAAGGTTTGACATGAAGAGATTAGCCAGTAAAGGAGAAAATGGTGTGCCCATGGCAGTGCCCTTTTTTTATTGTATATCTTCCCCTGGCATGAGAAGAAAGTTGAGGTGACACAGTGCTTCACTAACTTCACAAATTCTTCGCTGAGGCTGCCTTCACCGAGTTGCTCTTGTAGAATTTGGAGATCTTCTATGGGTTATACTGTTTTGAAAAGAGATACGACATCAAAACTGACCTGCATGTCTTCGGGTTGTAGTGAAATATTTTCCAAAATTTCTTCAAACTGAGAAGAGTTCTGTATGTGCGAGGCTGGAGTAGGCAAGGCTGGTAGCAGGATGTTGTTTAGGTATTTGGCCATCAGATGAGTCAATGAGCCAACGGCGCTAAGTATATTCCTATATACATTATTATAAAAAAACAAAATATAATGCAACCAATTTGGTCCAAACCCATTTCCCATAAATAAAGTTACAAAAACCAATTTCAGGAGGTGAGGATTCGGGCGAAGACGCATCATCAAAACAACGAAGCATAGGAAAACTGTAGGTATACAACAATACCAAGCCTGCGACCCTAATGGCAAGCCCCGAGGCTGCCATGGAGACGGATGCGAGCTCCAGCGTAACAAGTGTATCAACACCATGAAATGATGCACCATCAGCGCCGCAAAATAATGAAGTAGAGCGCGTAAAACGCGCGCACGACGCACAGCCCTCTCAGGGAACTCAACAGCCCCCAGTAAGTCAAACCGATGCCGTGCAACAGCCACAGCAGCCAGCCGAGCGACCTCAGATCAAGCCATTCACAGTGTACCTCACCAGTACACATAACTATCCTGCACTCAAGCGAGAGCTGGACGAGGCTATGACACTCTCGTGGAGTGCTGTCTGCATCGGGGCAGACAGCAAACGTGTCCACACCACCTCGATGATGGACTACGTCACAGCTGTGCGAATAATTAAAGAAATGGGTTATCAGCACAGCCTGCTCCTCCAGGCTGACGAAATCCCAGTGAAACTGGGTTTCTGTCGCATTAAAGCGGAAACCCCCCCGGAATTTCTCCAGGAAGAATTCCAGCGACTCAGGATGCCAATGCAGCGTGCCTGGCGCATACCTTACCGAAATAGACGAGTCATCCACAAGCTCGCAATTGAACTGCCTCATGACACAAATACAACGCCCTACCTTGCACTCACGAGCTTCGCTGGCTTTCAGATCCGCGTGGAAGAGTTCCACAACCAATCTGTACCCGCCCAATGCTCCCGCTGCCAGCAGTTCAACCACATGGCAGCAATGCCACACCACGATGTCGCTAGTGCAGTGGCCCACACTTCACTAAAGAGTGCACTATTGTAGATGACCGTACACAGGTCAAATGCGTGAGTTGTGGAAAAAATCATTGTGCAAATTACAGTGGTTTCAACGCCTTTAAGACGAAGACGGTACAGCGGAGCCGCCTTGCGCCTGAAACACGACAAGCACGCCAATAAAAATCTCGGCAGGCAATTCGGTAAAACCAGCATGCCGCCACTTGGTAGCAGCTTGCTCCGGTACCAGCCCCCTCAGGGCAGCAACAGGCATACTCGCAGCCCCCAATGCCACAAAACACACAGCGAAATACATTTCTGACCTCGTGGGCGCAAGAACAGCAGCCAGCACCTGTACCAATGTAAAACAGGTATGCTGGCTGCAAGACGACATAACATTCCCCGCAGTGGGATATCAACCCATTCCCCGCGACCACAACATAAGATGGGGAATGAAACCGCGACCCTTGGGCCCTAAGACCAAGAAACAATCACAATAACCCGAGGAAATTCTACGAAACAAGCAGCATCGCAAGCCACGAGTTCGCAGCCGCCATGGAGGCAGCACCTGTGGCCGACTCTGCAGCATGCCCATTGCAAGCCACTAATCCCAGAGCGATCATGGCTGCAGTAAGTACAGCATTCAAAAGTGATACGTACTTTAACAAGTCCCCCGACCTAGCACAAGTGCTTCACGCCTTCTGCGCAATGATTACGATGTGAACATCGCCGAAAATGTCCATACAAGACAAAATAACCGCGACCATCGGTTCCTGGTCAAAAATGCTGACCATGCTGACAAACCAAAATAATACATCAACCATAAACACACCCGAAATACATTTACACTCAATTTTTTTCAGAATGCACGAAGCCTTAGCTAAAAAAAGACTAATTCATAGACTATTTGCCTTGTCATGAAATTAAAATAGCAGCAATTAACGAGACACATTTTACACAAAATTCTCGCTTTTCTGTTCCGGGTCCTGCCTTATATGCAAAGGACTGGCCTCAGGAGTGAGGAAGGGGCGGAGGAGTGGCAATTTTTGTCCACAACTCTGTTGCACATAACGATGCAATGCGTCTAGATTTCTTAATTCTGGAAGCTGTAGGCACTAAACTAAAATTAGGCCAGCAACGCACCAAGCTCTTAGCGATTTATGTCCCGCCTGGGTGCTCGCTATCTCAGGCTGACCTAGACTTTCTTTATAATAATACAGGCCAAACCTTCCTCGCACTAGGCGACATAAATGCTAAACACCCGAATTGGAATTCTATAAATATAACAGGCAATGGGATGCTCCTGCAAAGACACCAAGTGACTAGAAATGATCAAGTTATGGCCCCAGTTGAGCCTACTTTTAACCCACTAAACATTAATCAACATCCTGATATACTTGATATTGTTTTAGCTAAACAGTTCACAACTGGGTTTGACCTGTGTGTTGAACAAGATCTATCATCTGATCATTACCCAGTTCATATTGATTTTTTTAATATATACACAGAAGAAAATGCCCCGAGAAACAGATTGGAGGGGCTTCGCGGATTATATTACAGAAAACTTGCCACAAATTATCAAAAATTCACTGCAAACAGATCAGGATGTTGACGAAGCTATAAAGGTCCTTCCAAGCACTCTAGAGCAGGGCGTGGCTCGAGTGTGTTCCTGAAAAGACACAAACACATCAACTTGAAACATTTCCGCAGTATATACGGGATTTAATTACGCAGAAAATCCGCCTAAGGCACAATTATTCCAGACGCCAAGGTCGGCAAACCAAGGCGCGAATTAACGAAATACAGGCTGTCATTTCAGAGGAAGTAACACTCTGACGGGCCAGTGTATGGGATGCTAAAGTAGGTAAGATGACACCACGTGAAAATAATTTATGGGGCTTAACAAAACGCCTTTTAAATAAGACAGATAAAGTTATGCCCTTACAAACTAATACAGGGGTCGCTTTTACTCCTGAAGCAAAGGCACAGACCTTTACTAATGTGCTGGAAAATACATTCCAGCCAAATCAGGACCCTTGTGATAGGAATTTAACAACAAAAATTTACCGCGAATTGAATGTAAAACAAAGGAACCCAATTGAGGATGAGCCTGAATAACTCAGTCACACGAAATAAAGTCTGCTATTCGCCGCATGCACCCGAGGAAACCACTAGTAGACGTAATCCAAGCTATGGTTTTTAATAAAATCCCTGAATCGGCCCTTGAGTATACAGCTACATTTATGAATGCTATTCTCAAGCTGGAATACTTTCCAAGCGAATGGAAAGCTGCAAATGTTAGTGTATTCCACAAACCAGGTAAAGATAAGAAACTCCCCCAAAACTACAGGCCAATTAGCCTATTAAATGTACTTTCCAAAGTGGCTGAATATATAATACTAAGAAGGATTAATGCCCACCTCACTACCCAAAATGTACTTCCAAGACAGCAGTCCGGCTTCCGACAAAGCACTCGACAACACATCAACTTGTCCGCATAACAGAATATATAACTCATGCCTTCAACTGGAAGGACTATGCTGTCATAGTCTCTTTAGACACTGAAAAGGCTTTTGATCACCTATTTCATGCTGGATTACTGTATACATTATATTAACTAAAATTCCCCGATTGCTGCATTAAATTATCAGCCAGCTATTTAAACCGCAGAACTACTTCTATTCAATGCGAAGTGGCAAAATCAGACAGCAAAACTAATTATGCTGGAGTGCCACAAGGCAGTACTCTTGGCCCAGTAATATATAATATTTATGTACATGATTTACTGAAGCCCGACCACCGACTGATGCAACTCGGTTGCTATGCCGACGACACTGTAACTTTCAGTCACTCCCACAACCTGGGCTTAGCATCGCGAAGGCTACAAACTGCTCTGACAGCTTTCAAGAATATTACACAAAACAGCGGGTTAAAATTAATGTCGGGAAAAGCAAGGTGATCGTTTTCACACGCAGGACACTACCTCAAGCTGCCAATCGCCAGTAAATCACACTTTTTGGTGAACCTATACCCCACAAAGATGTTGTAAAATACCTAGGTGTGCACGTGTATCGGAAACTCACCTAGAAAGCACACAGAGACACCAAATGCGTAAGTGCAAACGCTAGGCTTTCCACCCTCTATCCCAAACTTAGTAGACGAAGTGTGATAACGCGAAATACAGCAGTGTTGCTTTATACAATGCTTATACGGCCTTTAATTACCTATGCTGCGCTCACATGGGCACACGCAGCTAAATCACACGTTAACAAACTGCAGATCGTACAAAACAAATGTCTACGAATTGCTGCAGATGCGCCTAGATACTGTCTCATTACAGATTTACATAATTAAATAAAAATTGAAAAATAGAATGAGCATTTCGTCAAAATGGCGGAACAATTCTACAATGATTGTGCCACAAATGCCAACCCGAAAATATCTGGTCTCGGCGTTTATGACCTCTACGATACCCAGAAATACAAGCGGTCAAAGAGCAACGTGGCTCACAGACCGCCTTAAATTGTTAAATCTTTGAATGCAGGCCCTCGACCATGCACGTGCTTGTAACTTACATCGGTAAACCCGTATATATGTGATCGCAGAACAAGGCAAAGCATGCACTGCACAGCCTCTGGCTCAGTGATGGCCTTGTGATTTACATTGCATATACACTGCTATACACACACCTGCGCCGAAACGTCTCTCTCATCCAACAGCTGTGTGTATGTATGGTTCTTCGTCTCTGCCGATTGCAAGGCGTCAGGCGTCGAGAAGCTCTCTGCAGCGGCTGGTGGGGGTCACGTGGAGGAACACCTACACTAACACACACTTAAACACACACATCACTACACTCAGCTTGAAACGAGGTCGCAGACAAGGTGATAGTATTATTACCCCGAATTACAAGTTTCCCCTTCTTATGCCTGTAACACACTAACACCTTTTTCTGTGTTACAGAGAGATGACTGGCATCTGCCAGGTGGGTGGCTCAGTTCTGCCCCCCACCACCAGGGCCGTATAGCGCGACCCTGGTTACACACCATCAGCGCACTCATTTCATATCACCCCGCACAAAACCCACACAAGTCTATCTTCGCTAACTAACTTACCCTACTTTATCCACTAACAATCCAGTTTAAAGGAAATTACATTTACCCTCCACGACTGTCGCGCAGATTTTCCCAGGCCCTCTCCGCTTTGCCAGGTTTTCTGTGCCATTCCATCTAGACCCTTCTTCTATCGGGGTGTGTCCATGGCTACAATTACTGCCATGGCACTGGGCAACCCTGCCATAGCCACGATGCACACGCCCCTTTTAACATAATAAACCCGAGCTTAGGCGTAAATGGCTTGCCCTGAGACGCATCCCATTCTCCAACCGTCTTAGCTACTAACATGCATGCCGGTGGACTCACAGACCTGTGGAGGAGCTCGAGTTGATGTAGTGGGATTTGGAGGCTCGCCAGTAATATAATATTAAAAATTGTTCTCAATTGGTCAAGTATTGTTCCCTGATGATGGCAGTTGCAACGACTGCCGAAACGTCAGAGAAGAAATCCTCGACGCGGCTCAAACCCAGAAGTCTAGAAATCAATGACAACGGCCGCGAAAGCCTACGAACTATTATTATACATCTCATTCACGATACACACATACGCAAAACACACACAAAATCACACACATTGCCGGCATCATTCAAAATGCAATGCCAAGAAGGATGTGAGTTATCACAACTAGAATTATTGGACTGAATAGCAAATATACAAAGGTGAAATGATTACTCTTGCAGCTCGGTATGACATACATAACATGGGTAAGTCACCACCGTGTGTCCACTATGGGCGGAATGCTACACTACGCGGCAATGGGAGGGAGATACTGGTGGTGTCCTTCTAGGGGCATCTTCGCCCATGCTGCTTCAAGGTGTGTACAAAGTACATCTGTTGTGGCCGCGGGTGTTATATGGCAGGACAATCGTCATCCGATCGAGGACCACGCGTTTTCTATGGGCGAGAGATTCGGTGAACGCGTAGGCCAAGGAAGCAGTGTGACATCATCACCATTGAGGAACCGTCTGACAATGTGTGCCAAAATGCGCTCGCACACTGTCTTGTTGGTCAGGGTTTCAGGGGACAACAGGCTCCAACACCTCCGCGATGTAACGGTTGCTGGTCAGCATGCCAGCGATGCATATTACGCGCGAGTGAGACTGGAAGACCATTACACCGTACTGCTTTTATTTTTTTTTATTTTTTATTTTTTTTTTTTAAATATATTTTACCCCCAGTTTTAAAACTTCTAGCTCCCAAAATTTGTTTCTTGGAATAAAAAATGTCTTATCAAAGTGTAATACGAATTATACTTTTCATTTAATACCCCACATGCATTGTTTACATGTTTGATCCTCTCTTGCGAGCAGATACTAGTACACTCGGATAAAAAAATATAATACATTCCATAACATACAAGATGACATCAGACGTAAAACTTTTGCATCAGTTTGATTTGAATTTTGAATGTGTCGAGTCTGCAGCCCCGCGCAAGACTGCCCATGCATATCGTTTCATCGACATGACCCCGCTGTTAACAAAACGTCAGAACAAACATTTGTTTAAAAGTGAAACCCAAGTTATGTTTGCTCCCTTCCCGCCATGCAGTCAGTAGGAGGATGGAATGTATGCGGTTAGTGGTGGGAGCAGTGGGACGAGAATAGCGCTGGTTGGGATGGTGGTGGACCGACGTGTTGCCATGGCAACCCGCGCGCCTCATCAGACACGGTGTTCGTTCCACGCAGCAAGTTGTGCGCTATCCCGTGTGCCGCACTCTACGGCCAGGGGGCGACACTTCATACGACCTGCCGAGCCAACGTTGTCTCAGGCCACAGTCGAGTTGCCAACATCACAAATACAATTGAGATTTATTCGTTTTTAAAATAATACGCACTAAGGTACAACATAATTGTAATTTGTCAATTTCTTACTGCGAGGTGGTTAAGAAAATAATTTTACTTTTAATATGTAGCAAATTGCACGACAATTTTTTGACTTCACATGGTTATTGCAGTTTATCCGCCTTATTCAATTGATACTTTGTGCCTTTCCTGCTGTTACGTTAACATATTCGTTTGTTAGAAGAACGTTGAAAATACAAAGAACTTTGAGTAAATAAGGATTCACCAGTCTTCAATGCTCAGTGGTCGCTACTATTGGAAGCCAACTCCCACAATAATATATACTAGTTTCCAGTTGGATGAGCAGCAGGAAGAATACTTAAAAGAAAAGCCACCTAGACAATATTTCCCTTGGAAAAGATGGGTTTCGTATAGATTCGTTAAGTTTGTGTTTTCAGGGAAGGCAATACCTGAATCCAAAGATTCTCACCGTACTGATGTGCTCTCATGAATCGGGCTATGCTGGCTGTATAACTGTGGTTTGTTTACAATTTGCAGCTGGAAATAAGGGCTCGATGCAATAATGCCTGTGTGGCTCCGCTCTGGCTTCCAGCTCCGGCCAGTTTAGAAAAATCCCGTGGAATTGCGCAAAAGTACTGGGAAAAATTATCCACGATTACATTTTAAGACACTTAACATTTTTTTTTAGTAACGGACTTAATGTAAATTTCAGAAAATTTCATGCGAATTCCCAGTGCATCTTCGTACATTTGCTATAGGCAATTCACGGTTACTTCACACTTTTATGAAGCCCTTCTAAAGTTCTACTTTGGGTTACCAATTACGTATCCTTTCGCTACACGTAAACTGAAAAACTACCATGTGACTACGTTTTAACTGTCAAATGCTTGTTTACTGTTTTCAGCTGTTCAAAGCATTTAGTCATATCTCAAAAACCATTTCGTAAGAATGTCCAAAACTTAGGCCTGTAACCATATCTAGGTCAGTTATATGATTTTTTTTAACAATGTCTATGTTGACGATAGTTCTTACCGTTATTATTTTGCATTGTTAACATATTTGTTATTAACGACATAGCACATTACACATAATACACTTTAATATTTTACTGCGACTGTTTGTAACCCTGTTATAACTGCGGGGGAAAGAACTGTATTATTTCACCTCTTGTTATTAATATGTGTTGGGTTATTTCGTTAAAAGAACGACCTCAGCTGGAATAAAAATTTAAACGAAAGAAAAATCGGTCCAACGAAAAGAGACAGTAAATTCAAGCACGCAACTCGTGTCGCTTATTTCTTGTACGTAGCAACGACAAACTTAAAAGATAGTGGTGAACAAGCACACAAATATGTCTACCGTAATTTTTATTCCGCTCATATTTCTGTGCATTGGTACTTACTGTTTTATGGCTTTATTTTATTATTTATTTAAATTTATTTGGCTGGGCTTAGTATTTTGTTGGTGTTATTCTCGGGGTACAATGCTGCGTCAATGTAAGTTGTTAGTGTGGGACGAAAGCACATGTCACAAAGCGGCCCTGCGATAAAATATATGACTTTAAATTAGAAAAAGAAAAAGTGAACAAATTACTTCATGCAAAATATTAAAATGTAAAAAAATGAAAGAATGTTGAAATTTAAAATATTTGTCTAATGATTATTGATTTCATAACTAAGACAAAGTAAAATTAAAAT
This sequence comes from Clitarchus hookeri, assembly GCA_002778355.1. NCBI lineage: Eukaryota > Metazoa > Arthropoda > Insecta > Phasmatodea > Phasmatidae > Clitarchus > Clitarchus hookeri. Next base: position 69,195 of record NQII01004538.1, read on the forward strand.
TTATTAAAAAAAAAAAACCTAAACAATAATTGTTTTGTCCACGTGAGCGGAGCCGCGGGTACTGTCTCAATGAAAAGGCGCAAACTGGGGTGGATATCTGCACTACCACAGAAAGAACAACTGTCTCATTACAGCCGCGAAGAACTCTTCGTGTAGCCTCGGGTTGACGTCTTTGTTATGCGCGCAATTTCTGAATTTCCCGAAACCCGAAGATGTAGGAAGTACACTCGCTTAACACCGAGGTCTTGAGAGCCGACGAGGGTGAAGCGAGGAGAGTATGGAGCAGCGCCGGAATGCAAGGGCTGGGTAAATGGGAGAGCACAGAGAAAATCCGCCGACCAGCGATTTCTACTCGCGATTGGGGAATGGAACACGGTTCGCCTTGGCGGGAGTCGAATGCTGTAGCCGCTGCGCCAACCGTCGTGATATGAAATAATAGTCGGAAAAAATGTGGTATTGGTGAAAAATGACTTCGAAAAAAAATATAAACAAACTACAGGGATTTTAAAATTATATATATTTTTTGGTACGACTGCCAAAATTAAAAGAAAATTAATACATAACGATAATAGCTTAATATATAATGTCATTAAGAACAGTTATTAGAGATTAATTATACAATTTGCCAGTATATAAATGTTTAATTGTGAGAAGAAATGTGAAGTCAACACAGCCAGAAATGTGACACATACCACAGTTGAACCAAGAGCCAGATTTATGAAGACATTGTAAGTTGTTAGAAATGGGGTATTCAAAGGCAGCTTCGTGACACGGACACACGGAACACGGACCCCCCAAACCTTGGTCAGAAAACGTAAACATCACGCTCTTGCATTCCACCCCTATCGCAGCCATCTTGACAGCCAGTGCAGAAACCAAATGCTCTGGCATTCCATTTCGATGGCAGCCATTTTGTTTTTTAAATATATTTTGAAATTTTTTCAAAATTTATTTTTAAAAAGTAAATTTTTTCAAATTTAATTTTTTTCAAAAGTTAGAAAAATAAACATTTCAAATATATAAAAATAACATTTAATATTAAAATACTTAAATTTTTTTTATCTCGAACACTCCATGGTGGCCATATTTGATTTTGAGCCTATGGCTCCCTGCGACGAACCGCCTGAGCCATTAAATCGCCCCATAATTCACATTGCGGCGGGGTGCCACAGTGATGCAACGGATAGAGCGCATCTTAAATGTCACACTCTTGCATTCAAAACTAGGACAGTTATCTCAGAGTCTTCCTAAATGCAATATAAACTTCATGCTCTTGCCTACCCAGGATGCCGCAGTGATGCAACGGATAGATGACATGTTAAACTTCATGCCAACGCATTCCATTTCGGGGGAGGGGGGGTTTGTGATGCAACAGATAGAGCGCATGTTAAATGTAATGCTCTTGCATTCCAAGCTGGAAGAGTTATCTCAGAGTATTTCCAATTTCAAAATTTATGGGTGCCACGGTGACGTAGCGGATAGATGACTCGCTTCCCAGCAGTTCCACACTCTTGCATGCCAAGCCAGGAGGGTCATCTCAGAGTCTTCCCAAAATCAATTAACATTAAAGTCCATCCTACGAGATGATTTACATTACGCACTTGCATGCCAAGCTGGGAGGGTTACCTCAGAGTCTTCCAAAATTAGATTATCATTTAATACCTTCCTACTGGACGATATATATTACGTGCTTGCAGGACAAGCCAGGAGGGTTATCGCAGTGTCTTCCCAAAATCAAATTGAAATTTAAGTCCTTCCTACAAGATGATATACATTGGGCTCTTGCTTGCCAAGCCAATAGGGTTATCTGAGAGTCGTAACAAAATTAATTATCATTTAAATCCTTCCTACGAGATTATATAATTCACACTCTTGCATGCTAAGCTGAGAGGGTTATCACAGTATCTTCCCAAAATCAGTTAACATTTATTCCCTTCCTATGAGATGATATACATTACACTCTTACATGCAAACCCGAGAGGGTTATCTCAGTGTCGTCCCAAAGTCAAATTGAAATTTAAGTCCTTCCTACAAGATGATATACATTACGCTCTTACATGACAAGTCGGGAGGGAATTCTCAGAGTCTTCCCGAAATAGATTAACATTTCAATCCTTCCTACTAGATATACATCACGCTCTTGCATGCCAAGCTGTGAGGGTTATCTCAATGTCGTCCCAAATCAATTAACATATAAGACCTTCCTACGAGATGATATACTTCACGCTCTAGCATGCCAAGCTGGGAGGGTTATCTCAGAGTCTTCCCAAATTTGATTATCATTTAAGTCCATCCTACATACGACAATGCACAATAGGCTTGAGTATTGCGAGAAGTATTTCAAAAAACTTGTTAAAATAATATTTCATATTCCATTATAGCCGAAGGCTCTGACCAGAGTCCTAGAGAAATGTCAGTTCCCAAAACGCTTGGGCCACGCGGGAGAAGTAGTAGTATTAAAAAAAAACTTGCATGTTTAAAAAAAAAATGTTTAAACAATAATAATCTTTCATATACCGTTATAGCCTCCGTCTCGTCGAGAGAAAATACGTTAATTTTTGTTACCGTCACTCCCCGACGTGAAAGATGGAAATATATATATTTAAAGAGTTAGGATGAATATTAATCGTAGCCAGGCGGTATGTGTGGGCGAGAAAAAAACATGATGTACGCTCAGTCAGTACGCAAAATAAGTCATGCACATACTTGATGCAGCATTATAACGGTATATGAACGATTATTATTATTTAAACATACACTTTTTTTTTAAATATTACTACTTCTCCCGCGTGGCTCAAGCCTATATGTGTTTTCGAATTTGGGAAGGCTCTGAGATAACCCTCCCAGCTTGGCATGCTAGAGCATGAAGTATATCATTTCGTAGGAAGGTCCTATATGTTAATTGATTTGGGACGACATTGAGATAACCCTCCAGGCTTAACATGCAAGAGTGTGATGTATATCTAGTAGGAAGGACCTAAATGTTAATATATTTTGAGAAGACTGAGATAACCCTCCTGGATTGTCATGCAAGAGTGTAATGTATATCATCTTGTAGGCAGGACTTAAATTCCAATTTGATTTTGGGATGACACTGAGATAACCCTTTCAGGTTTGCAATGTAATAGTGTAATGTATATTATCTCCTAGTAAGGTATTAAATGTTAATTGATTTTGGTAAGACACTGAGATAACCCTCCCGGCTTGTCATGCAAGCATGTAATATATATAATATAGTAGGGAGGAATTAAATTATAATCTANTCAATTTGATTTTGGGATGACACTGAGATAACCCTTTCAGGTTTGCAATGTAATAGTGTAATGTATATCATCTCCTAGTAAGGTATTAAATGTTAATTGATTTTGGTAAGACACTGAGATAACCCTCCCGGCTTGTCATGCAAGCATGTAATATATATAATATAGTAGGGAGGAATTAAATTATAATCTAATTTGGGAAGACTCTGAAAAAACCCTCCCAGTTTGGCATGCAAGAGCGTAATGTATATAATCTCGTAGGATGGACTTAAATGTTAATTGATTTTGGGAAGACTCTGAGATGACCCTCCCGGCTTGGCATGCAAGTGGGTGGAACCGCTAGGAAGCGAGACGTCTATCTGCTTCGTCACCGTGGCACCCCATCGGCTGAGGCTATGACATGGCCGCTGGAAAGGGAGTCGTCTATCCGTTGCATCACTGCGACACCCCGTCGCCTGGGGCTATGTCATGGCCACTGGGAAGTGAGTCGTCTATCCACTACATCACCGAGGCACCCCGCCGCCTGGGGCTATGTTATGGCCGCTGGGAAGCGAGTCGTTTATCCGCTATGTAACCATGGCACCCCGTCGCATGGGGCTATGTCATGGCCGCTGGGAAGTGAGTCGTCTATCGGCTACGTCACCGCGGCACCCCATCGCCTGGGGCAATGCCATGGTCACTGGGAAGCGAGTCGTCTATCCGCTACATCACCGCTGCACACCGTCAATTTTGATATTGGAAAGACACTGAGATAACCCTGCCAGCTTGGAATGCAAGAGTGTGACGTTTAACATGCGCTATATCCGTTGCATCACTGCGGCACCCCCCGAAATTGAATGCAAGGCGTTAAGTTTAACATGTAATGTATCTGTTGTGTCACCGCGGCACCCCAGGAATGCGAGAGCGTTAGTTTATATCACACTTGGGAAGACTCTGAGAAAACCCTCCGAGCTTGGAATGCAAGAGCGTGACGCTTAACATGCACTCTATCCGTTGCATTACTACAGTGCCCCACCACAATGGAATGCGAGAGCATGAAGTATTGGGGGCTATTTAATTGCTTAGGGGGTTCATCGCAGGGAGCCTTAGCCTCAAAAACAAATTTCGCCACCATGGAGTGTTCGAGAATTTTTTTAAGTTTTTTAAAATTGAATACATTTTTTAAAGTTTAGAAATGTTAATTTTTAACTAAAAAAAAAAATAAATAAAAAAAACAAAATGGCTGCCATTGAAATGGAATGTTAGAGCATATTGTTTCTGCACTGGCTGCCAAGATGACTGCTGTGGAGGTGGAATGTAAGATCATGATGTTTACGTTTTCTTACCAAGGTTTGGGGTCCGTGTGTCCGTGTGTCGGTGTGTCTGTGTAACGAAGCTGCCTTTGAATACCCCATTTCTTACTACTATTGTAGTATATTAGCTAGAACCAAAATATGCGTTAAAAAAACTTTTTGAAATTTGTGCGGATCAAAGTTTCAAGTCATAGTTGTCATATTTGTCCAAAAAAAAAAAAAAAAAAAANGAGGCGATGACTTTTATATTTCAAATCATTTTGTATTTAAATCGAGTTATCATTGAACTGTGTTACGAAACTATAAAATATATTCAAATATAGAAAGAAAAAATAAAACAAGAAACTTGAAAAGCTTTAATACACGAACTCGGCAGTAATGGGTAATAACTTAACTAAAGTAACTAGTTACTTTGTAAAGAGTAAATTTTAGGGTAACACATTACATGTTTTTCTAAAGGTAACTTATAACATAACCAAGCTACATTTCTTAGCAAAAACAGAAGTTACTTTTATGTAATTTCTAAGTTTAAAGTAGCTTAGTCTGAAAAGTATGTTACAGAAAGAGATGAACTGAAGATATAAGCTTCAAGACTCACGGTTTTGTGTAGTAGCGGAAGAGGTTTGGTGAGGGTGTGTGCTTAGCGGGGCTTTCTCGTTTCAAGGAATAGTACGTTTACATGACATATATGCCAGCGATTGAGTTCTTTAAGAGGTAGAGATAAAGTAAGAATACTGTGTTAAGGGACGCTATGTAAACAGGTTCCATCTAAACATTACATTTGAAGGCACAATTTTATTAATGACCAATAAGCGAACTACATTTTTCGGTACTTCTTGTGATTGTATGATCTAATATAAAGGAATTTTAAAATAAAACATATGAAGTCTATGCCATATCAGTTTATTTTTTGTGAAATTGTGACGTGTCGTCGCATTTGGATGGTGACGAATGATGCATCTTTGTTTTTAACTGACTTACTCACTGCATATTCGTCTACTGCGCTCTAGTGATTGCAATAACCAGTTNGGTTTTGTGTAGTAGCGGAAGAGGTTTGGTGAGGGTGTGTGCTTAGCGGGGCTTTCTCGTTTCAAGGAATAGTACTTTTACATGGCATATATGCCAGCGATTGAGTTCTTTAAGAGGTAGAGATAAAGTAAGAATACTGTGTTAAGGGACGCTATGTAAACAGGTTCCATCTAAACATTACATTTGAAGGCACAATTTTATTAATGACCAATAAGCGAACTACATTTTTCGGTACTGCTTGTGATTGTATGATCTAATATAAAGGAATTTTAAAATAAAACATATGAAGTCTATGCCATATCAGTTTATTTTTTGTGAAATTGTGACGTGTCGTCGCATTTGGATGGTGACGAGTGATGCATCTTTGTTTTTAACTGACTTACTCACTGCATATTCGTCTACTGCGCTCTAGTGATTGCAATAACCAGTTNTGATGCATCTTTGTTTTTAACTGACTTACTCACTGCATATTCGTCTACTGCGCTCTAGTGATTGCAATAACCAGTTGAAGATATTTGGAATTGTGGATACCAAATGTACAATATTATTGTTAGTTAGGAATGAATTTACCAAATGATAATTAATAATATCAGTGTAATTATATATACAATTTTATTAATATTGTTATGTATTTATTATTTACATGTTAGAATAGACTTTTGTATTAGGTTGTTTTGGGTTCGCGGCCATTTGAGGCACTGTGCAGAGCTGGGAGTTGAGTGCCTTTGTGTGTGGCGGGGACTTGCCTGCGAGCTGTGGAGTTTGACAGTGTGCATGGGGCAGCCATAATGTTTAGTTACTGCTCGGTTGGACAAATGGCACACGATAGTTGGCCTGGTTCAAGCGGTCTTATCTACTTGACATTGATTGATAGTGTGTATTATATACGACAGAGTAAATATGTGGTGTGTATTGTGAAATTGACGAGCTAAGCGACAAGAGAATATAAATGCGACAGTGCGACAGTTAAAAAATCGTGGAGTGTTTTGTGCTTCGTTTTGATACACTGTTAGAAATTTCTGTAAATTTACGGAAAATTTTACGGAGTTGTAGAGTTCATTTACGGAAAGGAACTTCGTAATGACGAATAACGGAAATAAGATCCGTAAATATAAAATACGGAAGCTCTTCGTATTCTTATGGCTTTGATTTTGATTCATGAGCAATGCAGATGATACATGAAGCGTATAAAATCCCATCTTCACAATACTACTTCGTGTAAAATAGTAGTAGGTGAGTGCGAATCACTCATGGAGTGCCAATTCGTTGATTCTTGTTCAAATTCCGTTACAGGACGAAACCTTCTGTATACACAGTGAAACACGCACATAACGAAAGTTAAATAATATTTTCGTAACCTCGTTTTATAAATAGCAAATATAGCAAGCGCTCTAACACGACTTGAAACTAAGCCAGGCGCGTTCGTCACTTTCATGTAAAATCCATATCTACAAAATACTTCGTGTAAATGTGTTGGCATGTGAGTCTTTCGAGTTATTTCTTGTAAACGCGTGGTAGGTGAGTAGATAATACGTATATTGAACTGCCAAAATTTTTTCACAGAGTTCAAATCCCACCGCCGGACAACATTTTTGAACGTTTTTGTTAACCCTTTTTATAAAGAGCAGATTTANAGGTGAGTAGATAATACGTATATTGAACTGCCAAAATTTTTTCACAGAGTTCAAATCCCACCGCCGGACAACATTTCCGGACAACATTTTTGAACGTTTTTGTTAACCCTTTTTATAAAGAGCAGATTTAAAAACACAACAAACTTGTAAGTTTGAGGACACTTCCTTGAATTCACGGAGATTCAGGTGAAATTTACGGAGAGAACGTTGTTGAAAAAACGAAGAGACCGCAATCCAACGCAGATGTCTGGATAATCTGTAACTGGTATTTTCCGTAATTTTAGGGACAATATTTCTAACAGTAAATAAGTGAACTATCGTTCATTGCTGTTTGGGAACTTTGTCATGGAGAACAATATTTCACCGTACCTCGGGGCTTTGGTTGCTTCATCGCCGAGCATCGCCTTGCCCCATTTGTCTACGAATGCTTGCCATCTTCCCTGCGAGTTGCACTGTCCATAAAGTAAGAACATTCACCGTTGTTGTATGAGTTCAGACATCTACATTTAAGGGGTTAAAAAAGACTGTCTTTTAGAATATGCGCCGAAGGAAACAAGGTACTGTACTGCATTTTAAACTCATGGAGTGGTTTGTTGAAGCTATCGCCTTTTGTGTGCTCAACAAGTAACTGCTCTTAAGCTACAATTGTTCTTAACCAGCCATTTCTTGTGGCAAGTTGGGAAGGAGTCTATCGTGATCACTCCACGACGATGTCAGTAGAGAGNTTCTTAACCAGCCATTTCTTGTGGCAAGTTGGGAAGGAGTCTATCGTGATCACTCCACGACGATGTCAGTAGAGAGAAAATGAGTGTTCGGGGACAATATTTCAGAAAAAGGGTATCCAGACAATCTATAGGCAGCTATAGCCATTTTTACCATTTTTATGTAGCTACTTGTGGACAGTTTATTATATGATTGTGTGGTTGTATCGACTTAATGTAATACAGATTCCAACCTGCATAAAAGAAGAAGTAAGCTATCGGTTGACAACATCTTCTATATAGTTTCTTTATATTTTTGTATACTGTTCTGTTGTATTGGCATGGCACTTTTAAAGGAAGTAAATATAAATAATTTATTCAATAGATACCATGTTTATTATGAGTAAAAAATGGCCAATAATAATATTCTTGTGTTGGCACAGGTCTCAGGAGAGAAAGAATGTTGGTGTTTCGGTAAGAAAGTGTTAACTTCCTCACGAAGCGACCCAGTTTGAGACCTGTGTTTGCACAGCTCAAAATAATTCTGTTTCAGTATTTTTACTTGTATTCAGAACACTAAGTTGTCGCAAGGGTGTTATTTTAAGTTGATGTGATTAATTTTTAAAAATATATGGAATGTTTAAACGTAAATATCTTTTCAGGACAAAATAAGAGGCAACATTTTGTTTCCCATTCTTATATTTGGTTACTGAATCATAAATGCGGCCATTGAAAAGTGCCAAAGTCAATTAAAATCGCTGTAAAAAGCCCTCATTCTTCTGTAAAACAGTGTTTCAAACTATAGCGACAATGCTGTACCTTTCTGAACAGATTGCTGTATTAAAACCTTAAAGTCCCCGCTTAAAATTCTGAGGAAACAGAACACATGAGGAACTCGTTAATGGTATTTTCCATCTCTGTTGCATACTTCTTTAAGGCTAGTTGTGGACTTGATACGTTTAATGTTGCTAACTATAGAAGCCCGTAAATTAGTTTTTTANATACTTCTTTAAGGCTAGTTGTGGACTTGATACGTTTAATGTTGCTAACTATAGAAGCCCGTAAATTAGTTTTTTAAGTGTAACTTACCAAACACTGTAACGCGGTACCTCAGTGCTACGGTGAAACGCCTTAGCGAGCAAGGCCACGAAGGAGGTCTCAGCATTCAAAGCGATCAAGCATACGACCGTGTTACGAAAGGCTGCTGATTCATCGTCGCCACGGCACAGCATGAATGTTCCTAACATCAACTCTGCAGCTTNACCGTGTTACGAAAGGCTGCTGATTCATCGTCGCCACGGCACAGCATGAATGTTCCTAACATCAACTCTGCAGCTTCGGATGCTGGAGAGGCTCCAGAAGATATTTCTTCACAAGACTACCATCAACTCCAATTCGAGAAATAGGTCACGTAAACAGTGTCCGGATATAGGCTGTTTGTGGTTAAGGGGACCGCCTGCCTGCATCGTTTTCCTCCTTTTATTTTGTGTGCCGAGAAGTGCGGGAGCTATAAGAGTTACACTGGCACGCGCTACACGAGCGCCATCGCCGCTACGCGTAGGGCTGTGAGCTGACGTGCAGTTTCTCGTAGTTCCGAGGGGCCGCGTTGGTGTAGTGGCTAGACTACTCGCCTCTCACCAAGGCGAACCGGGCTCGATTCCCGGCATGGTCGCTCCCGGATTTTTGCATGTGGGAATCGTGCCAGCTGGTCGGCTGGTTTTCACGGGGATCTCCCGTTCCCCCCGCCCTTGCATTCTGGCGTCGTTCCATACCCACCTCACTTCACCCTCGTCGGTGCTCAAGACCTCGATGTTAAGAGCCGCGCAAATCTCTCCACTCCACTCGTACTGCTGCGTCTACCCATGGGACTATGAGCGGTGCCCTGTCATTTTATTAATGGAAAGTCTGTAGTAATGTTCAATACAGTCTCCTGCCGTAGTTTGGCTCGTGTCCGGCTAGTATATTTTAGCATTCGGAAGTCTGAAAAAGCTGTTTATAACTTTATTGGAGGACTACAAAATAATATTTACAGCATGCATGGTAACTTTATAAAGTACCATTCCTTCCTCGTCTGGGGTATGATGTATTCTCGTAGGTAAACATACTGGGGGCACGTTTAATAGTTTCGTTAATAAAAAANTTCCTCGTCTGGGGTATGATGTATTCTCGTAGGTAAACATACTGGGGGCACGTTTAATAGTTTCGTTAATAAAAAAAGGATTTCAAAATGTACAGTTAAAATTCAAAAACGCGTTCTGTAAAGGGGAAAAATTGAACAGAGCTCCACNAAAAAAGGATTTCAAAATGTACAGTTAAAATTCAAAAACGCGTTCTGTAAAGGGGAAAAATTGAACAGAGCTCCACAAATCCAAAAGAGGGGACGTCTCCGTATTTCCTTCAACACGGGGGATTTTGGGAACGAACAATGCCGATTTCACACGAAGCTTCTTGTAGCCGTTGTAACCAGAAAACTATCGTTTCTGTAGCAGTAAGGAGATACGCACCACTTGGACATGTTCCTTGAAATATCAGCAGCAGACAACTGCAACAGTTAACTCACCAAACGCTCAGAAATTACTAGAAACTAAAAACTTTACGTGTGTCACATTCCTAACAATAAGCGATATTTATACTCTCAATTGTCACAAAAAGGTCGTACGAGAGTGCTAATATTTACAGACTCCAGAACTTTTAATTTAATCTGAAACATCACCCCAGAATAACATATTTTATCATTTAAAAGCTGTTTTACATAGCAGAACAAACATTCGCATAACGGAAAGTTAATTATTCTTCGTAATTACCCCCACCTTCCTCTTCTCTCGTGAAAGTTCAGAAGAACCCACTAACAAGTTCACGGAAAGGTAGTGTAATTTCTTGGAAAGTTTGTTATTGAATAGGAACGTTGGCGTAAGTTTACGGCGAGTCCTGGAAGCATTTTTTAATAGCACTTTTCAGCAAAATGAGGGAAAACAATTTGTAAGAGTGTATGCAGGGCCGTGCACCGCGCCTAGTCGTCGCTGGCAAGGGAGGCCGGCCGTAGTTCTCCACGTGCTCTGAAAACTCAACGTCTGGTTCCGCATCGGCAAATGACATCCTACGCCTGGCTTCGGCGTCGCGTCTCTTTGAAGATGTCTTCCTGACTCCAGTTTACTGCTGCAGGTTTGTTTGCGGACCACGCGTGTGTGTTGGATGACCCCCCTCCCCCCTTCGGGCTAACACCCCCCGTATTTTTGTAACCCAGTTCCACTGTCAGACCTTGCAGTATGGCACTCAGTGTTGCCAACTCAGTGAATTTTCCACCTAATTTGGCGGACTTAATTCTTACTTAGTGGGTTAAATTATTGTCTTAGTGGTCAGTTAATAATATGATAAATTTTTTCAAAGTTGTATATGGCAAGTAGTAAACATTTTTCTGAAAGGCAGAAGAATATACCTGTATACCTAGTGTCCAAAATATATAATATATATGATGAAGTGATAAATATTTCTAGCATACTTCTGTATTCCTTATTCATGAATTAGGGAATTTCATAAAAGTGCTTAATTCTTACGTTTTTTTATTTGCTATTTCAGTTTCTTGCTATCTTATTCATTACTTCAATTACATAATATTTGCGTTTACATAAATTTAAGTGTTTCAAAAAATCTATTCTAAAATTATTAAACTTTTACATTAATTTGAATATTGCTATTCGAAATACGATTAAAAAATATTCTCATAGCCTAGTGGATTGAGGTGGGTTTTCACTTACGGCCTAGTGTAATTCTCTGTCAGAATGTTGGCAACTCTGACGGCACTCGAACCCCCGGACTGCCTGCCGTCAGTTGTTCTTCTGTACGAGACAGCTGTCATGTTTACTTGGTGCGTCGGCACTGTAGACGCAAGACGTACTGTTACTGTTGAAGACGCCCTCGCGGGTGAACAGTGCCTTGTCTGTCCACAACACAATGGCCGGCAAGTGCTGCTGCAACAACCACCGGGCAAAGCCAAGTCGACGGCGATAATCATCACTAAAGGCTGTTCACGATCAAGTGAGAACTTTTGAAATCAACCTTGGAAAAATGTCACTGTTCCTACCTGCATATATTTTAACGGGTGCACTGAGTGACATGCGCCCAGTAAAGTTGGTAACGATCGAGGGAAAGCAGTCCCATATCTTAACGTCGAATAACAAGTGTTAGGTAAACATTTGTGATAACTTAAATTATTTCTTTAGATTTCTGTTTTTTTTTTAAANACGTCGAATAACAAGTGTTAGGTAAACATTTGTGATAACTTAAATTATTTCTTTAGATTTCTGTTTTTTTTTTAATAAAGCATTTACTTTTCTAATAATATCACAATTTCACTTGACCGACGCATGAATTAAGTGACAATGCCCATGGTAATGCTAATTTTACATACGGTGTAAGAATACACAACGTGCATACAAGCAGTCCTTCAGCAGGTTTTTCGAAAGTGCTCTGGTTATCGCGAACAGCCTATATCGGCACACAAGCTGCTCCGAGTACAGAGGCACTGTACACCGCCGTGTATCCACGTCAACGGCCATCACTTTGAACAACTGTTGCATTACTGTACTTGCGGTTTCCAGGTCAACTCGCTCTGAGTGATCGTGCTACGTGATCTCTACAACATAATTATTGATTACAGCATATGCGTCTTAATTTCTGTTTATTTGTGGCATAAGGATGCATTTCCGACACCATGTCTTTACAGCCCCTTGCACCCCCTAAAATATTTGCACTCATTAAAAAAAATCCTGTATATGCAAGTGTGTACACAATTACACATATATGTTTAAGTGATACAAAAATAAAAAAAAATTAATTATAAGAAATTGCATATCATATTATATTTTCATTGGAATATAAATGAAGTATGCATCGCACTTCACTTTTGACAAACTAGTGTGTATCCACGAGCGATATATAAAACTTAGTTTTCTGTCATGATACTATCTGCCTGTTTGAGAGTCACTTATAATTTTGTTGGTGAAGCGACTTGAACAGCCAGCTTTCCACCACTCTAGAAACACGGGCTGACTGGAAAACGCGACCCGCAGATCTCTCTAGAGAGGCGCATACATATACTATGAACTATTTTTGTTCGTAAAATACCCAACTCTACCGCAGTAACCAAATTTTAAGTCCAGATCTACGAACTTTTTATACTGCCACCGCTATACCATAAAAAAATATAAACTGTAAAAATATCGGAAAATACACCATTTAATTTTTTTACGGGTCCTTTTCATGATAACGTAAAATATATCTGTATTATTAATTTTCATATCTTGCAAAGGTTTAAATTGATGAAATTTTTGTTCTATGTGCGCAGTTTCAAGTGATGTTTGAAATATTATTTTTTGGAAGGGTGCATAGGCCCGTACTCACCTCCCGCAAAAATAGGTCTGTCCTAGGATTTAGATTGGAAATATAGCTAAGACCTGCTCATTTTAAAGCATAAACTGAGAGCAATGAGTAAACTGTTTTCCTCTACTCAACCGGCTAGAATAATCGCATCCCACCACGGCGAACCGCGTTTGATTCCCGGTGCGGTCTCCCAGATTTTTGCACTGGAAAACGTCGCGGACGTTGTCCTGGCTGGCGAGTTTTCTCGGTGCACTCCCGTTTCTACCAGCCTTGCATTCCAGCGCTGCTCCATCTCCACCTCCCTTCACCATCGCCGGCGTTCAACACCTCGCTGTTGAGAGGACTATGTGTTAAAACATTTGCTGTGAAATCGTTATTTGTCCGTAAACGCGTATGTTAGAAAATAAAATGTAATGGGGATTTGATCTTTTTGCCAGAAAAGGTAAAACCCAATAGTCTAATGCCATATAGTTGTGCTTTTATCATATTAAGAGCAGTCAAAGAGAGAAAAAAAATCATCACAGCATGCTTGCGCAGTTTTTTTCAGAGGTAAGAGTGAATGAAGAGATATGGGTGGCTCTTAACATCGAGGTCCTGAGAGCCGATGAGGGTGAAGCGAGGTAATTATGAAGCAGCGCCGCAATGCAAGGGCGGAGGAAACGGGAGATCCTTGAGAAAACCCTCCGACCAGTGGTATCGTCCGGCCCGATTTCTACATGCAAAAATCCGCGGGCGACCCCACCGGGAATCGAACTCTGTTCGCCTCGATGGAAGGCGAGTAGTCTAACCACTTCACCACCGCGGCCTCTTCAGAGGTAACAGAAAAGTGCAACCATAAGTCTGTAGTTGAATATGTGGGTTTTCATCACGTCTGATGAAGTCCCACTGTTACATACGTATATTATCTGCACAGTAGAGCGGCGCAAAGACGGAGAAACTGAAAGCAAGTTCAGCGTCTTTCTCGTAGAGGCGATGTCGCGCTAGGCGCGCGTGTTATTGTCGCCCTTGTCGCTCCCTCGCATTTCTGCCTTGAACGCGCAAAACAGCTTCAGGCGACCCACTCAGCTCTACTCTAGCGACTACGCCAATGTATTCCTCTCAGTCGTCCTTGAAAGCATGAGCCAATATTTACTGTACTCAAGTGTAATAGATTATATTTTCCGTGGCCTATCTGCACCAGTTTCCAAGCGTTACAATTCAAAAGCTTATTTTGGTGGAACTTGATTTGTCTTAAGGGCTCTTCCCACCGGCTGGCAGCTGCGGAATTTAAATAGGAAATCCTATCTTAAGGAAATTTAACATCGGCGCGTTAATTTTAAAGACAGACGTTTAAACCGAATTTTTTCTTTAAGAATTTTTTAGGAGAACACCCCTTTTGTGTATATTTTCAATATTGATAGGTGGTTATGTAATTTTTTGTAAGACATGCAATTTAAAAATTCCTTACACACAGGCTATACTCATGCACGCCACGGAAATATTTCTGCTATAGGGAACTTCTCCTAACAAATTCGCGAAGAATACATTTTATTTGAAATGCCTATATTTAAAATTAACACCCTAAGAAGAAATTTTCTTAATATGGGATTTCTTATTTAAATTTTGCAACTTCCAGCAGGTACGCAGTGCCCTTAAATTATTTAACCGATCGGGAAAGAAATGGTAGAAATTTGTATTTATATGTTTTTTTGTGGGCTGTTGCACTTAAGGTACCCCACGAGCCATCCATGTGATGACCACTGGCAAAATGACGTTATTAGCGTTTACGTCTGAACAGATAAGTGACTTAATGACGTCTGACATACCGCGACTGCCACACGGCATAGAACTTACAGAACCAGTCAACACAGCATTCAAACCAAGCAAAGACCACACACATTTTACACGCAATGTAATTCCTAACAAAAATATACTTAAACTACTGCAAATATGGTATTAAGTTACATCTTGTAAAAAATGTATGCTGGCATACTAAAGTTGCAAAAAAGCACAAACACACGGAAGAAACTGAGAATAATAGTTTACTTGTTAAAAATTGTTACGTCACTGCAGACAACTTCTTGGTTTCCAGTTTCTCTAAATAAGCTTAAGTGCATCTAAACATTGCGAAAAGGACATTAGTGGTTGGCCATCAGGAAGCAGAATTATGGCCAAATCCACCGCACTTGTATTCGCTCTGGTAAAAGAAAAGTTACGATGAAATTAACTTTTTCAACATTCTCCAAAATTGTGCAATTTCTTGAGAAATAAATACGTGCTTACAACATTGTATCATATTTGAGAAATCTACATAGAATATTTTGATCAATTAATTCAGTGATTAGCAACTAAATCGTCATATATATTTCAGATTTATAAACGGCCTACCACAAGCTTGAATTAGATCTTTAAGAGGTCAGTTTAGTCTCAGTTATTGGAAGGGACAGGAAAATTTTCTGAACAGGTGGGACAGAGGTAATATTGGCAAAGCAGAGTNAGAACCAGTCAACACAGCATTCAAACCAAGCAAAGACCACACACATTTTACACGCAATGTAATTCCTAACAAAAAATATACTTAAACTACTGCAAATATGGTATTAAGTTACATCTTGTAAAAAATGTATGCTGGCATACTAAAGTTGCAAAAAAGCACAAACACACGGAAGAAACTGAGAATAATAGTTTACTTGTTATAAATTGTTACGTCACTGCAGACAACTTCTTGGTTTCCAGTTTCTCTAAATAAGCTTAAGTGCATGTAAACATTGCGAAAAGGACATTAGTGGTTGGCAATCAGGAAGCAGAATTATGGCCAAATCCACCGCACTTGTATTCGCTCTGGTAAAAGAAAAGTTACGATGAAATTAACTTTTTCAACATTCTCCAAAATTGTGCAATTTCTTGAGAAATAAATACGTGCTTACAACATTGTATCATATTTGAGAAATCTACATAGAATATTTTAATCAATTAATTCAGTGATTAGCAACTAAATCGTCATATATATTTAAGATTTATAAACGGCCTACCACAAGCTTGAATTAGATCTTTAAGAGGTCAATTTAGTCTCAGTTATTGGAAGGGACAGGAAAATTTTCTGAACAGGTGGGACAGAGGTAATATTGGCAAAGCAGAGTNTTTAGTCTCAGTTATTGGAAGGGACAGGAAAATTTTCTGAACAGGTGGGACAGAGGTAATATTGGCAAAGCAGAGTGGGGCCACGGGGGCTGAGCGGTTAGACAGCTCGCCTCCCACTAAGGCGAGCCGGACTCAATCCCCGGCCAGGTCACTCCCGGATTTTCGCAAATGGGAATCGTGCCGGGCGATGCCACTGGTGGCGGGTTTTCTCGGGATCTCCCGTTTCCTCGCCCTTGCATACCGACGCCGCTCCATTCTCACCTCATTTCACCCTCATCGTCTCTCAAGACATCGTTGTTCAGAGCCACCTAAATCTCTCAACTCAACTGGCCAATTACACAGCTTCATAGAGTCCGGGTTCGAATCTCAAATAAATAATATGCCCATGTTTTTTTTTTAGCTTACTTTAATCATCCCAAGTTAATCATCTTGGTATAATGCGGGTAAGATATAAACAAAAAAAATTTTCCCGTCTCTATCTGCCCTCCTTTATATATTCGTTTTCGCCTAGGTTGCACTACATAAAATATTAAAATAAACAATTTGTTTCAAAAATAAATTTTTAACACCAAAACTATCTCAATATTTATAAGAAAATAAAATGATTAAAGAGATATCGCATTAAATATACGTATAAGACTTAGAAAAAATACACGCAATAAAGCTTATAAAGTACAAAATATGAGTACAAAATTAAGTGCTACTTTGAAGTATGACGAATCGAGAACTTTCTTTTGACAGCGAAATATGCTTTTAAAAATACAATTTCGAAGCACTCCAACATGGCTAAAAACGACATTTTCAAAGCGCTGTTTCTCAAAATGCACATGTCACGTACATACATTGTGCTCAAGGGGCCAGCACTGAACATCGCCACAGACCTTCAACCATAAACATGATAAGAGTCACCGCTAAAGTCCCATACAGGTAGACGCAGCACGACGAGAACACGGCACACCAGTCCAGATCCTAGCCCGTAGCGGCGGTGGTGTACTTGCTACTAGGGCTGCTGGCGAGAACTAGGTAACCGAGTACCCGGGTACCCGTTACAGCGGATACCCGTAGCGGCGATGGTGTACTTGCTACTAGGGCTGCTGGCGAGACCCAGGTAACTGAGTACCTGGGTACCCGTTACAGCAGGTACCCGTAGCGAAAATATCCAGGTACCCGGTAGGTCGGGTACGGGTACCCGAAACCGCCAGTACTCGGGTACCCGTTACACATAGTGCGTGTCGTACCCGATGTATCGGGTACCTGGAGAGAGGTGTTTGCGTATATTTCCGGCGATTGTGTAGGTTCTGTGTTCTGTTGTTTCCCAATTCCAGCAGCTTCCTCTTAGTTCATAGTAGTGCCATGAATTGTCGCTCGGGTCGCTGCCCCCCTCTGCTATTTGGTGTTCCTGTACGATGTTATAACATTCGCAGTCAAAGTGCACGGAACTCCATTAGTGCCATCGTCTGTTGTGTTACCTGATATCGCCACAACAGCAGTTAACGTTCTTCGTTAGCGTCCAGTTTAACGGGAGGAAATCGCAAAATGCCAAAAGCAAGTTGGGTGTGTGTGGAAATCCGCGGAGAAGATGGATCGACACACAGTCACGTGCGTAGTATGTGGTGATGAGTTGTCTTACATAAGGTCTACGTCTGCAATAAGTAAACACTTGTCATACAAGCACAAATCGTGTTCCAACAGCCTAGCAGATGACAGGTAAGCTTCAAACAAACCATTTCATGTTTGCAATATTTCGTGTCAGCTATCCTGAGCCACCGTAGAAGGAGAGGAGGAGAGAAGAGAATTGCAGTACGATGTAGTGTAGTGTAGTAACTGTACTTCTAGCACAAATATATTTGGGATGTCCAGCATCTTCCGCTAGTTCAGAGAGAACCTTTTAGACTGCAGGCAATATAGCAACTTCTAAACCTAGTTCTCTGTTACCAGAGAACTTTAATTTACTTGTATTTTTACACACTAACCGAGCTTTCCGAAACCCCTAAATTGGAGATCTCATTCATTTTGTTACTTTGTTATTGTTGTTATAACAAATGTATAGCATACCTTTGGTTTGTTTGTTTAGGGATAGTCGAGGAAACGCCAACGAAACTTTTCAAAAGACTCCTCCATTGGTTTAAATGGTTATTCGCCAATTATACTTTATATTTATTAAAAACAAGCCTTACGGTGTACTTGTACGTTTAATTGACGTTCCATATTACGTTATGCGAATAAACGAATAAACGAATACTGTATAAATAAAAAAATACAAGTATGTACACTCATGTATGGGTACATATCTGTTTCCCATAAGAAAAAATATCCCCTGTTCCGATTTGCAAATATGTAGGAAATATATGCACATAAAAAAAAATATTGTACATTTGTAATTATCAGCGATTTGCAGTATGTACCATATTTTATCATACATATGGTACAACCTATTTGTCTTTATTATAGAACTGAGGTAGAATGTACATTTCGGTGTAACTAGTATGTATTCGTGCTCTTCGATCACACAATACATATTACACAATTGCAAAGAACGGGTATNCATTTCGGTGTAACTAGTATGTATTCGTGCTCTTCGATCACACAATACATATTACACAATTGCAAAGAACGGGTACGCGAGTAGTAGGCTCTATGTAAGCGGGTACCCGCTTCTTTGTACTCGGGTACCCGGGTATTATCCGAAGACACCGAGTAGTGCGCAGGTACCCGGGTACTTGATACGCGTGGCAGTGTTGCCCTTATCGCTCCTGAGTCTCTCGCCCTCAAATGCGCAAAATATCTCCAGGTAGGCGGGGGCCTTAACTGTGGCACTTTAAGCGGTAACGCTATCCGTTAACTGGTGGGAAATCTGAATCAAAGTTATGCAGGCTCCCATATTAGTTTCGCATGTTTCTAACCAGTACACGGTATTTTGAAATACATCTGTGTGAAAAGAAAAGGCAGTTTTCAGCTATGTTGGAATGGATTGGAGGGGAGAGATTTGGACGGTGCTTAACATCGAGGTCTTCAGGACTGACGAGCGTGAAGTGAGGTGTGTATGGAGCAGTGTCGGAATGCAAGGGTGGGGAAACGGGAGATCCCCGAGAAAACCCTCCGACCAGTGGCATCGTAGGGGCACAATTCCCACATGCGAAAATGTGGGAGAAACCCCGCCGGGAATCGAACCGCGGCTCCAATTATGTTGGAGGCCTCGGAATAGCATTTATAAGGTGCATGATGTATTACCAGTATGATTAGTACCCGGATTACGTAATTTTTTTTTCTGTATATTGGTGTAATGGAAACACGTATCAAGGTTTATTTTTAAAGGAACGCGGATTTGAAACACACTGCAACGCAATATTCAAGCGCTAGTTTGACGGTGCCCTCAACAGGTCTTGTTGAAAGACTGCAAAGTATAGCGGCATGTGTTAACACAAAGCTTGTTAGGAAAGTATGGACTGAATTCAAACATGGACGTTATCTTCAAGACTGTACGCGTCACTGTTAAAAAAATGCCAACACTAGAAAGGGTTTTGCTGTTATCTACCCTGCTAAATAATTTTGTAGTTAACATAAAATTATTTAGTATATACTGCTAAAATGCGTATTTATGACTGCAAATAGAGTTATTTTTATTCTGTGATGCCTAAAAAGTCGCTTTGGGATCACCAAAACATATGAAGTTTAGTATGTATTCATTATATGCACACACGTATTCTATTTTCGTAGGTTTTGTAATGATTCAAAAAGTTAGCAAAGTGATTTATTCCTTTTTTTTTTTTTTTGCAGCAGCGCACAGTGGAAGTATTTTTAACGATTAACCTTGATTACAATTTAAAACAGAAATTTTTATATAACTGTTGGAGCTTGTGCAAGCTTAGTTAGTTTTTAACAGTGTCACTTTGAAAGCGTCGATATTACTTGAGTTAAGGTTACACAACCAAGTTAGTGACATACAGAAACTTTATCGAGTTGAGTAAACCTTACCTAGAATGTGTTTTACAACTTTGCGTACATAATCCATTTAGAGTTTCACTGAATAGTTTCTTGCTCGAGGCAAAGGCAACTTTGATTTCTAGTAGAGGAGNATGTGTTTTACAACTTTGCGTACATAATCCATTTAGAGTTTCACTGAATAGTTTCTTGCTCGAGGCAAAGGCAACTTTGACTTCTAGGAGAGGAGAGGAGTCTTACAACAGGCGGGGCACTTCAAAGACTTGCTGGCTAAGTTTGCGGTAGCACAAACTGCAGAATTGTGGGGAAAGTGACGTAATTATAAAGCTGCATCCGTTCCGTGAAAACTTCAATAATTCATGACGAAACTCGTACGGTGATTCTCGGATTGAAATACTCTTAATAGCGTGTTTCGCAGATATCTCCGAAATATATTTTAAAAGTCCGTGAACTAACTTAACTTTAAAATAAATCTTGGGGCGTGATTAAAAATAAAAATAAAAACACCGATTTGAATGCCGTGACACAGGGAGTCATTCGCACTTTCAGAACAATTATTCAGATTCTCAAAACACTTAAATAAACAGATTTTGTTTTTATTTCCTCTCAGGTTATGTTTGGTGGTTTCTAAGTTGCTTCGAATTATCCCCGTATGTTCGTAGGATCAGAAACAGCAAATTCATTATTTTGTGTTCAACTTGTAGACGTTACTTACAAGTACTATTTCCTCACATAAAAAAATTAAGCCACATATTTTTCTTCAAATTTGCATGTCAAAATCATTATTCCATTGTTTCTTAGACTAACCTACTTATTTATGTTAAGTAAGTTACTTACTTCTCGGCTTGTTTCATAGTCTTTATTTATTAGTGCAGCCCACTAGAGAAACGTTTTTACTTCCCCTCCCCCAACCACGAAATAATATATTATCGCACTCTTTGACTAAAGATAAAGTGTTTTTTTCATATTAAATATACTATTTAAAAGTTTATGTAGTTTAATTACAATGTAAATAAAACCAAACTTTAATTTAATAATCTGAATGCGTCAAATGGGGCGGAATACTGGAATAGGTACTATATAAACAAAAACATGTGTGCACATAAACGAAAATTTAGTACAACATAACAAATTACAAATGTCACTTAAAATATGTCATAATGCAACGTCATGGTAATCCTTCTATTCAAAGTGTGCTATTTTAGTACGAATGTGTTTATTAGCTAAGATGGCCAGGTAGTTGTGTCGTCAGTATATGTGAGGGTAAAGTTCAAATGAGAAAACAATCTTGGCGCAACTTTGAGGGAGGGAAGGTAGCGAAGGGCTCTCTCGAACGCTCGCCGCTGGAGGGAGGGAAACCACGAGACACTCCTGGCGCTGTACACACCAAACTTGTAACATCGTTCTCTACTACCGCGCTGTTAAATACCACGCTGCACGAATTACGTTGTTGCAACAGGTAATATGCACATGCGGAGCAGCACTCGCTTAAACGCTCTCGGCCACTGCCACTACTGAACAGAACAACCCCACCCCTTCGTGTAGCGTCAATGGATCATCCAGACTCACCTGGCGCGTTTTCAACTTCTAAGCATTATTTTATAATTTTGGATACGAGGGTAGTCAGAAATGAGAATACAACACAGGTAATGCGCTACGTAAACTGCTCGTTCTGTGGTGGGTCATGTTATGGGCTTTGTAAACTTTATAATTAAGAACTTACAATCAGACATCATTTTTGTGCCCCCCAATCCCTCGTTCGCCTACCTCTCTGTTTCTCGGGGTCTGTAGGAGTATAAGTTTCGCCACTGGTGAAGCCTATTTACGTACTTGCAGGAAAATATTGTTCAGTTTGCCCCACGATTTCTTGGCGCATCCTTCGGATGTCCTTTCCAGATGTTATATTACCCGATGGTATACGCCGCCCCACCAGAGCCGTCAAGGGGCCACAGTGACGCAGCGGCTAGAGTGCTCACCTCCCACCAAAGCGAACGGTGTTTGATTCCCAGCGGGGTCACTTTTGGATTTTAGCACGCGTTGCTCAGCGGGTTTTCTCGGGGATCTGCCATTTACTCCCTCTTTGCATTCTGCATTGCTCCATACTCCCCTCGCTTCACCCTCGTCGGCTCTCAAGACCTCGATGTTAAGAGATGCGCAAATGTCTCCNCGTTGTTGCAACAGGTAATATGCACATGCGGAGCAGCACTCGCTTAAACGCTCTCGGCCACTGCCACTACTGAACAGAACAACCCCACCCCTTCGTGTAGCGTCAATGGATCATCCAGACTCACCTGGCGCGTTTTCAACTTCTAAGCATTATTTTATAATTTTGGATACGAGGGTAGTCAGAAATGAGAATACAACACAGGTAATGCGCTACGTAAACTGCTCGTTCTGTGGTGGGTCATGTTATGGGCTTTGTAAACTTTATAATTAAGAACTTACAATCAGACATCATTTTTGTGCCCCCCAATCCATCGTTCGCCTACCTCTCTGTTTCTCGGGGTCTGTAGGAGTTTAAGTTTCGCCACTGGTGAAGCCTATTTACGTACTTGCAGGAAAATATTGTTCAGTTTGCCCCACGATTTCTTGGCGCATCCTTCGGATGTCCTTTCCAGATGTTATATTACCCGATGGTATACGCCGCCCCACCAGAGCCGTCAAGGGGCCACAGTGACGCAGCGGCTAGAGTGCCCACCTCCCACCAAAGCGAACGGTGTTTGATTCCCAGCGGGGTCACTTTTGGATTTTAGCACGCGTTGCTCAGCGGGTTTTCTCGGGGATCTGCCATTTACTCCCTCTTTGCATTCTGCATTGCTCCATACTCCCCTCGCTTCACCCTCGTCGGCTCTCAAGACCTCGATGTTAAGAGATGCGCAAATGTCTCCACACTACTCCGGAGCTACAGAAGAATTACCTGTGATAGGCGACAATATGGACGTTGGTCAGTGTTCTGTGATCCACCCATAGAATACAATTAAGGCAGGCCGACCTTGGTCTTCTGCTCATCTACCCAACATTGACTCGTAAATCACCAGTNCATTGCTCCATACTCCCCTCGCTTCACCCTCGTCGGCTCTCAAGACCTCGATGTTAAGAGATGCGCAAATGTCTCTACACTACTCCGGAGCTACAGAAGAATTACCTGTGATAGGCGACAATATGGACGTTGGTCAGTGTTCTGTGATCCGCCCATAGAATACAATTAAGGCAGGCCGACCTTGGTCTTCTGCTCATCTACCCAACATTGACTCGTAAATCACCAGTNCCCATAGAATACAATTAAGGCAGGCCGACCTTGGTCTTCTGCTCATCTACCCAACATTGACTCGTAAATCACCAGTTCAACTGTCAAAGTCACGTGATCAACACTCATGAACGTGTTTGTTAACATTTGCATTTTCAACACACCCAACTTTATATGAATAACATACTTTGACTAATTAGAATATATTATAATTGCAATAAAACTTGTTTACAGAATGTGCACAGACATCTCAAGGCCCTTGCTTATATAATCTNAGAATATATTATAATTGCAATAAAACTTGTTTACAGAATGTGCACAGACATCTCAAGGCCCTTGCTTATATAATCTGTGTTCTAACTTGAGATCACATCCACGTTGTTTTTGATGGTGCTATCTATTGTCAGTAGAGCAGTCGAGTGTTTGGATACGGAGAGTCTTTACTGCGCAACTCGTATGAGCATTCTGCCCTCGTTCCCTTCTATGGATCCGGCCGTGCAANGGATACGGAGAGTCTTTACTGCGCAACTCGTATGAGCATTCTGCCCTCGTTCCCTTCTATGGATCCGGCCGTGCAATGTCTGGGAGAAAGACAAGCGGGAATGGGAGTTCCGCTGAGTCAACTTAGTTAGCTAATCACGTCTGCTGAGCTTGCACTGCCCTTGCTTGCGTCGTGCTGAAGGAACCCGCCCCCCCCCTCCTCCTCCTCTGTGACACTACGGGACACCCCCACTATTTCCCTGTCTGTTAGTGAACTACGTCATAAGGAGCGACAGTAGGGTCTTGGAAGCGGGGGGCAAGGGTTGTTATCCTTCCCCTCCCCGCGCCCAAACAGTCACACTTAGTGATGCAAAAAAAAAAGTAGAATAAGATTCATTAGTTATGTAAACTCTTTTAATCAAACGATTTTAAATCACTCCGTGCATGAAGAGTTTGGTTGTCTCCTAAATATGTCGTTTATCACAGACAAAAGTTTCTTATTTTTGGTTGAATTGAATGTGAGTGAGTGAAGAGATTTGGACGGCTCTTAACATCGAGATCTTGAGAGTCGATGAGGGTGAAGCGAGATGAGAATGGAGCAGCGCCGGAATGCAAGGGTGGGGGGAACGCGAGATACCCGATAAAAACCCGTCGACCAGCGGCATCGTCCGGAACTATTCCCATATGTAAAAATCCGGGAGAGACTCCGCCGGGAATCAAGCCCGGTTCGCTAATGTGGAAGGCGAGTAGTCTGACCACTACACCACCGCTGCCACAGATGAAATGAGGTAGTTTTAACTGTATTTAATATACACATTATAATATCTCATTTATAAATTATATGAATAAAATAGAAAGGAAACAGGTGTTTTGGCAATGCCTGTAAGAAATAGTTCTCACGCAAAATTATATTGAACTGAGCGAGCACGAATGCTATGATGGTGTAATACAATTGGTAAAGTTTTGTTTGCGTGAGGCAGAGGAATGGTCTGATGGTAGAACTTGAGCAGCGCTTCATAAAGCGGCAAGAAACCGTGAATGGACTATAATAATCAATACAAGCTGTTCACGGTACACTGATCACGTTTAGAAGTCCTGCTTAAGGCGGCCGCCTGCCTGCTGGCTCAAATGCATTTCATTTGAAAAATTAATTTTTTTTTTAAGAAAGCATTAAACGTGCCTCTAATAGATTTACTTCGAAAAGAAAGTACGTAATAAACGACGGTGGAATGGTACTTTCAAGATACGAAGTACATTAGAAACATTATTTTCATTTCCTCAAAAATAGCTAAAAACGACTTTTCCAGATTCTTGTATCTCATAATATACGAAGTGGTTACATGTGAAACTACGACAGTGACAAGCATCTTACTTTGTTACAGAGTCGCGTCCAATACAATCATAGTGTCATAGCTTAAGTCACGTCCAGACTGCGCTCCAATTGAGTGCAGGGGCCGCGGTGGTGTAGTGGTCAGACTTCTTGCTTCCCACCAAGGCGAACCGGGCTTGATTTCCGACGGGGGCGCTCCCGGATTTTCGCATATGGGAATAGTGCCGGACGATGCTGCTGGTTGGCGGGTTTTCTCGGGTATCTGCCGTTTCCCCCACCCTTGCATTCCAGCGCTGCTCCATACCCACCTCGCTTCACCCTCATCGGCTCTCAATACCTCGATGTTAAGAGCCGCCAAAATATCTTCCACTCCTACTTTACATCCGTCGGTCGGTGTCGGCCGTAGCGCTTCATCGCTTCTGCCTCACTCACACAAACATACCCTCACCAGGCGTCCGCCTTGAGTTAATACTATTAGACTAATTTAGTATACTTTTTCCATGCGTAGTATATATATTAGCTTGTGCCTTATAACTTTACTCATGCGTCGGTCAAGTGAAAACGGCAAATTATTAGGGACATAAATGTGTTACTGTGCCAATTCGTACTTTGATGTGTTCAAAGAAAAAAAAAATCACCAACAATTTTTGCCATAAATCGAAACATTACACTCGCAATACGAAAACGTCAAATTTGAAAACTATTTTACATGATTGTCTGCTAACTGAACTGGGAGCCTGTATGGTAGCATATATAGTCCACCCACGGTTACGTCCTACTTTCCTGAAGCCCTACTCATGCAGACGAAGCCTAACTGAGTCTAGAAAGTGACGACTACACACCGCGTTCGTGCGCATTCAGTGCAATTATATTTTGCATAGGAACTGTTATTTCTTGCGAGGTGTTGCCAACACACGTGTTTTCTCACTGTTTTCATTCCTATTAATTATAAATGAAATATTATTATTCATGGATAAAATAAAAATAAAATTTTAATTTAACCAAAACTATGATACTTTTAGGTTAACACACGTTTAAAACGCNCTATTATTCATGGATAAAATAAAAATAAAATTTAAATTTAACCAAAACTATGATACTTTTAGGTTAACACACGTATAAAACGCTTGTGATACATGGCGTATCTAGGTAACAACACGACATGTCATGGAAGGTGTTAATTTTTCTAAGGTTTGATTTAAAGAGTGTCAAAAAACCGCGAATAGACTTTATGCAGTTAACGACCNTGTTATTTCTTGCGAGGTGTTGCCAACACACGTGTTTTCTCACTGTTTTCATTCCTATTAATTATAAATGAAATATTATTATTCATGGATAAAATAAAAATAAAATTTTAATTTAACCAAAACTATGATACTTTTAGGTTAACACACGTTTAAAACGCTTGTGATACATGGCGTATCTAGGAAACAACACGACATGTCATTGAAGGTGTTAATTTTTCTAAGGTTTGATTTAAAGAGTGTCAAAAAACCGCGAATAGACTTTATGCAGTTAACGACCCGTGATATTTTCCAAAGGTTGATTTTAAAAGTGCCCTCTTTACCGCGAACAGCGTGTGGTAATGTTTATACTGGTATAAGCATCGCGTGTCAATATATGTGAATAGGAATAAATGCGTGTGTGAATACTGATATAATTGATATAAAAAAAAAATTCTGACTGAGGAATGCATTTTGCAGCTCCAAGGATGCGAAACTCTCAAGAACTTGCCCCCACCCCTTTTTTACAAACTTTTAACCGGATATGGTTCCGATGATCCTGGTCGTGCGACTTACAAAATTTAGGTTCGAGGAAATATACTGCCAAACCAGCTGTTGGTTAGTGCAATACAACCCGCATTTCACCAAACAATACATTTTAAAATGTATTCTCGAATACCCTTAATCCAGCTCCTGGCGTCTCGTGTTTACAACACGCGTCACGCAAAACGTGTGCGGAGTCTGTCTCGACGCTGTTCCGTTTCCAGTTCGTCGCTCGCGCATGCGCATTGGTGTACTGTGTTTGTGTACAAGAACCGCTTCCCATTTGGCGGGCAGAATACGCTGTTTGTTGATGATATTCCTTTCTGCCCGTTTCCGTTGGCGAGTCTATTGCTCATTTATACTACAAGGAAACCTCTCAACTCATGTTTCCGGGATTATTTTTCACCCCTACCCCCCTTCTCAAAGAATTCTGAATAAAATATTTGATATCTGTGTGTAGCAGTACAGCGAGTACAAGAAATTGTAAACTTAGCGTTTTAAAAGAAAGTCAAAATCTAACGTTAAACTATTGTATTATTACATATTTTAAGTTGAGTTGCTAGGTGGTTTAGCGCCGGCGAGGATAAAATGACGTGAGGATGGAGCGGTAGCGGAATTCCAGGGTGGAGGAAACGGAAGCTCCCAGAGAAAACCCGCCAGCTAATGGCAACATCCGCCATGTTCTCCACGTGCGAAAATCCATGTTGGCCCGCCGGGACTCGAACCCGGTTCGTCTTGCTGTGAAGTGAGTAATCTGGCTTCTACACCAACTTCTGTAATTTATGAGTTCTGGTCAACAAATAATATATTACTTTATTGTAGTACGAAGTGCAGTTCAATTCATATACATTACGGCGTTTGTAAGTATGCTCTTCTCGCATGCTACATTTTGAAACTTAATATTTTTTTTCATAATCGTATGTGAAAATCAAAGTTTTTAATGTTTTTGGGACTTACAAGTAATAAAAACTAATTCAGTTACCGAAATAATATAATTTACATTGAAATAATATGAGTTGTTACAAGAAATCTTTAAAATCACGATGTAAAACTGTGAAGCGATTTCGCAATTTTACATAAGGAAATTGTTTGCGTATTTTTTTACTTGTAATAGTCTATGATTAAAAAAAAACCGCTTATCATAACTTAAAGTGAATTTAGACATAACATTTTAGTTGTCCTAGTTAAATGTTACGTAAATATTTTCATATATTTTACTAGTACGACCCAGAAATACCAAAACTGTGATTTTGACATGAAAATTTGTAAAAATTAAACAATATAAAATTTATGTTTGGGATGACAATTTTTTTTCAAGTAATGGTTACAATTTGAATGGTATTTCGTACAAATATAAAATAATGAAATGTTTGGAGAATGCAGCACCTCGCCTGGGTGACTTTGATACAAAGGAAGCCTCGAGCCTAACATGTTAAGCCTAGTGTACACTTGAAACATACATATATCTGAAAACTGGTGCATGTTGTTTACACGCAGTTTCCGATAAGTTTGTTCAGTATTCACAAACGATTTCCAGACTGTTCCCAAACTGTTTCCAAAACACACACAAAAAAACATGTTTCATAAACCATATTTTTGTTCCGTACTGTGTCTAGACTGCAGTTCTTTTTGATATGTCGCCAGAAGAAGAAGTCGCTTTTACTACTGTATTTTGTTATGAACTATGTGGAACACCTGCTTAAGAAAAGGCGATTTTTATGTTGGGAATTTGTTATATACTACAGAATCAGACACGAATGGAACTCCTCAGCGAGATTCACTGTGTTATCAAATGTTCACAAATTCATTTTAATACAATGACGAATTACAGTCGGTGGCTTACACACAAAACTGATCCTAGCGCCATTGACAGTTGAAAAATCCGAAATGATTGGTGACCTAAGACTGGCTTGTTTCCCCCATCCAGTTGCCGAACACGTCCAGATTGCAGACATTGTTGATTGTTTTCCATCCAGCTGGAAAACAATAAACATTGTTACTTTCTCTAAGTAAACTCAAGTTTGTTTGATAATTGTTTTTATTCTTTTTGAAAACAGTTTCTTAACCGTACGCAAACTGTTTGCAAACATAAAAAAAAAAAACACATGGGAAACTCATGAAACATTTTGTATAGGACATTCACGGTTTCTTCACACTTTTTTGCGCTCTTGCTAAAGTTATACTTTTGGTTACCAATTACGTATCCTTCCGCTACATGTAAACATAAACACTGCCATGTGACTTCTACGTTTTAACTGTCAAATTATATGTTTACTGTTTACAGCTATCCAAAGAATTCTGCCATATTTCAAAAAACATTATGTACTATTGTTCACAATCTCTGTATTGACAATAGTTCTTACGGTTATTATTTTACATATTATGCATATATATACATTTGTGGTATACAAGTTATTTAAAAAAAATAGTTTGACATATTACTCTTAGGGTGATTTTCAAATGTTTGTTTCAAAACATCCGAAGAAAGCCCGAATGGACTTTATAAACTGTTGTTATATCGTGCTTCTGGAAACACGTNGTTTGTTTCAAAACATCCGAAGAAAGCCCGAATGGACTTTATAAACTGTTGTTATATCGTGCTTCTGGAAACACGTTCCCAGGTGTAGACGAGAGGTTTTAGGAGGTCCTAAGTTTTTATTTGTTTGAATCCTTTCCCTTCGAGCCGTGAGCGGCCTTGCCAGACAACAGACCCACACGAGCTATCGACTTCCGTTGCAGTCGAGTGACGTCAGCCCACACACGTGCTTGCGCAAGTCTCGCCAGTGTAAACAAGATTATACAAACACTACTGTGAGAACTGCTGATGTGGTCCGGGCCACTAGAAAGTTAGGCGAGCCGACATGAGCGAGCTCTTCCGACTCAAGTGGCCGTGCCATAGTGCAAGACCGTACTTCAGCACTACGTGTAGTGTTGTCAACTGTCCCGTACGGTACGCACTTTCCCGTATCCAAGGGCTGAAAGAATTATATCGACTTGACGTGGAACGGGACTTATACTGTATATCCCTCCCGCATCTCCGACTGCTTCGAAAATAAACTGAATGTCAGTAATTTACCATTTCTGCTATTACAGGTAAGTTTAATCTGATGCTCTAACCCAGTGGCCACAGATAGTTACAATTGACGCCGACAGGTGGCATTCGTCAAAAATTGTGTAAGCGCGTGCTGAGATGTGTGCAGTGTCCTTCCTTCCAGCGTATGTCAGTGTCGTCTGTTTTATAGCCAATTATATCAGAAATTCAAATTACTATAGTTGCAACGAATATTTTGTTGTTTCTAGCTAGATTGGAAAGGGCTTATTAACGTCCCCCAGTGTTATGTCTGAAAGCTTATGTGGGGACGGCCTACAAACTAACTTATGACCTAACTTAAACTATCACCCATTCCTTGNGTTATGTCTGAAAGCTTATGTGGGGACGGCCTACAAACTAACTTATGACCTAACTTAAACTATCACCCATTCCTTGCCAAGGATTCAAACACGAAACCTCCGTTGTTTCTAAGGTTCAGAGAAGGAATTAATTGACGTGTAACACTAAATTTTGCACATTGAATAAAATATTTTAAAATTTTACGTTTTAAAAGCCATTTCCTTTATAATTTAATTGGGGTTAGATATCGTGTGTGGAATTGCCAGAAATCTATCTTATGGCAAATCAAAGTTCACAACCCTAAGTGCGAGTCGAGTGAGCGATGAATAAATCACCATCCTTAAATGACTGCTATGATTTTATTACTTGAAATTTTATTTGTTGAACACACACATGACTTTAATAGCTAATGTTTCAAAAGTACACTTTTCGTCATGTTAAAAACAGTATACGAGAAACACTTTTTTAAACTTAAAACATTAATCATTAACACCTGAAGACATCGTACACTAAGTAAGGGTAATGGAGATTTCTCTCATTGAGTGAATTTCCGAAATATAAAACCACAACAAATATTGAACTATTTAATAGATTTCGATGGGGTTTCTTTTAATGACTGTATTTTTTAAATAATAAAACTATTACATACAGCAGTAGTTTGTAAAAGACGTAGTTTTAGAATAAAAAGGTTATTTACTACTTATCGAATAATGTGTAGAAACCACACAAATCAGTACACATACCAAAATAATTGAAATNAGAAACCACACAAATCAGTACACATACCAAAATATTTGAAATTTATAAAATTCTAACATGTAAAAAATAATTTTTTTTTTAACAAAACTTCTAAATTTTAATAAAATTTTAAAGACCGTATTAATATTTTTGTTCAATTTTCCCCCTTAAACATATATACATTTCAATATTATAATATTATATAATTTTAAGTAAATTATTTTGGCATAACTTTTATGTTGTAGTCTAACCCTNTACATTTCAATATTATAATATTATATAATTTTAAGTAAATTATTTTGGCATAACTTTTATGTTGTAGTCTAACCCTTATTATTTTTTTTACAAAGATTTTAAATCACAAACTCTAAAATGTATTTACTATTGCCATATATGCCAATAAATTTAACTCCATTCAAATAAATTAAGTAGTTTAAATTCTGTTCTTGGCTTTATGTATCAGAAATTTGCCTACTTTGAAAGTTTTCTGTAGCCCTTTAACATTTTGGACTTGTGTTTACACTATATTGTCATTAAAGTAATGCTTATAATACTATTGGAACTATAAACTTATCTCGTGGGATCGGGTATGCGACTAGGATGGCATCATTGCCTTGAGTTGGCGCCACGCATGCGCGAGGCACGGGTGGGGACCCGCGGCGACTAACACCAGTTTTAGGCGAAGATGAAAGTTCTTGGGCAGCATATCACGCCACTACAGTGTGCNGGACCCGCGGCGA
Source organism: Clitarchus hookeri (assembly GCA_002778355.1). Taxonomy (NCBI): domain Eukaryota; kingdom Metazoa; phylum Arthropoda; class Insecta; order Phasmatodea; family Phasmatidae; genus Clitarchus; species Clitarchus hookeri. The sequence goes on from NQII01004538.1 coordinate 101,244, forward strand.
CTAACACCAGTTTTAGGCGAAGATGAAAGTTCTTGGGCAGCATATCACGCCACTACAGTGTGCTAGCGTGATGATTTTGTCGCCAAATGAAAGATTTCGTCCAGACCTGTCGATGTGAGACATAACAGCTAAGTATCCATTTCGGTACTTTCATTTCATTCCCACATCCCGAAGAAAATATTACTCGCTAAGTGAGATGTTTACCCGGTAGCTCAGACGTTTTCACGTAAAACACATGGATGTGTCCCCAACACAGTAACGCCCAAATTTTTCTTTTTAATTTTTTTTTCTTAAAAGAGCGATACGATGTGACAGTTTTTCTAGTTGTTTTACTGTTGATGTTTACTGCTAGGCTCTCTCCTGCGTGGCTTCGAACACGAGGTCCCACTCTCACCACGGCTTCGTATGTTGATTTATTATATGNGGACCCGCGGCGACTAACACCAGTTTTAGGCGAAGATGAAAGTTCTTGGGCAGCATATCACGCCACTACAGTGTGTTAGCGTGATGATTTTGTCGCCAAATGAAAGATTTCGTCCAGACCTGTCGATGTGAGACATAACAGCTAAGTATCCATTTCGGTACTTTCATTTCATTCCCACATCCCGAAGAAAATATTACTCGCTAAGTGAGAATTTTACCCGGTAGCTCAGACGTTTTCACGTAAAACACATGGATGTGTCCCCAACACAGTAACGCTCAAATTTTTCTTTTTAAGTTTTTTTTTTCCTTAAAAGAGCGATACGATGTGACAGTTTTTCTAGTTGTTTTACTGTTGATGTTTACCGCTAGGCTCTCTCCTGCGTGGCTTCGAACACGAGGTCCCACTCTCACCACGGCTTCGTATGTTGATTTATTATATGNGCTAGGCTCTCTCCTGCGTGGCTTCGAACACGAGGTCCCACTCTCACCACGGCTTCGTATGTTGATTTATTATATGTAATTTCCTGCTGGTTATAGTTTGTTAGCCCCCTTCTCCACAGTCAGCCGCCAGTACAAATGAGCCGTACATAAAATTTCCCTTCTTCCACGAGAACAATTTGCTGTTGTGAGGCAGTTTAATTAAAGACATAATTCTTAACATGGTTTAGTAACGGTTTTGCTCAACATTGAAAAGACTCACAAGTTATACAAATTCGTTGTATTACACTCGATAGGTGTTTAAAAAGTACGAAAAGTTATTTTAATTCACTCATGTATCTTCGAAATTGCTATTAATTAAGCAGTTTGGAAATCAACGTTTGAAAAATGTCACTCACCCAATACCTGCATATACAGGATGATTTACGTGGAGTTACCGCCACTTACAGGGTTTATTCCTTACATTTTTTGTAGCAAGATATGTCATAAAAATGTGTGTCCCATTCCCAGTATTTACAGTGTAATTTGACAAATTGTAAATGCCTAGATTATTGCGTATGGGGATGGATGAAGGATATTGTTTACAAAATAACTGTACAAACACGTGAGAAACTACTTGCGCTTATCATGCATGCCACTACAGACATCAAAGACAGCCATGTGCAGCTACGTAGACCAACACGTGCGGTTCATGAGCGTGCGGCCAAGTCTATGGAAGTAGACAGAAACATTTTTGAACATATTTTGTAAGCTTGTTAGACGCAAATGTGATGCTCAACTGTAAACAGTACGGTCTGATAATACATCACTGTATTTATTTATGAAAGGGTTATTATCATATTAATCAACTTTCAAATGTTTCTAACTACTTTGTAAATATTGGGAATAGGACCCACATGTATATGCCACATTTTGCTCCAAATGATGTAAGGAATAAACCCTGTGAGTGTCGGTAACTCCTCGTGAATCACCTGTATATTAAAGGGCTTACTGAATGGCATACTCTCTGGAATGTTGGTAACGACGGAGGTAAAGTAGTTCCATATCTTGAAGTAGAAATAAAAACGTTACGCAAACTTTTGTTGAAAATGTAATTACTTCTTTTGTTTTCTGTATTTTTTATTCATCGAAATGTTAGAAAAATCAAATAAGTGAAATATTGACTTTTCCAATAATTCCATTGTTTCACTTGACCGACGCATGGATAAAGTGGCCAGGCCCATGGCAATATTTTACATATGGCGGAAGGACGCTCATAAGTGCTCGCTTTACGGCGAACTCCCTATACCTTCTCTCATGCTGCAAGGCCAGAGAATCAGTAAAAAACATCACGAATCACTAACAAATTCTGCGCATCGTCCTAAACTACATTTTACATTTCGGTTCAACACATACTTGGAAAGTTTGCAAAATGTTTAATGTCACTTAATGCTGGAATCACTTACTTTTAAAGAGAACTAAGGTGGGTTGATGTCTCGTCGACGGCGAGGTCGTTAGAGACGGAACCAGTTGTTGAGAGAAGCAGGAGTGGGGAAGGAATAGGCCTTCCTCACCTCGGTCGCCTTCCTGCCAGTTGTTTGTAGTCTGTGAGTGGCGGAAGCGAGCACTGGTACGTGACGATGTAGTTGTGGAAGCAGGCACAGCTAGGAGCAGAGTGCGTCGCGAGGCGCACTCTGCGTGCTGTTTGTGGAGGCGTGGCGGCTGTTGAACAAAGAAACACGACAACGGAAGTTACCCCTGTCAACAACGATAATACCCCTTTGAATAGTGCTGCAGTTCGGCGGCGGCTGGGTTGATCGGCCGGGCTTCTGTCCACCGGAACAAGAGACGGGCCATAAGGAAAGAAGCAAAAATAATTGAGTTTTTGTCTGAAATGGAAACCAAGAGAGGAAGGATGGGGGTTCTTGTTCTGGCGTCTCGTACTCTTGGTGAAAGGAGTCGGACAGCTGATTTTCTGTCCTGATCCCGGAAGACTTTGGACGTGTCATTTCAGGTGGATGGTGTAGGGCGTTGATCTGGGGACATTTGCTGCACCCTGGATCTCAGGGGGAAATGAAGGATAATTTTCCCCTCGAAGAGTAGGGGGAACACATTAATATCATAGCTCCAGTGGTGTGTGGTTAAGTGTTACAAGGTAAGTTGATGCTTGCTCAGCTCTGTACACACTCGGCGCACGCAGCAGTAAGCAGTAAGCAGAGTAGAGCGGGAGAGAATTGAATGTACTGCGGCCACTCACGAGAGAGCGGCGACGCACCATTACACACGTGCTGTGACGTCAGCTGCTCTACTACGTGTAAGTGGTTGATGTGTACACTAGCAAATGAGCAAAACACAACTGACCTTGCGACACTTCACCACACGCCGCGCCGTTGCATAGCTCATACAATATAATAATTTGCATCGGAGGTAAAGGGCACTATGTATTTTTTTTTCAAAACAGAGGTTTTGACATTGTCGTATTTAATTTTTATGCTCTTTTCCGGGGTACAAAGCTCTATCTCCTAGACGGAATACTTAGCCATTTAACCAGAAGGAAATGGTACAGTCTGCCATCATGGTATTGAGGTAAGAGCACTCCTGCAAATTTCCATATTTGTGACATAGTGCCCTTTACCTCAGATGCCCAGAGTTAATCAATAAAATAAAGAAATGTTAGAATGAATTCGGCCCATGTATTTGATAATACATATTTAAATTTCAAAATATAATTTTGATAGCTTTGGTGAAGGGCACCTAGGCGAATTGCCGTCATCCCTGTACCTNATATTTAAATTTCAAAATATAATTTTGATAGCTTTGGTGAAGGGCACCTAGGCGAATTGCCGTCATCCCTGTACCTGGGACCTTCCATGGGATTCCCAAGCTCAAGCAGTAATCTCCGAAAAATATTGTTAACTTATCTTTAGTCTGTGTTGTTAGTCTGTTCACCTAGACCGTGGTTCCCAGTAATAAAAATAAAGCGATAAACTAAAAGTAAAAAATAGGGGCCGTTTTGGTTAAGTGGTCAGACCGCTCGCCTCCCAACAAGGCAAACCGGGTTCAATCCTCGCCCGGATTACTCCCAGATTTTCGCAAGTGGGAATCGTGCCGGACGATGCCACTTGTGGACGGGTTTTCTCGGGGATCTCCCGTTTCCCCCACCCTTGAATTCCAGCGTTGCTCCATTCTCCCCTCCTTTCACCTATATCGGCTCTCAAGATATCGTTAAGAGCCACCCATATCTCTCAGTTAAACAACAATAAAATAAGAAAAGAATGAACATGCCTTCCCGGATATAGCTGGTGTGGCAAATGCTTTGGTATTGTGATGCATTCGCGAGGAGGCCCAGGCAGAGTACTTAGAGCTCCTGGGACACTCTTCCACACAGATTATGGAGGTGGATTTAGGGCATATAATTCTATATAAATCTAAATTAAAAATTTGTTCCAAATGAAAAAAAACTTTTTTTTCTTTCGGAAAACTATAATTAAACATCTCGAAAGGCCAGTGTAGGGTCTGCGTAAGTCACAGTAGAGCTAGTGTGTCATATGTGACGCGTGTGAAACTGTTAGTCCATAACCTTTAAACATACAATGACAACCACTAAACCGATTGCGGTCAAACAAACTTTATTGGCATTTATGAATTAAAAACAAGCTTTGCATGATTTAAAATATGCAAATCGCTTGTAGTACAAATTTTTTTTCTATAAAACCATATTTTATTGCTAAGCTCACACTTCATCTTCTTTCGAGAACATATTAGTGAACATCCTTATGGGCAACGTCCAACATGCCATGTAAACAATACCGCACGAAAAGTTATTTTTCAAGGAAAGTGCATTGTAATATCCTAATTGTAAATAATGATGCAGATAAGGAAGATGACACGTTTTCCATAACTATAATTACACGGGTCGCTTCACTTTTTACAATTTCTGTTTATTCACAGGCATTTTACTTACTTTATAGTAAAGGTAACCCCTAGTAAAAAAATGTTAAACACGTCAGAGGTTATGTCTGCCTGTAATGAAGCATTGCGATGCCCGCTCCACTCCCCAAGGATGCAATATGCATTCTTGGCATGGTCCATTCATGGTTACTTCCAAATTTTCTAAACTCTTCTAAAGTTCTACTTTCAGGATATTCCTCCGCCTCATCCAAACAAAGCCTAAACAATTTACACCAAGTGGACCACGCACTGCATTCGTGCGCACTCTGCTTACTAATATTTTGCGTAAGAACTGTTTATTGCTAGACATTGCCAACACACATATTTTCTCACTGTCATTATTAATAATAATTATAAATTGAATATTTGGTAATTTATTTATAACATATAAGTAAGGGTTCAATTTAACTAAAAATTAAATACTTTTATGTTTGCACAAGTATAAAGAGGCTTGTGATAAGTGGAATATTTAGGGAACAACCAAACCTTGGCTTTGTCTTCGACGAAACTGAAGACGGGGTGCGCCCCCGTCTTCAAGTCACCCAAAGGCCAATGTCAAGGTCGCATGATGTCATCCAAGGTCAAGGTTGCTTGTTGTCATGGTCCTTGCAATTGTGTTCGAGGCAAATGGATCATCTCAGTGTTTCCATTATTGTTTAATATAAAACATATAACTGTTTCTCCCTTCATACCTAGCGTAGATGTCGTCCAAGATGGTGGCCAAATGTCAAGGTCAAGGCCGCATTACGTCACGGTTCCTGCTATTGCGAGAGGGGGAAATGATTTTTCTCAGAGTGTTCTCATGTTTTTCCTTCATCCTTAAAAATAAGTATGTGCATATAATATTTAAAACGAAATAACTTTTTACCTTTTCCTGTATAATTGAATTTCTTTCGTAAAGCGAAGAGCATGAGTGACTCTTCTGGTCTGCCACCCTGGAGCCTGACTGGACTCACGACTAGTGTATGTACCATCCCTTCGACCCGTTGAGACCGGCAAAGTGCCTACACCATCGGTCTACCACCTGACTACCTTACAGATTCTCGAGATGTAGGTTGATCACACAATGTCGGACAGGGTGGATGCGTTCCACCGCTAGTGATGCGGGTTGTGAGTGTTGGCTGTAATCTGAATCTGACGGTTTCATTCACATCGGTTCGTAAGGAAATCGTTTGCTATTCTGCTGTACTAACCAGGGCTGCCTGGTCTTGTCTAGTATCATATAACGCAACGTACAACGCTCGACGCTTGTGCAATATGCACTGGCTTTACATGTAATTTTTATATCTATTTCATTGGCATGTAGCAGTGTCGACATTGTNCTATTTCATTGGCATGTAGCAGTGTCGACATTGTCGCTCCCCTGCTTCTAGACTCTACCATTGTATTTAATTTTATCCTAATGTGACGTACTATGCTCGATGTTCGCACATTATGTATTGGTTGGTAGTGGAATTCGCGTGCCTCTGTACTGTAGCATAGCTTGATCGGAGGGTGTACATGGGGAAAATCGTTTGCTATTATGCTGTACTGAACAAGGCTATTGTGTCAGTTTTCAGACGTATGGTCTTGTCTAGCAACGANCTAGTATCATATAACGCAACGTACAACGCTCGACGCTTGTGCAATATGCACTGGCTTTACATGTAATTTTTATATATATTTCATTGGCATGTAGCAGTGTCGACATTGTCGCTCCCCTGCTTCTAGACTCTACCATTGTATTTAATTTTATCCTAATGTGACGTACTATGCTCGATGTTCGCACATTATGTATTGGTTGGTAGTGGAATTCGCGTGCCTCTGTACTGTAGCAAAGCTTGGTCGGAGGGTGTACATGGGGGANGCAAAGCTTGGTCGGAGGGTGTACATGGGGAAAATCGTTTGCTATTATGCTGTACTGAACAAGGCTATTGTGTCAGTTTTCAGACGTATGGTCTTGTCTAGCAACGACTGATGTGATGTACAGTGCTCGCCGCTTGTGCAATACACATTGGTTGGTATGTGATTATAACAATTTTACTTTTTATATCTGCCGGAATCAGTGCGTAGCAGTGTCAGCCTTATCGCTCCCGTACTTCGCGATGGCAATTTTTTTAGCCTAACACAACATACAGCGTTCGTTGCTCGCGCAATATGCATTGGATGGTAAGTGTTTATAACTATTTTCCTTTACATTTATTATTTATATCTGTTCATCAATATGTAGCAGTATTGTCGTCTCTTGTATGACCAATTATTTAAATGCATGATGTTTAGTGGCAAGCAAAGGAACAGAGCCTTTACGAGTCATGTAATGCGTTTTTAAATGATCATCGCTGGCAAATAGAGTACTGCACTTGACATATTGTAGAATTTTTTTGCGGTTGGTCCTTGTGAACATACTCTCTTTTCATGTTGTCGGGCATTCCAGCTTCTTACTAAAGTTCTCGACGCAACAGCAACACTGATATCAATATTATGGACTGTGGAACTATCAAGTATTTTTTTTATAGAAGTGGTTCGATACGACATCGTGCTCGCAGCACATTTGCATATACACTGAGGTGACAAAAGTCATGGGATAGCAAGATGCAAATATGCAGATGGCATTAGTATCGCGTACAAAATGTATAAATGGGCAGTGCATTGGTTGGGCTTTCATTTGCATTCAAGTGATTCATGTGAAAAGGTTTCTGACGTGATTGTGGCTGCTCGATGGGAATTAATAGACTTTGAACGCGGAATGGTAGTTGGAGCTCGACGCATGGGACATTCCATTTCGGAAATGGTTAGGGAATTCAACATTCCGAGATCCACAGTGTCAAGAGTGTGCCGAGAATACCTCATTTCAGGCATAACCTCCCACCATGGACAACGCAGTGGCCTACCACCTGCACTTAATGACCGAGACCAACGACGTGTGCGCAGAATGGTCAGTGTTAACAGACAAGCAATACTGCGTGAAATAACCGCAGGAATCAATGTGGGACGTACGACGGACGTGTCCGTTGGGACAGTGCGGAAAAATGTGGCTTTACTAGGCTATGGCAGCAGAAGACCGACTCGAGTGCCTTTACTAACAGCATGGTATCGTCTGCAGCGCCTCTCCTGGGCTCGTGACCATATCGGTTGGACCCTAGACGACTGGGAAACAGTGGCTTGGTCAGATGAGTCCCGATTTCAATTGGTAAGAGCTGATGGTAGGGTTCGAGTGTGGCGCAGACCCCACGAATCCATGGACCCAAGTTGTCAACAAGGAACTTTGCAAGCTGGTGGTGGCTCCATAAGGGTGTGGGCTGTTTTTACATGGAATGGACTGGGTACTCTGGTCCAACTGAACCGATCATTGACTGGAAAGGGTTATATTCAGCTACTTGGAGACCACTTGCAGCCATTCATGGACTTCATGTACCCAAACAGAAATTGAATTTTTATGGATGGCAATGTGCCATGTCATCGGGTCACAACTGTTCGCGATTGGTTTGAAGAACATTCTGGACAATTCCAGCACATGATTTGGCCACCAAGATCGCCCGACCTGCATCCCATCGAACATTTATGGGACATCATCGAGAGGCCCATTCGTGCACAGAATCCTGCACCGGCAACACTTTCGCAATTATGGACGTCTATAGAGGCTGCATGGCTCGATATTTGTGCTGGGGACTTCCAACGACTTGTTGAGTCCATGCCACGCTGAGTTGTTGCACTTCGCCGAGCAAAAGGAGGTCCGACACGATATTAGGGGGTATCCCATGACTTTTGTCGCCTCAGTGTATGTTAGTGCTTTATTATTTATTATGTGAATTAATTTTTCATGTATGTGGTGGTTTCATATGTCGCATGCGGTTCCCCCAGCCCTCGTGTTGGGCTGACACTGTTTATTGCGATCTTTAGCTCTCACTGTCGAACCACACCGCTGTAGACTCCCTGATACACTGGAACCGACGAAATGCAACCCTCATTGGTGGTTGAATCGAAACCAAATGCATCTGGAATCTTCTGAGCTACGTGCACCGAGTACTGCATGCATTGGTGAGCGTCCTGGCTGCTACGCGCTGAAATTCGGCATTGTGTATAGACAGCGGTGCTCCTAATGGCCACCATCAGTAACGCATACGGCGTTAGCGCCCCCTCCCTTATTAGGTGACAGGGGAAACGAAGTTATTCGAAGACCACCACGGCCTTAGCAGACGATGGTCGGGAACTCTAGTGGACGTCTGGGGAAACGAAGATGGCGGGGGTTCCGTGTTGTGCTCAAGCAGCCGTCAACGAATGCAAGGTGCACAGTCACCTGAGGTTTACTCTAGTAGACAACGACGATGAAGGTAAGATGGTGGATGAGGGTGATTGACATGTGCATGTGTAATTGGCACATTTGTAATTTATGTGCGCATTTTGCATATACACGATTAGATTTTAATGTGATTTTATGTCTGTTAATGTGCTCAAATGTGACTGATACAGAATTAAACAATCTCCCAAGGCGAGGTATGGTGTAGGGACTTGAGTTCGAGACTCGAAACTATACAAAAATATTAATTGTCTTTCAGACTTAGACAAAGTCTGGTAATTTTTATCCTAGTGATGGGGAAATATTTAAGGTCTGTACGATGGAGGTGAAACTAATATTAGTGAGGATTAAATTAAATGAATAACACATAATTAATTTATATACTCTACTTCTATTTTACAGACTTGACATAAACATAATATATAATAAAATTAGATACACGCTCAACTTATTCTTCATTTGTGCAAAACAATTATGGTGTCTGANATAAACATAATATATAATAAAATTAGATACACGCTCAACTTATTCTTCATTTGTGCAAAACAATTATGGTGTCTGTTTTTGTAGAACAATTCCTGTTGTGAGCGTTCAAGCTACACTTATTCACATATACCGCACCACAGTTATCACATTGGTAGCTCTTGTAGCCTATGGCAAATGGGCAGTTACTATCTTCATGATGTTTGACACTGGAGCTGTTAGCGAATGTCTTGCCGCAATACTTGCATTCACTTCCCAATGAACGACAAACGTTGACTTTGCACTTCTTGCTATGTCTGTTCATGCTATCACTGCAGGTAACCGCCTCATAATAGTTATCACAGCAGTAAGTCTTGTAGTCGTTGGCGAATGGACAGTTACTATATTCATGTTGACTGATACTAGACNATAAACATAATATATAATAAAATTAGATACACGCTCAACTTATTCTTCATTTGTGCAAAACAATTATGGTGTCTGATTTTGTAGAACAATTCCTGTTGTGAGCATTCAAGCTACAGTTATTCACATATACCGCACCACAGTTATCACATTGGTAGCTCTTGTAGCCTATGGCAAATGGGCAGTTACTATCTTCATGATGTTTGACACTGGAGCTGTTAGCGAATGTCTTGCCGCAATACTTGCATTCACTTCCCAATGAACGACAAACGTTGCCTTTGCACTTCTTGCTATGTCTGTTCATGCTATCACTGCAGGTAACCGCCTCATCATAGTTATCACAGCAGTAAGTCTTGTAGTCGTTGGCGAATGGACAGTTACTATATTCATGTTGACTGATACTAGACNATAGTTATCACAGCAGTAAGTCTTGTAGTCGTTGGCGAATGGACAGTTACTATATTCATGTTGACTGATACTAGACCTGTTAGTAAATGTATTGTCGCAATACTTACACTCGCCTGCCGATGAACAACATACACTGCCTTAGAACTTCTTGTTATGTTAATACAGGATATCACTGCAGTTAAACACCGCATCGCAGTTATCGCAGATGTATGTTTCGTATGCTGGGCTGAACATGCAATGACTACTTTAATGTCAGCACGCATTACAGCCTTTACTAAAAGTATTTCCACAGTAGTAACATTGTTTCCATAATGTACGAGGACAAATCAATAAATAAGTTACACTCCCATGTTATGGCCATGTATGAAACCACCTATAAATAGGCAACACGGCTATGACAACATACAATGTAAGTTCACTTTTCCACATAGTCCCCAAGAGACTGTAAACATTTCTCGGAACGGTCAGCCAACTTTTCGATTCCGGATGCGTAGACATCTCCTCCAGCGCTATGTAACCACCCGGAGACAGCTGCTTTCACCTCCTCATCTTTTCGGAATCGTCGTCCACCGAGATCCTTTTTCAGCTTACCGAAAACATGAAAATCGCATGGTGATAAGTCTGGACTGTATGAAGGATGTTGCCATACCTCCCCCTTGAATCGCTGCAGCAGTTCGGACGTTTGGCGGGCCGTGTGAGGTGTTGCGTTATCGTGCAACAAAATCACACCGGTGCTCAATTTACCCCGGCCCTTCTCTTTAATTGCTTTACGCAACCGGTTCAACGTTTGACAATACGAGCGCCGCTGTGATTGNTTTACAGTCTCTTGGGGACTATGTGGAAAAGTGAACTTACATTGTATGTTGTCATAGCCGTGTTGCCTATGTATACATGGTTTCATACATGGCCATAACGCGAAAGTGTAACTTATTTATTGATTTGCCCTCGTATGTAGCGACTCTCCAGGGTCCCTTACTGTTGACGATGCTGTTAGTGTTACAGATGGTAAGTTTTCAACCATTTATTCCGTCTTCATATTGTAACAAAGTACGCGATCGTAGTAGATGAATGTAGTCGTAACGACCTGTTTTCCACCACCGCGCTTGCCAACGAAATGACAACCGTTTTTAAATTATGCTCGCTTGTGTATTGTTCGCACTACATGATAGTTTGCTTTGCCTGTCTCGTGTTGCCTCAGTAGATGACTGCTGGCTATGTGGTGCAAATGTCAGCATGGTTACTAGACTTAAATATGTTGCCTTATCAGGTCGATCGCTGTCTAGTCTGCGAAGTTGACAATTCGACCACTCATCTTCTTTACAGATGTTTATCTTTCAGTGTAGGAGTTGCCGTGTTTTTCTTTTGCTGCTGCTGTCTCCTGATGTGTATTACACCTGGAATGTAGTGTGTCTGTAATGGTGGCACTACCTTGAAAACACTCTAGGCATGGGAGGCAGCCAATTCGAGCGCCCACAACATTACCAGGGCCTGCATCATGTTTCTAAACAGTAAGCATTGAAGGAAATAAAAGTGTTGCAGAGATTTTTTATGGGAAGTGCGACGCATATGGACATACAGAAGTTGTAAACATCAAACATGTACTGCTAACATGTAAAGTGAAAAACGAATATGTTACAACTAGTCAGGACAGCGAGAACGAAATGATGCTTCCAAGACTGCTGGTGATGTTCCGAAAATTATACTGAAATGTACACATTATACTGATATATGAGGTCTACCTGAAGTTGGGGCAGAAGAAACATGAATTCGAACCCAGTTCTCTGGTTCATAGGTATCTCGCAACATGCTCATCACAGAAGAACATACATGCAGACATGTATAGTGAACCTTCTGCGAAGGAGGTCGTACGGTCTAGCTACTTATTTTCTGAAGACCCCAATGACTTGGTTGGTAGACTGCTGATGTTGGTTCCATTGTAAATTACTGGATATCTTTCTGTCAGCGAAGAGATAAATTAGATTATTAATGAATTTGGATCTAGAGTCTTTTTTGATTGAAATATTATGTATGTGTGTGATTTTGTTAAGAATAGGAATAAATGCACGACTCTCCCCCAGTTACTTCAGGTATGTACAGGATTAGTACGATATCATCACCCGATTGCATGCACCTAGTAGCAGTTATTTCCTGAACTTGTGGTTGTTGCTTGATGTGCTCGGTACTTAAATTGTAGATATAACACAAAAGTTTTGATTGTGTATCATGTAGTATTTTTTTCTGTGAAATGATTGGGCTCACTATGGGATTGAATCAACACTATCTTATTCTCAAGGTCGGTGCACTGTCTCCAGCGCTGCTAGGGTACAAATGTTTTGGGGCGACTGAAAATCATAGTACATACATAGTTGGAATGCATATGTTGCGATGCTTTCTTATTAGGCATTACAAAGTTCATACATTTACTGTTATTTTTATATAAATGGTATGTATTCGAAATAAATACATGTATGTAATATTTAAAACGAAATAAATGGTTTCCTTATACTGTATAACTGCAGTATTCTCGTAAAGGGAAGTACATATGTGACTTGGCTGGTTTGACACCCTGGAGCCTGATGCATCTCTCAGCTAGTGTTATGTACCATCCCTTCGACTTGTTGAGACCTGCACAGTGCCCGCGCCATCGGCGGACCACCTTGGCTGCCTTACAGATTCTCAAGATGTTAGNGACCACCTTGGCTGCCTTACAGATTCTCAAGATGTTAGTTGATCGCACAACGTTGGACGGGTCGGATTCGTTCCGCTGCAAGTGTTGTAAGTGTTGACTGTACTCGAATGTGATGGCTTCGTTTCAATCGGTTCGTAAGAAAGTCGTTTGTTATTCTGTTGTACTAACCAGGATGGCCTGGTCTTTTCTAGCATTGTATAATGCAGTGTACAGCACCCGACGCTTGTGTAATATGCGATTGCGATGGTTGCTAAGTGCTTATAACTATTTTCTTTTACATTTTATTTTTGTTTCTGTTTTTATTAGTGTTTAGCAGTGTAGTCCTTATCGCTCTTGTGCTTCTCGGCTTCGCAACAGTATTTTTTTTTTACACTAACGTGATGTACAGCGCTTGATGCTCGTGCAATGTGCACTGGCCGGTAAATGCTTATAACTATTTGCTGATATAATAATTTTTTTATCTGTTTGCTTCAGCATGTAATAGTGTCATCTTTATTGTGTGACTAATGGTTTAAATGTATGTTGTTTCGTGGCAAGCAAAGGAACACACTCTTTACAAGTCCAGTAATGTGTATCGCACTTGACACAATGTAGACTTTGTGAGGTTGGTCATTGTGAACATTTGTTCTTTTTCATGTCGTCGAGCATTCTAGCTTTTACTAAACTTCTTGGAGCTGTAGCAACACTGATATTGTTATTATGGACTGTGACTCCATCGGGTATTTTTTATATATTGTGACTCGTCTGACATCATGCTTGTGATGTACTTGCATATATGCCAGTCCTTTATTGTTTGTTATGTGACTGATTTTTATACAGGGCGGTTTCATATCTTTTTTATTCGGTTACCCCGACTTTCATGTAAGGGTGACGGTGTTTATTTGTATAAATGCATACATGTTTTAATGTAACCTGCGACTATGTATGTCTTGTTATCGGTGCAATTGTATACACCTTTATTTGTTTTCAATGTATGACTGGTTGTTAGGAGTTACCCATGCTAACGATGCCTCGGGCCACCGGTCCTTGTGTTTGGCTGATTGTGTTTGTTTATATTACTATATATGTATTTTACCATTACCCGCGACTATGAACATATTGCTCGCAGCGCATTTGTTCATACCTTGATATCATTCGTGTATTGTTGGTTGTTGCATGTTACCTGTGTTAACGTTTATTTGTGTTTATAATTGCACATTTATATATACAATCTGGATGTCAGTAGGCGAAGGGAAGCTAGCTGTTACTGAGGAGATCCGAGTTGGTAGGCACCTGCAGTAACAGACGACGAGGGTGACAACAGGTGATTGTAGAGTGCATGCATGCTGGTGTTATGTGTGCTATTTCAGGACATAGACTCCTACATGCATCGGTAANCAGGTGATTGTAGAGTGCATGCATGCTGGTGTTATGTGTGCTATTTCAGGACATAGACTCCTACATGCATCGGTAACTTTGCGACACACTTGTATGTATACATACCTTTATTTTATTTATATGTGTAGATGGTTGTTACATGTTTCCGAACTTCAAAAGTTCGGAAGTGTCGACAAACTAAGCTTATAACAGGGCTTAAGGCCTACTTGTTCTTATCTCCTTGATTGCAGTCGGAAGAGATGCTTGTGATATTAATTTGACATCTGTTGCTTTAGTAGATAGGAGATGGCAGACCTATACTTATAGGAAGGCTTAAGGCATAATTGACCTCACTAACCTGTTCGATGTCAGGAGCGATGTCTGTGATATGAATTTGGTGGCCATAGCTTCGGTGGGTGGGAAATATCGGGAAACTATGCTTATAAGTGGGCTTAGAGCTTGCCCTACAATCTTGTTCGTCATCGGAGGTAATGTCTATAATATATGAATTTGGCNCTTATAAGTGGGCTTAGAGCTTGCCCTACAATCTTGTTCGTCATCGGAGGTAATGTCTATAATATATGAATTTGGCGACTGTATCTTAGGAAGTTCAGAAGTGACATCCTACTATGCTTATAAGAGTGCTTGAGGCATAATTGACTCTACTACCCTGATTGACATCGGAGGCGATGCATATTATATGAATTTGGCAGCTATAACTTCAACAGTTTGAAAATTGCGACCAACTATGCTTACAAGAAGACTTAAGTTATAATGAGGCATATCACATTTATCAGTGCTAGGAGCAGAACCGACAGTCTGAATTTGGTGACTGACTTAAATGGTTCGAAAATGATGACCAAATATGTTTAAAAGTCCATGGAGGTCAGATATGGGCATACTGAACTTAAAACATGAACTGTGGTAATCTCTTAATCGAATTCTTCTTAAAAATACCGAGTTTGTAGACATGTCGCTCAATACACTTACCTCTTTAAATTTTAGAAGTTACAATTAAAATAATAATTAAATATAAATTTTTTTTTTATAAATTTATACTTTAACTCATCGATGGGCGTGACACCATAATCTTATTATTCTTGAAAATACGAGACCATAGACACGTCGCTAATACATTTATATCTGTAAATTTTTGAAGTTAAATAAAAATATTAATTGTATACATTTAATCTATATATATATAAACCTTGTGTCCGTTTGTTCGGACGCGTGTAACTTCCGAAAAAATCATCCGATTTTCATTATGTTTTTTTTATAAACCTTCTTTTCGTTCTCACGAGTGTTTTTACACCTTTATTTTTTATCTGTATTACCTGCAAAAGTACTAAAATCTGCAAAAAGCTCATTTTTACTATGCTTTCGCGTCAGGAAGCGCCTTAGTCAACAATGCAATGTAAACAATATAAAGTCGCAACCTAGCAACATATCTATCTATCTATCTATCTATATAAAAACAATATATCGATTAATCGATACTTATAAATATGTCAATGTTTGATATATCGATACTAATATATATGTCGATACTTATCGACAAGCGAACATGTCACATACAAATCTGTGGATGTAACATTACACGAAAATGAAGCGGTAAATTATCCGCCAGAATTTCTAAATTCGCTTGATGTTCCAGGATTGCCTCCACATATATTAAAATTGAAAATAGGAGTGCCAGTCATTTTACTTCGTAAAATCAATCCACCAAAATGTTGCAATGGCACACGCCTTACAATAAAAAAAAATGGGCAATACTATAGAAGCTACCATCTTGAAAGGTGCTTTCAAAGGAGAATATGTGCTTCTTCCCAGAATTCCATTTATTCCATCAGAAATTCCCTTTCACTTTAAAAGGACACAGTTTCCAGTTAGATTGGCATTTGCAATGACAATAAATAAAGCTCAAGGGCAGTAATTGCAAATGTGCGGAATAGATTTAGAAACATAATGTTTTTCGCACGGCCAATTGTATGTGTCGTGTTCTAGAGTAGGAAAACCACACAACTTATTCATACGCGCGGAAGATAGTGACACTAAAAACATTGCATACAAACAAGTACTTCAATAATAAAGATTTTGAAAATACATATACTTCTTTCAATTAATTTCACAGAAATGATTAGAACCAAAAGATTTTATGCCACAGCAACGCGTAGCAGGGTTAGCTAGTTAATATAAACATTTTTATAGCCCATTGAATACGAGATGACTCCTCGCTGCCAACTGCTCAAGCCCAAAATGGAGCCACTGAGGCAAATTGAGAAGCAGTGCTAATTTTAGCTTAGAAATAAGGCAAATAATGTAGCATCTCAACATCATAGGGATGTTTTCAGGAGCTGTCAATATGGCTGACATGCAGCTGTAGTGGCGAGAAATTGAAAAATTAATCTACGAGAAACCTCTGCTACTATAGAGGGAAAATTCTAGATGTTTCGAAAGAAAAACAAAAAATTCGAAGAAAAAACAGTACATGCCAAAGGAAAAATAGGGAATTTTGAGAGAGAAATGGAAGAAAACAATATGGTGCACGGAAATCAAAATGGCTGGCAGAAACAAAATTGCGGGGGGAAACAAGATGGTGAACGGAAACAAGATTGCTGACAGCTCAAGGTCACGAACATCAAATATCCAATATGGCAGAGCTGTCAATCGTCCAATCCTCATCCCCAAGCCCTTGCCCTGGAATCGTCATAATCCTACTACTTACTGACGAATGGGGATGATATCACCAACAGCATTTTCACACGTGTAAGATCTCCGTTCTACAAAACACTATTTACCGATTCGTTGCTTAATCTCAAGTAGTTCCTGATATTTGTAACNCCTCTGCTACTATAGAGGGAAAATTCTAGATGTTTCGAAAGAAAAACAAAAAATTCGAAGAAAAAACAGTACATGTCAAAGGAAAAATAGGGAATTTTGAGAGAGAAATGGAAGAAAACAATATGGTGGACGGAAATCAAAATGGCTGGCAGAAACAAAATTGCGGGGGGAAACAAGATGGTGAACGGAAACAAGATTGCTGACAGCTCAAGGTCACGAACATCAAATATCCAATATGGCAGAGCTGTCAATCGTCCAATCCTCATCCCCAAGCACTTGCCCTGGAATCGTCATAATCCTACTACTTACTGACGAATGGGGATGATATCACCAACAGCATTTTCACAAGTGTAAGATCTCCGTTCTACAAAACACTATTTACCGATTCGTTGCTTAATCTCAAGTAGTTCCTGATATTTGTAACNGTGTAAGATCTCCGTTCTACAAAACACTATTTACCGATTCGTTGCTTAATCTCAAGTAGTTCCTGATATTTGTAACGAAAATAATTTCAAAACTCTATTTTTGAGGGCGCAGGCTGTCTTAATAATCACTAAAGGGAAAAGTAGAACAGACATTTGCGTGTTATATTTTTGTCAGGAACAACCTTCAGGAGTTAGCCGGTGGTTTTTAGTAACACTGTGTATATCACATTAGCATAAATAGTATATGTATAACCCACGCTGCCTGAAGATGTTGTATTTGCATGGAATTCGAAAAATGAACTTCGGATCTTTTTACCCGTGTTAAATACCGCTCTACAATAAAATAATTGATTTATGTATTGTTAAAATTTTTATATACACTATAATATATCTACAAAACAAAAATTAAAATTATTTTTTGTAATCTATTTTTTAAAACCGGAAGCACAGAAAAACTAACAATCATATTTACGGAGAGGTTCCATAAATNGCACAGAAAAACTAACAATCATATTTACGGAGAGGTTCCATAAATTCACGGAAAGTTCTGTGAAATTCACGGATTGTCCGTTATTGTAAAAGTGAAGAGTCCGTAATCGTACGGAGAGTTCTGGAGAATTCGTACCAGCACTCTCCTTAAAATATCAGAGTATATTTTTAACAGTTCTGTAATTTTCTGGGTGCCTTGAAGATGGTGGAGATACTTCGCTGACCATGACTTGCTGATTATCACGTCTACAATTGGTTGTTTCCTTTGACGTGCCCGTAACCTATACCACATTATATGACGTCACACTGGCGCATTCAGAAACATTGTTCTATAACTGCCATGTCCGTATGAGATCTTCCACAAAATACCACCCATAAATAAAAGCTAACTGTTATTATTATTATTTTTTAGTTACTTCCTTATCAAATATTTATATCTAAACTATTTTAATGTGGCGACATGTATACTTTTAACGTAATTCATACACTAGAAATTAAAATATTGGATTTTTCAAAGTACAGCAAGATGTGAAACTTTTTCGGCTAAATATAGTAACGATCTAATTAATATAATACCTGGAAGTCAAAAACATAATAATTTCTGTGACAGTACTGTGGCGTTGAAGGAATGCAGTTAAGAGGGCTCTCTAGTTGTCATGTATAACTTATTGAAGGCAGTTCTGCATGTTCTAATTTAAAAAAATGCTATGTAATATTTCAACGCAAATATTTTTTCAGGACAGAAATGAAAGTTGACGTGTTGTTGCGTATTAACAAATTTAGTTAGGGATTGGAACGTAAATGTTGTCGATGAAAAGTGCCAAAGTCAGCAAAAACAGCTCTGAGTATTCCCTCTGTTTGCGATATTTATTCTTCTGTAAAACAGCATTTTAAACTATAGCGACAATGAACACAAAATGAATGAATGGAAATGAAAATGAATGAGTTTGTTGAACGTATTGCTATACTGAAACCCAGTACTCACCGCCAACAACTCCGAGGACAGAGAACACGCGCGAAGATTGTTCGTGCTATCCCCCGCCGCCGTCGCAGTTCTTCCTTGTGGCCGCACGTGACCTTGAGACGTTTACAATTGTTTACTAGGGATTTCCTTTTCGGGCAGGGATATGCTGAAAGCTTAATTTCATAATTGGTAATGAACAACAAGCCAAGTATTGACTGAAGCGGCGCGTGTCTGCTTCGCTGCGAGCGGGCCGCAGGCGAGTTGTGAACAGGACACAGAAGTGTAAACAACCGCCCACTGGAGCAGGTTGCGCGGCCGCGGCTAAACTCGGCACGGGACGCACAGGCATGACGTCACAAGTACAGTGGCTTGCACGGTAGCAGTGCACACGTCTCTACGGCATACACAACTAGTACACACACTACCAATACTGCCAGCAGAACGCGGTTCATGTTGCATACGAAGGAAAAATATATATTTTATAACACTGTGAAATGCTTGCTAAAAATTGGTTGTTTAAATATTGGAAATATAAGNCGAAGGAAAAATATATATTTTATAACACTGTGAAATGCTTGCTAAAAATTGGTTGTTTAAATATTGGAAATATAAGTTCAGGAAACTCTATTTTAAATTAAAAATTCAGCGTATTTCCATTTTTGATGCTTTAGAAAGCACATTTGGCAAACTCCCTCCTTCTCCCTTCCGTCATTGCGGAAGATAATCATAATAATTACTCCGGTTACATGTAATAATAAAAATTAGTACTAAAGTTTGTAAACATATTTTATTACTTGAGTTAATGCAATTCCGTTTTAGCCATGAAAGTTATCATTTTTATTACTAAAATTAATGTATATAAAATTAATTATTAAACGTGTTTTTAAAGCTTATCACTAGTTACTATTAGATTCATAGTAATTATTATGATATTCTTGCTTGATACAAATTTTTGTAAAATTAGAAAAGGAAAATGTTTAATTCTTTATTTAAAATAAATTCTTATAAATTGATTATTTAAACATAGTATTAATTAAATTATATTAATACGTTTAACAATGTTATATGAAATATGCACTCTTCTTTGAATAACAACGTAAATCGTAATCTTGTGAGAATTATACTAGTGTATAGTTTACTTTAAATGAGCTGTGCGTGTTGTACGGTCCGGTGAAGTGTTTCATCGGAAGTAACACTACTTCTGCCAGTACGACGTCGGCTACAGAAAAATTTGTTTTTTATTCGTACCACACACTTTTCAACTTGTAGACACTATTTATGACTACTTTATCCTCAGATAAACGTTTTTAGATCGAACGGTGTTTGCAAAATGACATCTCACAGTCAAAATGTTACTGTTTTTGTAATGAACAATAAAATAAACCAAAATATTTGCCGAAAGTTTAACCTGGGCAACTGAAAGTTCTTGTCTTAATTAGTTTTAAGGTATGTTAGCAAAAGTTATTTCTCAAAAATTGAGGGGCAGCCAAAAATAACAAATATGGAAGAATTTCCTTATTTTCAAAACAATTCTTTGAATTGCAAAAACATTTCCTCATATAATTTTATAGACGTCTTGGAGTAGCTCTTCGTATATTCTTTCGGTGAAGGTTATATCATTTCTCTACGCGAGTTAGTTTTCATTATTTGTACAATTCTAAAACGGTGAAATTGTGATTTTGACGTGTTTTTGTGCGAAAAATGTGCAGTAGTTTTTCTGCGAGGAAAGAGTATTCGCAGATAATGTCTAAAAGTTGAACATTGTGTAGTATAAATATAAAATAGCACATATTTCCGTGGCACCGCCTTAACAGCTCCCGCCTAGCTGGCGCTGGAACTGCTTTGCAGGGTGTTTGAAATACTAGTTTTCCCACGAAACTAATACACGTGCGTCCAATCTACTCATCTACGAAAAGAACATACACCTCAGATGAGGCCTGCTGAGTGCTTCAAGACGTCACGTACATCAGACACGCCATTTCACAGCTTTCCAACACAGTTAAAAACGGCATTTTCAAAGCGCCGTTTACGTGTTAGACAAATACAGAATTATTCAAGGGCCCTACGCTGAACCTTGCCAGAGACTTCCCACCAATAGGATGATAGGGCTGAAAATCTCACAGGTAGAAGAAGCGCGAGAACACTGCACACCAGTACAGAGCCTTGCGCTTAGTGGCGAAGGCGCACTTGATGCGCGTGGCAGAGTCGCCCTTATCGCCCTCACGCTCCTCGGCCTCAATCGCCGAATATAGTTCCAGCTAGCCGTAAAATAGCATTGGAATGGATGTGTCTTTGACCCTAGCGAGTTTAGGACGCTGGCTAAGATCACTACGCGCATGACATCACGCGCGATCCCGTACGCAGCCAACACGTGAAGGCTAATATTCGCTAGGGACAACCTGACGCGGAATATCGGAGTGGGTCATAAACCGTTTGAAGTTAAGGGAGTTCAACAAGTTAAAATTATATTCTACATTTTTAGAATTTTATGTACTTTTCGTTTTGATGGAAATATCAGTCTGGGAAAAAGTATGGCAATATAGGAAAATGGCTGGTCAAAAACAAACAATAGGTATTATACAAATTTAAAGTTTATATTTTTTTTGCAGAACATTTTGAAAACAAACAAAATTGACAAGTTAATATACAGCTTAAAATAACTGGTATTGTTATTTAATAGCTGTGAAAAGTATTTCTTGGAAATTAATTTTGCGGTTTGCTCGTAGTTAAAATTAAATTTTGAGATAAAATTAAATATAATAATAGCTACAGAAGATAAACCCAATCTGCAAGTGAATAAGCGTTGGGTTTCTAAGAAATCGCAACAAACCACTCCCTGGGATTTAGACAGTGTATGCCGTTCTGAAGAGGAAGAACCCACATTAGCCTAATTCCTGTTACTTTACTAAGCACTTTAGCTGAAACAGAACATTGTGTTAAAATCATTTTTTTAGATTTGTATGAATAACAAATTTTAGTTACAGTTCTCATGTTTATGTTAAAAAACATCGTGAATGTATTTTCGTCATATGTTCAGAAAACAGTGAAATATTCTCAAAATTTAGAGAAAAAAATGTTTGCTTTTTGAACATCTTTAGTTATCCGTATGTATATTTGTGACTGTGTGCGTAATTCGTATGTGAGAACTGTAACTTCTTTTTGTGTGGCATTTCTCTCCTGGTGAATCCCGGCTGCTGCAAAACAGTGCTCCTTCTGCCATTATCTCCATAATGTTGCAACGCTGTACTTAGTGCGTTCTTTCCCTGACTCCACGTCGAGAGTCTCTTACCTGCGTGTCAACTCCGCCTGGGGGTGCACGCACCCGTTACATATTTTGCAACACTAAAATATTTTGCTAGAATTTACTTATTCAAATGTTTTTTATTAAATCGGTNGCACCCGTTACATATTTTGCAACACTAAAATATTTTGCTAGAATTTACTTATTCAAATGTTTTTTATTAAATCGGTTAGGCTAGTAAGATTTTTACTTATTTTCAAAATTTGAGCGTATTTCCATTCTGAAAGATTCTAAATGCAAATTTTGCAATGAACCTTCAAGCGAGACCATTATAATAATAACCGTGGTTATATGTAACAAAAACTAGCAATAATGTTTACAAATATGTTTTGCACATCCATTTTACTTATGAACGTAATCATTTTGTAACTTAAATGAATACACATAAAATAAATTGTTAAAAAAATATATTTTAAACATTTAATATTTTTATTTGTATTTAAAAACCAATAAATACCATAGTATAGTTGCACTATTTGCAAAGTTTACGTGAAAAATTTGCTTTCTTTTTTTACATGCAACATAACTGTTACTTTTCTGGTAGTTTTGGTAGGGGTAAATTTTCAAATAGGATTAAATATTCTATGTTGCAGGATTCAGCTGATTCCGAAATGTACTACAGCAGAGTATTTTGGCAGAAAAATTAACTCCAGCCGCGCACCGCTGCTCCTATTAGCACACGGCTTGATATTTTCTCGTTCATTACACTTAACTTACAATTGACATCCTGCAGAATCTTACTGCAGGGGATAGCGTGGCGCTGCATATACTCTATACGTTTGTAATCCTATACATTATTACAATTATATTGTGTTTTGTGTCGAACTGAACCCTGCATATACAGAACATGTCTGGTAGGTAAGGCATGCATTTTTATATATTGAAAAATAAGTAATTTGAATATAAGCTTAAGAATATACAGGCAAGAAGAAAACATGCTGTGATAAATATTGACTCATCGACAGAGTATTGAATATTACGTCAAGTTAAAGGCCGAGCTATACAGTTGTAAGTAAACGCTGTGTACGCGTTCATCTTTGAATATTCTATTCCCGCGACAAAGCCGTCGGTTTCCATTCAGGAGATAACGTGGCTTCAATGCTCTCCTTGGAGACTGACAGACGTCCTTGTCACAGNAAGCCGTCGGTTTCCATTCAGGAGATAACGTGGCTTCAATGCTCTCCTTGGAGACTGACAGACGTCCTTGTCACACTGCACTTAAGGACCCTACCTAGTTGCCATGGGTATCGTTGTAAACAAGTGTGTCTGCTATAATTATTAAAAAACTATGGGATATGTCAATGTAACTCTTTTTTCCAGGACAGAAATGAAAGCCGATAATTTGTTGCCCATTCCGAAATGTTGTTATNATATGTCAATGTAACTCTTTTTTCCAGGACAGAAATGAAAGCCGATAATTTGTTGCCCATTCCGAAATGTTGTTATTGTAACATAAATGTTGTTGAAAAGTGACGAAGTCAGCAAAAATCGCTGTAAGTTGTCCTCTGTATTGTATATTTATTATTTCAAAAAATAGTGTTTTATCTTATATAGTCTGTTCACAGTATCTTCGAACTTTTTTAATCAAAGCTTTGAAAAATCATTTTGTGTGTGACGCGTTCGATTATTGCATAGATATGTCATGTATCATAGACAGGCGTTTTATGCTTCTGTTAACAAAAACGTATGTAATTTTTTATTAAATCAAAATTTTGCTTATATTTTATCTATAAATTGTTGTATATAATTTGCAATTAATTTTAATAAAACCAGAGAGAAAATGAGTGTGTTGGCAAATCACAGTAAGAAGTAGTTATCATGCATCATATTATTAAACTGAGTGCGCTGAAATGCGTTGCGTCGTCCGTTCGGTTCAATTTTCTAGACTTTGACTTTAGCTTTGTTTGCAAGAGGTGGAGGGATATTCTGGAAGTAGCAGTTTAGCAGGGCTTCAATAACGTTGGAAGTAACCGTGAATGGACTATAGCGACAATGCTGTATATTATCTGCACACACAGCTGTAGTAAGACTCTATAGTCACGACAAGGACACGGAACACACGCGCAACTTGTTTATGCTGTTTACCACCGCTGTCGCAATGTTTACTTACGGCCTGACGTGACCTTGAGTAGTTCAATATTGTTTACCGAGGATGCCTCTCAAGGAGGTTAATCTGGCACTTCAGATGTGAGCAGCGTGTCTGGAAAGTGTGTTTTTTGACGGAACTAATAAACTTGCACCCAAAAGGTTTACCTACGAAAAGAAAGCACATTCCAGATGATCACAATGGTGTTTTTAAATAATCGTGCACATTGGTAACATGTTCATGACTTCCAACATAGCTAAAAAAATTTGCTTATTCGCATTGCTTCATCTCAAAATATACGTATCAGATACGTGGGAAACTACACTAAAGGCATGAGTGGGAATTTGCTACAGAATCGCGCCCAATAAAATTATAGGGTCACTGCTTAAATTCCTAAAGTTGTACGATCACGACGAAACCACTGCTTGCTAGTTCAGTGGCTTGCGCATAGAGGTGATGTTGCTTAGATACGCCGGTTGGCGTCGCCCGTAGACCTTCATCTCTTTTTGCCTCACTCACAAAAGAATACCCCTAACTAGGCTACCGTCTCATAACATATTCACTGGCGCGTGAATTGTATTGCCCGTAGGACCAGATTTATTGTATCAGCGATAAAAAATTTCGTGCTAGTTAACGTATAACGACCTCTTCACCCTTGGAAGTCGCTTGCGATGCATTCATGAATGTGCACTGCCACATTTCAGCCGAACAACATGGAATTTCTTAAACGAAATGGGTCCATGGTGGTTAGATAGTTAGACTACTCACCTCAAACTAAGGCGAACCGGGTTCGATTCCCGGTGGGGTCGCTCCAGAATTTTCACTTGTGGGGATCATGACGGACGATGCCGCTGGTCGGTGGATTATCTCGGGGCTCTCCCGTTTCCACCGCCCCTTCATTCCGGCACCGCTCTATACTCACCTCACTTCATCCTCATCGGCTCTCAAGACCTCGATGTTACGAGCCACCCAAATCTTTCCACTCCACTCCACTCCACTCTTAAACGAAAGATTCCCGAACAAATAATTAGTCGTACAGGATCTAATGGCTGGCCTGCACGTTCTACAGGCTCAAATACATCGGCTGTCTATTTGTGGGGCCTCGCGAAAATAGTTGTGATGCAACAAACATTCTCAACATAGAAACTTTTTTTAGCGTAGGTATCCAAGAAGGATGTTAACTTATTCGACATACGACTGGTATTTTTAAACGAATACGACAATCTACGATACGAGACTGCAGGCATGCATTCAGGCTGAAGGTAGTTACGTTGAGCATTTATAACGACCAGCAACACCACGTTATCGCAGTGCATGCAGGACTATAACTCGTAAACAAGGTCAAATAGGCGAAATGTTCATATTACATTCTTCCACTCTTTTCATGTCTCCTGTCCATCGGTGAAGGGGGTCCACATGTTATGAAAGAGCATACGTGTGTGTGTGTGTGTGTATATATATATATATATATATATATATATATATATAAATGGAGTGGCTCACATTAATATTAGGCCACCTATGATTATCGCAGTTTCATGGCCTTATGTTACATTAGTAATGAAGATAAATTTAAATAATATTGCACAATCCTTCTTGTGTGCTTTAAATTAAATGTAGCGTTGCCACTAACGGACATGAGCAACGCAACTTAACAAACAATATGATTTTCTCATCCCATGCTGCATAAGTATGCCACTTTAATATTCGGCCATCATCATTCAAACAAAAACATAATCCTCTTTGCAAATTAAATATACAGTCTTTTAGTATCTGGTAGCATGGCCATTCTGTTTAATTAATTCTCGCAGGCGATGTGGCATATTAGAGATTATTTTCCTGGTACATCCGGAGCCAATCTTACTCCATTCTTCCTTGAACCTTTTCTCCAATTCTTTTGTTGACCTAATTGTTGTAGTACGCAGTTTTCTTTTGAGTTCATCCCACAGATTTTCTATGGGATTCAGATAGGGTGATTGAGGAGGTGTGTTAATGACCTTGGGACAGTTATACAAAAGCCAGCTCTTAACAATGTACGTCTTGTGTTTTGGGTCGTCTTGGTAGAACTTAAACGTGTTCCTAATGCCCAGACTACCAGACTATCAGCACTCTTGTGTAGGTTTGCTTTCAGGATGTTGAGATAGTCTTCCTTTTTCATTGTTCCATCGACACGCACATCCTCTCCAACACCTGCTGTAGATATACAGCCCCAGATCATAATACTACCTCCGCTGTGTTTCACAATAGGTTGTATGTTCCCGGTTTTAGCCTCTCATTTGGCTTGCGACATACTGTTACCCTATCATCTGAACCAAACACATTCAATTTCGTCTCATCAGCAAAAATTACATCTATCCACCAGCTTTCATCTTCGTCAGCGTGGTCTTTTGCGAACTTCAGTCGTTTTCTTCTATTAACCTCATAAATAAAAGGCTTCTTTCTAGGTACCCTACCATTATATTCTGCTATTCTGATAACTCGTCGTATGGTTTCTGGATGTACGTTCTTTTCACATTCATTGGGTACCTCTGTGGTAAGTTTGCAATCACTAATTTTCGGATCTTTCTTTATTTTCCTGATTACTAGACGTTCTTCTCTCTCGCTTAGTTTCTTTGGCTGTCCTTTTTGAGGTACCGGATATATTCTGTCTTACTTCTGAAACCTTCTTATGTTGTCTCAGACAGTGGACCTCGGCAGATTCAAGTGCTCCGCAATTTCTCGTTGAGATTTCTTCTTTGCATGATGAAAAATTACCAGCTGCCGCTGTTCAAACGTTGTATTCTTGCCCCTGCGTCCCATTTGCCTGACTGACACAGCCAACAGAGTTACCCAATACAACCTCTTAGCGCAGAGAGCGTGCAGAGAATGACACGAGGTACGAACGTAATGTGCATCGTGCCTGTGCCACGCGTCCACCACAACTGGCCGAATATTAAAGTGGCATACTTATGAAGCACGCGAGGACAAAATATTATTTTTCATTAACTGGCACTGCTTATTTCAGTTATTGGCTACTATTGTATATCATTTAAAGCACACAAGAATTATTGTGCAATATGTGTTCTGTTTATCTTCATTTCTAATGCAACATAAGGCCATACAACTGCGATAATCATCGGTGGCCGAATATGAATACAGTGTGTCATTAGGTCTAGAGCGTGCCCCACCTGCCAGGTATTGGTAAATATTATTTCGAAAGTAAAACACGAATTACATGAAACCAGCTAGGCTTATGGTATTCTCACAAGGCGACATTTTGGTTAATTGTAACACGGGGATTAATAATTAATATTTTAAATCCCACATTTGCTACCGTAACATGGAGGTTAGTTCGGAATAAGGGCAGTAACCATGGTTATTTATATGAAATATTTTAATGACAGCGACAGATGTTGTTGCTAAGTTTGAAGATCTTCCATCTTTAATGTTATCTCCAATATTGGCAACAATAAACATGTGCCTCAGTTCACCTTCAATTGTGTGGGCCACCCTTAGTATTCACTTTAGATCATTGGTCGTATACATGTTTTCATCTTATTTTTTCGTGATTAACCTGCAGCAGAATTTTGTCGGTCGAATTTAAACACATACACACACACACGTAATTGCATACAAATGTAATTATTGAATGGTGTGGAAGTTGTAATGGTCACAGAGTAATGAGGAAGAAGAAAGTGGCTATGTCTGACATAGAAGAGTAGTGATATTACATAAGGAAGACATTGCGACGGGTTTGTTTAGTTTCACGAGAGACGGACTAACAGCAAGTGTAACGCTGACGAGGTGGTAGCTGCTGTCACGGCCAGGTTGTTTACGAAGGCGGCGGAAGGAGCGCTTGTGCGAGTGTACGACGGAGCAGCCAGCGCGTGATGTTTGCAATCGCAGCTCCTGCTGCCAGGAGGAGGTGCACGGCACGAGGAAGGGAAACAAACTGTGTTTGTCATCAGCGGGCGTGATCGGCGATAGGCCGTGCCTGAGGAGGAATTGTTGACGAGGAGTGTTGTGGCATTACGTGACGTCCACCTCGTCAGCACTTCCACACACTGCGATATAAATGCCGTCGTCCCACTTACTCACGCACGTTGTCTTCTCTCACCGCCACTAAGACATGGCCGCTAAGGTAAGCATGCACTCCGTCTATCTTCTGTTTAAGGGTGCCGCCCGCCAGGTGCTTCAATTGCATTGCAGTGTGTTTGAAGTACGCGTACATGCTTGTGTAAGAATAGAAAACACACTTCAGACTATACGAATAATACTCCGAATACATCATGCACATTATAAATTCTATTCCTGTGCCCTTCATCACAGCTAGAAACGGCTTCTTCACCCTACTATATCTCATAACATACCAGTTAGAAATATGCAAAACTGTTCTAGGGACCTGCACTGAGCTTTGTTTACGACTTTCAACCAGTAAAGTGATAGGGTCGGCTCTCAAAGTCGCATGGGTAAACGCAGCCCGACAAGAGCACTTGCACGCCAGTTTAGCACCTTGCGCGTAGGAGTGATGGAGCACTAGGAACCTGTGTTACTGTCGCCCTTATCGCTCCTCGAACGTGCTAGAAAGCTCCTAGCAGACGGCGTACTTGTGGCAAGGGGCGCACTGAAGTGGCGTGCTATAGTCCGCGCCAGACGTCGTGCCACTTCAGCTACAGCGCTCGCCTACTACCAAGGCGAATCGGGTTACATTCCCGGAGGGGTCACTCCCAAATTTTTGCAAGTGGGAGCCACGCCGGATAATGTCGCTTGTCGGCGGATTTCCTCGGCGTTCTCCTATTTCCCCTGCTCTTGCATTCAAGTACTGTTTCGTACTCACCTCGCTCCAGCCTCATCGGCTTTCAAGACTCTGATTTTAAGGACGCTGTATAGTGCGGGACCTGCTGGGTGAAAGGACAGCGTGTTTCGTGTTTAAATGACTTTGGGTGTGTCTCTGATACCTTTCACAACACCGCTTTCAAACAAAATAAAACTTGTGCGCTTTGAAGAGAGGAACCGTGCTGCAGGAGACAAGTAGCAGTACATCAATACGGGTTTGTGTTTTTGTGTGTTTCCCGAGTCTATACATCTTCATTTACCTGCCATTTTCAGGTATTAAAATTGTTTATAATAAACTGTAGCAATGTGGCCCGGGAAAATATGGACAGAGTGATTTTTTTTGCAAGTGACATCATGAACGATGGTCGAGACACACCTAAAATCACATGTCCTTTCGCTCGGCAAGACCCAGACCACTTGGCCACGTTACGAGCTCGTGTCACCGGCCATATTGCATGTTTTATTTATTATTTTCTGATTCAGATTGACAAGAACCGCGCTTAAACAAGAGCCACCACGTCTGGCGCGGTCAGTAGAAGTGAGGATTTCAAACGGCGTGTGGCAAATGAATGTTTGGAAATGGGTTTTATACACGCATCCTCCTGGATGTTAGTCACACACACTCAAAGCAACTCTCACACGGATCAGACACGAGCGAGCGAACGTGCAACGCAGCCGGCAGGATATACTAAGGAAGGGAATGAAGATCTTAAGCAGTGCTTTAAAAATACTCAGTTAAATGTGAACAACTTATATCATATATTCACGGTTACTTCACACTCTTCTGAAGCACTACCAAAGTTATACTTCCAGGATATTCCTCTGCCTCATGCAAACTAAGATTAAATAAGTCTAGAAAATTACACCACCGGACAACGCACCGTATTCGTGAGCACTCAGTTGTAATAATATTTTGCATGAGAACTATTCCTAACTAGGCGCTACCAACAAATGTTTACTCGATGGTTTTATTCATATTTATTATAAATTAAATATTATAATTACAAGTAAAATATAGGCAAAACTTCAATTTAACGAAAAATGAGAACAGAAATTGGACTACTTAATATATTTTTATGGGTTAAATAATTGTATAATATAGTTAAATGTTGGTTGTTATTATATATAGCAATAGTTTTTACATGAGAAACTATTTTATAGTTTTCGGCTATATTATAATGAATGAAATAATCAGCACAAATATAATTTCTATACACTTTGGATCTCAAAATCTGAACATCTTCATTATAATTTATAATTTTCGACAATTACTCAAAGTCAATGGTTCTATGATATATTTTCGGTTTAATATCTCTTGGGTTAGTAAAAATATTGACGTTAAATAAATTAATTTTGTAAAACACATTTATATTATTTATTTTGTTCTCGCCTTGATTCCTTTTCTTTATTTTTACTACTCGAAGCTGTGTTCGTAACTGTAGCAGTACTATTATTGATTAGTACTTTATCAAGCAGTATGACCAATTTATATGTTATGTAAATAGGTAGAAACATTTTAGAACCATCTTTTCTTCACCTTGAATAGTATGTTATACCTACTGATTATGCCAAATTGTTTAACTTAATAACAGGCTTAATATTCAAGTTACTTATTGATATTTTATCGATATTTATAGAAAAGCATTTTAAAATCAATTTTTACAGTTAGAAATTTTTTTAATACAACTTTATTATATTGATATTTAATTTAGATACAACATTTTTGAATTGAAAATGGTACAAATATTTTATAAATTATAGCAAATATTAGAATATTTACTGTATAGTAGATAATATAATCTATGACACACGAGACTATGAAAATTTTTGTAGCGATATTATATTCTACCTGGCTTTACATTGTTTTACTATGCTCAATTTATTTTTAAAAAATATGTCTTCACAAATGCCAGAAATGGATTATTC
This sequence comes from Clitarchus hookeri, assembly GCA_002778355.1. Taxonomy (NCBI): domain Eukaryota; kingdom Metazoa; phylum Arthropoda; class Insecta; order Phasmatodea; family Phasmatidae; genus Clitarchus; species Clitarchus hookeri. The sequence goes on from NQII01004538.1 coordinate 132,499, forward strand.
ATGAAAGGACTCGCATTGGTTCGATATCTGTTTCCGACATGTTATACAACTTCAGATGTGCTTCGCGACTCGAGCCTTTTAGCCTAATATTACATAACATTTATGTAATTCTTACATAAATATTTGCATATATTTTAAAACATATTTTGTTGAGTGCGGTACCTGATCCCATACTCTACCCTGGGGAAATGCCTTGGATCCCTCAGGCAGTCCGATATTACTCCAGACCTAACACACTTCTTTAATCGCTAAGACTCGTATTTGCTCGGCGGGCTTCATCTAGCATGGCGTGAATTGTGACATATTTTGAGACATTTTTCTTAGCTCGTTTAGTTACTCGCATCTTGATTCGTGACATGACACACTTCATACTTCGAGGCCTTTTTCGTAGCTCGCGCATTGTTTTTGCAATGTGGCTCGCAATGCGCTTCGTATCATGTTCCGATAATCGAGTCACGAGTCACTGCATGATCGTGATGAGCGAGATGTTTTGCAAAAAATTTAGCTAAGTGCTTCGCAATAAGATTCGAGTTATGCAGTTGTGTTACGAAATCAATCAACATTGTTTGTTGGCAGTCGGTATGATTCGTAGGTCCAGTTGGTATGGTTTGGTATAGTCGGTCGGTCTTGCTGGTTAGTCTGGTTGAATGGTTTTGTTGAATGGTCCTCTCGGTCGTGTTGGTTGGTCTTGCCTATTAGTATTTTGAGTTGGTTGATCTTTATGGCTGGTATGACCTGTATGTATTGATGGTATGTTTACATGGTCGGCTGCTATGGTCGTCTAGTATGGTGAGTTGGCATGGTCAGTCTGTACGGTTGGTATGACTGGTCGGTCAAGTCGCTCGGTATTGTCGGCTGGTTTGGTTGGTTGGTCGAGTTAGTTTTGCCAGTTGTTTGGTTGGTCTTGACGTTTGGTATGTCCATCAGGCTTTATGACCAATTGGCTTGGTTGGTATAGGCATTTGATATGGTCAGCTGGTATAGACAGTCTGTATGGCTGGTCAGCTTGTTGGTTGCTCTGGTCGGTATTGATGGTTAGTACATTCGGTTGGTCTGGACATATGTTTGGTCAGCTGGTGTGGTTAAGTGTGACCAGCGAATATGACCAGTTTTCATGGTTTATTTGTATGACTTGTTGGTCTGGTCCATCGGACTTGTTGGTCACTTAGCCTGGTCGGCTGGTATGTCTGCTTATTCTGGTCGGTCTTGTTGGACAGTTGGTCTGGTTAACCTTGTCAGTTGGCCTCGTCCATTGGCCTTGCAAGTTGGTCTGTCAGCACTATTTTTAATGCTCATTGTTCTTACTAGTTGGTCGGCCTTGACAGCTGGCATGGCCAACTGGTATGGTTGTTTTGTGTGGCCAGCTTGTATGGTCTGGCTGTATGGTTGGTCGATCTGGTTGGTTGGTTAGCCTTATCAGCTGGTAGGCTGTTTGGCTGGGTTGACCTTTTCGATTGGTATTGTTTATTGGTCTTGCCAGTTAGTATGTCTTGTCGGTTGGTATGTGTAGTCAGTCTTGATGGCTGGGTTTCATTTCGATGTTTATTTTTTGTTTCTTTTAAAGTTTGTTAATTTTTAATTTTTTTTTTTTAGGTTTCTTTCTGAGGTTACTTTTTGAAATGCATTGGCATGGTCCGCTGGCATCGTCTGTTGGTTTTGTCTGGGTAGTTGGTCAATGAATCTGTTCGGTCTTGTTGGTTGGTTTGGATGGTCGGTGCTGAGTGTCAGTTGTTTGGTCGATCGGTCTTGACTATCAGTGGGTCTGGTCGATCTTGTTGGTTTCTTGGTGTGGATGGTTAGTCTTGTTGGTCAGTTTGTTAGGATATCTGTCTTCTTGGTCTGTTGTTTTGGATCTTCGGCTTTGTTGGGAAGTTGTTTTGGATGGCCCGCCTTGTTGGTCTGTTGGCCTTGATGGTCAGATACCCAAAGACCAGTTCTCTCGACACTTAGCATGCCGTTTGTCGCATCGTTTATTGAGGGTTTTGGGAGGGTAAAAAGAATCGCGCTTTGTAGGAATGTCAGTTCTTTGGCAGAAGCAGGAAGTACATATCGTCTCGAGAAGTAGTTACAAGTTCATCACAATTTTGTGGAGATGACAATACACTATTTTTCTTAGCAGGTGAAGGAACAAGTCTTTAAATATATTTAAATATCTGTTTATACCGTTAGTATGAGCAAACTGACAATGCCACAGATTATACTTCTCATTCCATTTAACACTGCTACTATTCGTGATATCTTCATCGCAGTACTTGCATCGAAGTCTTGAAGATCGTGCAGCCACTGCTGGAACCGGCAATGTTGGCTTGGTCTGTGAAACTGATGGTGTTGCTGTAGGCTACCCACCAGAAGAAGTCAGTGGCTTATACATCGCAGATGCAAAATAAGAAGTCAACTGTTGAAGCGAAGCTACAGAATATAGACGAGACGATCTGTACTTCCTGCTTCTCCCAACGAACTGACATTCCTACAAAGTGCCATTCTTTATACCCGCACGTAATTCTATGTGTCGAGATCACAAGTCTCTGGGTATCTGACCATCCAGATCAACAAACCAACAAGGCGGATCATCAAAAACTACTTACAAACAAAGCTGACTATCCAAAACAACTGACCAACAAGACCGGTATCCAAAACAACTGACTAACGAGACCAACCATCCAAACCAAAAAACCAACAAGACCAACTGATCAGACAACTGATGGTCAAGGCTGATAAACCAAATCAACTGATACTCAACACCGACCATCCAAACCAACCATGACCCACCGGATTTACTGACCAACCAGATAAGACCAACTGACGATGCCAGCAGATCATATCAACACAATTCAAAAAGTAATCTCATAAAGGAACCTCACTCGGCAAGTGAGGACCTGCATGTGAACACCATTAATAATTCGCTGTCTGTCAGAATGTTCATGCCACTTCTATGGCGAGATTTTCTGTAAAAGTAGTCATGCATGACAGTGTGAGAGGGGTAAAAAAAATGTGTGAAGAAGACAGGCAGAGCTTATGTGACTCTTGGTTCTCGTAAGAGTGGACACGAATTCAAGAGCTATAATACACCAAAATGTGAGGAAAAAATGTTTCATGAGGCACTACGTTGATCAGTATACATCCCTGGTTCGAAATCCTGTCATGTTTTAGGCAAATCGAATGCTAATGGATTCATGCTGAAGGAATCATCTTTCCACGGCAAAATGGAGACATGCTGCATGGAATTCCTCACCTACGGCAAAATACATTTGCTCATTCCTGTCATCTAAAAAAATAATATAATAAACCAACTTACAGAGGAAATAGAAAACCATGTGTCTCTAAAATATAATATGTAATTATATCAGTAACTTCTTGTTTTATGCTTTAGCAGTTTAAAGTTCATAATATTTGTCCCTATTATAAAATGCGCTACTGATAATAAGAAATATTCTGTAATATATCAGGCACATATGTTCATGCATAAATTACTAATATACTGTAAATGAGTTTCATTATCCAAGCTTGAATACACCTTCGTGATTTGTGAACTTTTTCAAAGAGTCTTGAATCCATCTTGCTGAGTTGCGGAACAAATAGTTAGCTGTATTAAAACACAAAACTATTTGGGGGGATTTTGAGTATAAAAAAAAAAAAGGAAAAACTAAAAGGGAAAAGGAAATTTTTTTGCCAAATAGTTGGCCATCGCCTAGGGTTAGTGAGAACAATCCACTTCCCACACAACCCAATTCCATGCTCCAGAACAAACTTCTCCAATATACTTTAATGATAAAATATAATGATGTATTGTTATTTAGATTTATCGAAACATTTTCACTATTAGAAAGTGCTGAAGCACGGTTTTATTTATGTTTGTGGAGAAGGGGGGAGGGGGGATAGTAAGGCTAAATTAATAGTTCTCGCATTTATCCTTGGCTGACATTCATGAGCAAATTTTCTAGACTACAGGGAAAAAAATTGATCATAAAAGTTTTAAAAGTGTACAAATCATAGTTACTATTTTTTAATGTTACAACTGATATCCGAGTAATAATGCTTTGAAATTGTTTCAACTGTTTTTGAGGATCGACTTCCTTAGAGAGAGAGCACCCGAAGTGCTGATTACATTTTTATGTCTATTGATGTAATACACTTTAAAAAATCAGCTCGTGCATGCATTTTAATATAAACATTATGTTTAATGTTTAATAAAGTGGCTTTTGGCATTTGGCAGGCCATTTGAAAAATAAATATTTAAAAAAACATAATTATAAAAATAAGATTTATATTATAGATTTTATTCAAATAACTTTTGCTATTATTAATTTTTCGATGTTTAAATATTAAATAATAAATTGTTTCAGATAGCATAATCGCAAACTGTTTCGAGAGTATAGTTTTATAAACATGCAGTGCCATCTAGCTGGCAAGCGTAAACGAGTGGAGTGCCGTGGCTGACGCGCTATTCTGGAACTTCACGTAAGTGGCACGACACTTTGGGAACTGCTTTAGCACAAACCTATAGAAAATGGAAAAATACTTGAGTAAAAATTACTCCTAGTATAGCCATGATGAATGAGGTGTTCTAACTGCTCGATTGACAGCCCCGTCCCCGATATCGACTGCCACACACAACCCAGAGCTTACACTGAGCGAATTGCTTTCTATAGGCTGTTAAATTATATCATGGAGGAATAGTGTCACTGCCCCAGTGAAACTATTCAAAAGTTGATATCAAAAATGTTTAAATAACATTTAACTAACTCTAGTCACAGGAAACACTCGTAATTGAATGTTAACATTTGGCGACACACACATGTTTGTTTCGTTAATGGTGTTTGCGTGTCAAGTGTGCAAGCTCTGCAGGGAAGGCAACGCAGACTACAGAAAGACGATATGCTGTACTGGCAGCCAGGGCCTCACACCGGAGACATGACCAGAGTTGGCCACTATTGTGGAAATGGATGGTTAATTTCTAAGGACACACGAACCAATACCTTAATTTAATGTGCATTTTATCCAGGGTTAGCATAGATGTATCTATTGTACAATGAACCCAACTGTTGTGAGCATCACTCTTATCACATGTATTGGGATTGCAAGCTACAAGGGAGAACATAAGTGTGCTTTTAACACTTATCTAATGGGTGGTCATTTCTGTGCCCAGACCACCCTTTGGTCACACCTGTCCTGACATGGTTGTGTGCGCGCAGATACTGCTGCTCGGACTGGCGATGGCGGCAGCCGTGTCGTCGGCAATGTCAGCCGTGTCGTCGACGAGCGCCATCCACTGCTCCTGCGACCAGGCGGACACCACCCTCGCCGCCGCCTCCAGTAGCGCAGAGACACAGAGGACAGCTCGCGACGACCAACTGGCGACCGCCGACTCCTGCTCCTTCAAGTGCGCGTTGCAGACTGACATGGATGGCAGCTCCGGCAGCTCAGAGGAGTGGGGCGGCGGCGTGGAGACGAGACAGGTGCCGGTGGCTTGCCTGCCGCCCCAGCAGGCAACTACCAGCAGCTTCCAGCCCCAGAGGAGCCTGCTGACAGTGCCCTTCTTCGTCCGTCCCGGGACCGCCCGTCCGTGGCAGCCCCCGCCATTCCCCTTGCCAACGTGCTTCCCACGACTGCTGCAGCGCCCACCGCCCTACTTCCCTAGGACGGTCCCCCTTCCCCCGCTGCCGCCCTTCTTCCTACCGCCCTGCTTCTGCCTCTTCATCTGCCCCAAACCATTCCTGTGCTAGCACCGCCCCTTGCCAATCTCCCAGCCACCACGGTGCTTTTCTAGGCAAGTCCTCCTTACCCCGCCGTCGCCCTTCTTCTTGCCACCCTGTTTCTGCCTCCTCATCTGCCTTAAACCAGTTCTGTGTTAGCACCACCTCTTGTCTCTCTCCCAGCCTCAACACTTGTCGTCCACACTTGCCCTGCGCAGCTCCTCTGGCGCGATTCTTATTCGCTTTACCGCCTATCGGGATACCCTGTTACATGAGCACTGCTAACCAGACGTGGCTGAGTTGACGATATCGTGATAGGCAGGTCACACTACACTTCGTGCCATGTCAACTTACATCCTGTTTATTGTCTCCACGACCTTAACTGTTCATGATAAGCGTAGAAGTGAATGAGAATTGATCCCGACGGAACTTGCTTCCCCACTTGTGTGGTGTTACAAGACAGTGGCTCTCAAAGGACAAAACCATGCGTGAGATACGGCATGTTACAAATAGGTATGTTACTGACTTGCAGTACTAACCGAAATATATGAGTGGCAGTTCGGTTTTGTTTCATGCAGCATATCAACTTGTATCAAACAATGCGTGGCATTTAGTATATGGCGTGTCTTCGCCCAGAGACAAAGTGTGATTAATAAACATATACTATAAAATATTTTCAACGAACGTGGTTCACTTTTGAACGTTACAAGTGTATTATAATTATGTACAAAGTTAGAATAGTGGTTCGATCGCCTACAGTATTTAAACTGTCATAATGAAACGCATGTTAAGAAGTGCAAAGAAACTACCTATTTACACGCATCATATGATTGTTAGTGTAGTTTGAAGTAAATTAATATATGGAAAATTGTTTTGACACACAATTTTTTAGTATGATTATAGTGTGTACATTGATAAATAAATTTTTATGTCAACTGTATTTACAACTTTTTATTGTTGTTTTTCAAAATCGTGAATATATATGCCTNTGATAAATAAATTTTTATGTCAACTGTATTTACAACTTTTTATTGTTGTTTTTCAAAATCGTGAATATATATGCCTCTTTCCAGTGCATCTGCATTATTGAACACTAAACTACTAATTATTTAATTACTGAGTAATGCAAATTACCAGGCTANCTTTCCAGTGCATCTGCATTATTGAACACTAAACTACTAATTATTTAATTACTGAGTAATGCAAATTACCAGGCTATGGTAAAGAGTAAAAGTACAAAACTGCTTTATTTCCGTACAGACATGTGACAATTGATGGTAAAAAATTTAGATTTTTAACGAAGTAGTATGTATTGGAATACAGCAAAATCTGGTAGTGTTGATAGCGTATTGACAGAAACACGTTTGTTACTTTTCTGTAGGAATTAAAATCTGCAGAAGGAAACTTCAAGAAATTTAAACGGGGTCACGAATCTATGAATGTACTAAAAATTATTTCTAAAGTTAAAAACAAAAACTATGGCTCTCTAATTAAAAAAAAAAAAAATAAATCACATAAAAATTAATGAGACATGCTGATGTGTTACTATATACTAACGTGTACCATTCCCAAATAATGTTTACACCCTTTATACATTAATAACATACAATATTTTAAATAATATCTGACGGGACACTGTGTATTTCACTCTGTAGTGACAATGTTGGGTGTGTGCGAGCGCGTGTAGCCATTCTGCTGTTGTTAGTTCCGATAGCAGTAACGAGTGGCAGTGCTACAGTTGTGGAGGAAATGGTGGAGGTGACATGGCTTTCTGTTAAGCAATGTGAGTGGATTTCAAGTGTCATTGGAAATGTGACAACATGTTTGAGGTGCAGAGAAGATGGAGGGCAGAATTCGCTGTTGCACCATTATCATGTGTAACAATGACACGATTACGTGACAAATTTGAAAGGGACGGAACTGTATACGATGTGAAGAAAGGATGGCACGGCAGGAAGAGAACGACAATGGATGGAGGAAGTGTGGGGGCTGTGTTACACACTAACACATTCTTTCGGGAATTTGAAGTATGTGTGGCAAGCTGCGCGTGAGTCAGGTGCCAGCAAACCAGGTGTCCATCGCATTTTAAAACTAATAAAGTGGAGGCCGCGCATTCCAGTGTTACTTTACGCTATACAGGCTATCCCTCCACCTCATGCTAAGCTAAGTCTGGAAAATTGCACCAAAGGCGCAATGCACCGCATTCGTGTGTACTCAGTGTAATTATATTTTGCATAAAAACTTTTTCTTACTAAGCATTAACAACACACATATATTCTCCCTATTTTATTCATATTAATTATAAATAAAATATAATTGATAGAAAAATGCAATTAATAGTTCAGTTGATCCAAAAATAAGGCAATTTTATGTTAAAACAATTATTAACGCTTGTGTTACGNAAATGCAATTAATAGTTCAGTTGATCCAAAAATAAGGCAATTTTATGTTAAAACAATTATTAACGCTTGTGTTACGTGACATCTTTAGGAAACAACTAAGTACGTCATACGTGGAGTAATTTTTCAAATGTTTGATTCAAAATTGTGAATAAACCACTAATAGACTATATACGAATAAAAACAGGGAGAAATAGTTGTGTTGGCAATGCCTAGTAAGAAACAGTTGTGTTGGCAATGCCTAATAAGAAATAGTTGTGTTGGCAATGCCTAGTAAGAAATAGTTGTGTGGGCAATGCCTAGTAAGAAGCATTTGTGTTGGCAATGCCTAATAAGAAATAGTTGTGTTGGCAATGCCTAGTAAGAAATAGTTGTGTTGGCAATGCCTAGTAAGAAATAGTTGTGTTGGCAATGCCTAGTAAGAAACAGTTGTGTTGGCAATGCCTAATAAGAAATAGTTCTTATGCAACATATTATTACACTGAGTGCGCACGAATGCGATGCGTTGTCCCGTTTGTGTAATTTCCCAGACTCGGTTAAGCTTTGTTTGCATGAGGAGGAGGAATACCCTAGACGTAGAACTTCAGCAAGGCTTCGGAAAAGTTGGGAGCAACCGTAAATGGACTATACCTGCAACCATGCAACTCTGGTTATAACCCATAGACTAAAGATGAGGTAAACCGCATATTCGTCTTCTACGCATATACCCAACATTGATCTATCCCATAAGAACGCAACTGTTGAATTCACATGGTTAACAATGATGAATGTTTTAATTTATATCGCAATTTTTAAATGATACGCACTATTATATTAATAAAATACTTTTACCAAATTAAATTCAGTCAAACTGCATTAGAAACTGGTAAGAGGAAGTACAACAAGATGAGTTTCGTGAGCAAATGATTCATCACAAGATTGGAGTTTCGTGAACTTTACTAAACAGTGTTCTAACCTCAAAGCACTTATTTACTAAGCAGCGTTCTAACCTCAAAGCACTTGAGAACTAAGCAGTGTTCTAACATCAAAGCACTGNAAATGCAATTAATAGTTCAGTTGATCCAAAAATAAGGCAATTTTATGTTAAAACAATTATTAACGCTTGTGTTACATGTCATATTTAGGAAACAATTAAGTACGTCATACGTGGAGTAATTTTTCAAATGTTTGATTCAAAATTGTGAATAAACCACTAATAGGCTATATACGAATAAAAACAGGGAGAAACAGTTGTGTTGGCAATGCCTAGTAAGAAACAGTTGTGTTGGCAATGCCTAATAAGAAATAGTTCTTATGCAACATATTATTACACTGAGTGCGCACGAATGCGATGCGTTGTCCCGTTTGTGTAATTTCCCAGACTCGGTTAAGCTTTGTTTGCATGAGGAGGAGGAATACCCTAGACGTAGAACTTCAGCAAGGCTTCGGAAAAGTTGGGAGCAACCGTAAATGGACTATACCTGCAACCATGCAACTCTGGTTATAACCCATAGACTAAAGATGAGGTAAACCGCATATTCGTCTTCTACGCATATACCCAATATTGATCTATCCCATAAGAACACAACTGTTGAATTCACATGGTTAACAATGATGAATGTTTTAATTTATATCGCAATTTTTAAATGATACGCACTATTATATTAATAAAATACTTTTACCAAATTAAATTCAGTCAAACTGCATTACAAACTGGTAAGAGGAAGTACAACAAGATCTCAAAGCACTCGTTTACTAAGTAGTGTTCTAACCTCAAAGCACTTGTTTACTAAACAGTGTTCTAACCTCAAAGCACTTATTTACTAAGCAGCGTTCTAACCTCAAAGCACTTGAGAACTAAGCAGTGTTCTAACATCAAAGCACTGGTTTACTGAGCAGTGTTCTAACCTCAAAGCACTTGTTTACTAAGCAGTATTCTAACTTCAAAGCACCTGTTTACTAAGCAGTGTTATAACCTCAAAGCACTTGTTTACTAAGCAGTGTTCTTACCTCAAAACACTTGTTCACTAAGCAGTGTTCTAACCTCAAAACACTTGGTTACTAAACATTGTTCTAACCTCAAAGCACTCGTTTACTAAGTAGTGTTCTAACCTCAAAGCACTTGTTTACTAAACAGTGTTCTAACCTCAAAGCACTTATTTACTAAGCAGCGTTCTAACCTCAAAGCACTTGAGAACTAAGCAGTGTTCTAACATCAAAGCACTGGTTTACTGAGCAGTGTTCTAACCTCAAAGCACTTGTTTACTAAGCAGTATTCTAACTTCAAAGCACCTGTTTACTAAGCAGTGTTATAACCTCAAAGCACTTGTTTACTAAGCAGTGTTCTTACCTCAAAACACTTGTTCACTAAGCAGTGTTCTAACCTCAAAACACTTGGTTACTAAACATTGTTCTAACCTCAAAGCACTCGTTTACTAAGTAGTGTTCTAACCTCAAAGCACTTGTTTACTAAACAGTGTTCTAACCTCAAAGCACTTATTTACTAAGCAGCGTTCTAACCTCAAAGCACTTGAGAACTAAGCAGTGTTCTAACATCAAAGCACTTGTTTACTGAGCAGTGTTATACCCTCAAAGTACTTGTTTACTAAGCAGTGTTCAAACCTCACATTGAATCCATGCCGTTTTTGCTAGACGTATTGGCAGGTAAGCAGTTAAATTTCGGGACACGGAGATTGGTTGTACGCAGCCAGCGAGATCTTTAGTCTATGTTATAACCCATATGAATAGTTTGGAAAAGTGGTGACGGCAGGAGTGTTTTTTGCCCCGTGATAATTCACTCCAGCCCAGTCCTGATATTCGAGACGTAGGCGGACACGTTATCGGCAAATGTTTGCAGTGGCGTGGCCGGTCCCTACCTCTGAACACGAGTGCTTGTTTTCTCCGCCAGCACACATCCCGAGGACAAGGGCAGGAACACTACGATGTAGAAGGGGGCTGTATTGACCCTTAGGGTGCAGGTCAACCTGCCGCCATCACTCCGTTCTCTAGTGTCGGACACGTGTTTCCGCGGCCTTATACCTCGCCGAGCCTGCAATCAACTGAATAATTTTATTATTATTTTCCCTTACGCTCCATGATGCATTACACAGATAAAGCATAAATAGGAGCACCTATTTTTTGTGAACAAGTTTCAGGACAAGTTGTGTTCCAACACGCTGTAGTTCAGAACCACTTTCGTGATTCGATCATTTGAATTGCTACGCAACTTAACTGCCTGCCCGCGAATCACGGACGGTCAGTATCGGAAAAACTTAATCCTGATTGGCTCACCCATGTTACATAATGTCTTAACGTATAGACAAGCGGCCAGTTGTCAAATAAAGACCGCAAGTGTGCACATACGATATTGAAGTCTAGCCTCCACGTAAATATTTTAGCGAAAAAAAAAAAAAAAAAAACAGGTNGGCCTTTATACATTGCAGCCAGTAGGGATGTCGCCCCCTGAATTGACAAACAGTTGTTGGTCATTCCTTCAATTTGTAATTAGTATTTATTAATTTTTGAAGACTGCTTTCCTCATTATTCTCAAAATACATCTTCCTTAAAAATCTGCATAATTAGTATTTCAGTAGAAATTCATAAGTTTTAATTTTACATTGTTAGAAATTTCTGTAGATTTACGGAAAATTTTACGGAGAGGTATAGTTAATTTACGGAAAGGAACTTCTTAATGACGGATAGCGGAAATGAGCTCCGTAAATATTAAAATACGGAAGCTCTTCGTATTCTTATGGGTTCGATTCTGAGTCACGAACAATGCAGATGATACCTGAAGCATATAGAATCCCATCTTCACAATATTACTTCGTGTAAAATAGTAGTAGGTGAGTGCGAATCACTCATGGAGTGCCAATTCGTTGATTCTTGCTCAAATTCTGTTACAGGACAAAAACTTCTGTATACACAATAAAACACGCACATAACGAAAATAAAAAAATGTTTTCGTAACCTCGTTTTATAAANCAAAAACTTCTGTATACACAATAAAACACGCACATAACGAAAATAAAAAAATGTTTTCGTAACCTCGTTTTATAAACCGCAAATATAGCAAGCGCTCTAACGCGACTTGAAACTAAGACAGGCGCGTTCGTCACTTTCATGTAAAATCCATATTTACAAAATACTTTATGTAAATGTGNCGACTTGAAACTAAGACAGGCGCGTTCGTCACTTTCATGTAAAATCCATATTTACAAAATACTTTATGTAAATGTGTGGTAGGTTAGTTTTTCGAGATATTAATTGGAAATTGTTCGATTCGTGTTCAAATCCCACTAAAGGACAACATTTTTAAGCTTTATTTTTAATTTATTGGTTATACACGTGAATATATGTACAGTATAGTGTACAATGAATAAATTATCAACCAAATATTCAGATACACAATAATTTAAAGTCTCATTTTAAACAACAATTTAAAATATACACAAATAGAACTTTCGATATATATATATATNCGCTTATTATTTTCAATGACACATTTTGATTGTAAAATATGAAACATATATATAGCATGCACTTGTTATTGCTATATTTAGATGCTGGTGTATGTTAGAACACATTCAATAACTTTACGCTATTTTAAAAATGTCCGCCTTGACCGTCTCCCGTCTTATCCGGCCTCACTTCTTGTTGTGATCGTAACAGCGTGGACTTACTACATCACTGTAAGGATCTGTACTAAACAATTATATTAAGTTTATTCAAAGGCTTCACAATATTAACATAGCTCTGTGAATGATATGCACTGCGTTGCGGTATAAATACTACAACTTAGTAACAGCAGCAATATCTCAATTAAAATTTTAAGAAGAATAGCAAATGTTTAACTTCAAATACCGTGTATTGAGGGCCTGGAATATACTCTTCTTTCGAAACTTGGCTAAACATGTTTTATTTTAGGCTATTTTTGTTCTCACTCGAGGTTTTAAAAAAATCTTGAGATTATTTCATAACTATATTGTAAATTGGTTCCGTGAATAAGTTAACCATACATGCCAGTTTTCATGTTTCAAAAAGGCAGGAATTCCAGTTTTTTTTATAAATGTCATATATTTTGAGCTTTTACGTAAATATATTAGACACCCATACGATAATTAATTTATAATTTTTTGGATAGAACGTATGTAAATTCTGTTTGGTTGACCGTTTGGAAAGTACTTTCTACATGTGCTGATCTTACGATGGATGAAATTCATATACAGTTGTGATAAATAAGGCAGACAATAGCTATCAGTGTTGTTATCACCGAGTGATTTCTTTGGCAAAATGCGCACCGACCTTCGAGAATTTTAACATTGTTATGATAGGATTTTGGACATCAGTGAATTGTATCCAACTCGTTATCATTTGATAACATTGTTAAGGGACTCGGTAGAGTCAAGTCAATTACTTCAGAACTGCCAACCACAATTCTTTCAGTGACTAAACGTGTGCTTTTCGTATTTAAATCACTGCAAGCGTGGTCGCAGACAGGGTACTGCTTTGTAGCATGAGACAATTTCAATTATAATGTTTTAGGAAAAGCATAATTCAACACTTGAATTATATTTGTAACGAGAACATAATCAGATTTTAAACACATTTAATTTTGACACTTAGACCTTCTAGGAATTATAGCGCAGAAATTTATAATTCTATTATATATACCAATTTATTATCAAGTAGAATTCTTACGTATAGTATGTTGACTGTAAACTCTTTACTTTTGAAATTAATTTTATAAAAGTCCCTGCCCGGAGCAGCATGCATTTTAACTGCAATGAGTGTAATACTTACAGTTAAGCTGGTAGCGAGTTACGAGAACTAGTTCCACATCTTAGGAGTAGAGCGATAGAGGCGACAATAACACACGCGCCCAACGCCCCACCGCCCGTACGCGCAAGGCGTGCAGTGCTTCCGTGTCCACGCTGTCCTGTGCAAATTGCTTCTGTAACAGAGCGACTTTGTTGCACGCGATAAAAGCCTATATATCTAACTACAACTGCATGGTTGTACTTTACTCCTGCCTCTTCAAACTGCGCAGGCAAGCTCTATAACTTCGTTTTTCTAAAAACATTTTCACTTTCACGATTTTTTCTTTGAATACACTTAGTACGATTAAAAAACCGCACGGGCCTAGGTAATAGCATTTATATATTTTTTTTCTCGAAAAAAGTCGTATTCCCTGGACATTTAGTAGCTGAGATACGCGAAAACGTGATAATAAGGAAAACATGCACGATAACAAAATATATATTAATACATCAAATAAAATAAAAAAACAAAGGGATTCAATACAAATGAAAAAAAAAAAAAACTTAGAAGCAATTGGAGGTAAAGAAAAAAAAAGAATAAGCACAACAATTTTTAACGATTAAAGACCTGGAATCTGTGCACTGCGAACATTGTTTTGCATCNAAACAAACTTAGAAGCAATTGGAGGTAAAGAAAAAAAAAAGAATAAGCACAACAATTTTTAACGATTAAAGACCTGGAATCTGTGCACTGCGAACATTGTTTTGCATCTGTGTCTTTCCTAAGATGAGAGTACATTCCTTGAGAGTAGCCAAAACCTTTCCGCTTTAAAACAGCAGCGATAAAAACATATTTTTGACTACGTTGGAAAGCTTCGAAACAATATTTATATCATGCGTGTCATTTTGAAAGTACCGTCAAGTCCTTTTATGGAGAATGCTTTTCTAATCGTATGTTAACATATTGGGGACCCGTTTGATAGTTCCGTCAGAAACCGCCGTGTTTAAAACTTGCTGCAACACAGTTCAAGCACACTGTAGGCGACTACCTCAGTCGATTCTCACACCAACAGGTGTATTCAGACCTTTCGTAATGAGGTCCTGCCTGAGTGCGTCCACTCGATAGCATATACTCGTCTAGCAATGTCGATGTTTAACTTGTAAAGTGTGTGTTTCTGGCGGATTAAACGTAAATACAGAACTGGACGTGACTCTACAGTCTGCACGCAGCACTGACACATTTCATGTATGGGCTGTTCACGGTGAAGTGAGCCTAAATCCACGTATACGCTCAGCACACACAGGCGTGTGGGCTACAAGTAAGGTTGGCAGTGGATTTATACATTTATTACTGAAAGCTGACGTATTTCGAGTGAGATGATAAAATATATATACTCCATTCACGGGTACTTCAAATTTTTCTAAAGCCCTCCTGAAGTTCTACTTTCAGGATATCCCTCCGCCTCATGAAAACAACAAGGGGCCACGGTGGCTGAGCGGTTAGACTGCTCGTCTCACACTAAGGCGAACCGGGTTCAATCCCCGGCCCATTCACTCCAGATTTTCGCAAGTGCGAATCGTGCCGGACGATGCCGCTGGTCCGAGTTTTCTCGGAGATCTTCCATTTACCCTGCCCCTTCATTCCGGCGCTGCTCCATATTTACCTCACTTCACACCCTCATCGACTCTCAATATTTCGTTGTTAAAAGCCACCCTAATCTCTTCACTCACTCACTCATGCCAACAAAGCTTAGAAAATTACACCAGAGGACCAGCGCACCAAGTTAGTGTGCTTTCAGCCTAATAATATTTTGCATAAGAACTATTTATTACAAGACATTACCAAAACACCACTTTCGTAACTGTATTTATTAATATAAGTATAAATGAAAACATTAAAATTGAGATTAAGTACAAGTAAAAGTTCAGTTTAATAAAAAATAAGGTAAATTTTGATAACACAATTATAAAACGCTTGTGATATGTGACATTTAGGAAACAATCAAACTCGTCAAATATTATGTGATTTTCAAAGGTTAGATTCAAAAAGTGTGAAGAAACCGCTAATAGACTATAGACTCCAAAGTCAGTGTTTTATTATTTTTTTTATACATATCTATTGTAAATTAGTAACATATTCACATTGCTGGAATGGCGCAATGTTGTGAGGCACACGGCAGTGTTAGTTTTACATAAGGCTCAAGTACACAACATGAGGAGAAAATTGTATCTTAAACAGGGATTATGAAAGTGCTTTACTGTAGGCTGTTGACGGTAAAGTGAGCACTTTTGAGGCCCTAGTTACGTTTTTACTATCAGCCATTTTTTATACTTCAACCACTTTTAAAAATAAATATTGCCATCTAAGCAATAAACACAGTATATATATTTCGCCGGACTCGAAAGTTAACGTCTAAGGCTATAATAAAGTAGCCGATCACCTGTGGCACAGTCGGTTGGTGCGCCATCAGTCTGCAGTGCGGGAGGTTCTGGTTTCTAATCCCAGGTAAGGCATGGGTGTTAGTTTAAGTTAGGTCATAAGTTAGTTTGTAAGTTGTCCCTTGATAAGCCTTCAGGCATAACACTGGGTGACGTTAATAAGCTCTCTCCAATGTCAATACAATAATATATATTTATTGACTATTATTCCAAATGAGAGGGCTTCGAAAAGTGCTCACTTTACCGTGAACAGCCTATACTAGCGAACAGCCTATGGTCTTCTTTGCACACACCACTCGCTCGCGCAACACTGACTTCCAAGGCCAGCAGCTGATGAGCAGATATTGGGTAAAAATGTTACTTAAAGTATTCTGATTGTTTTAATTTTAGGGGGCCACTCTGGTGTAGCGGCTAGAGAACTCACCTCCCACCAGGACGAACCAAGTTCGACACCCGGCGGGTTCGCTCCCGAATTTTCTCACTTGGGAATCGCGCCGGACGATGCAGCTCATCGGAGGGTTTTCTCGGAGATTTCTCGTTTCCCCCCACCCCTTCATTCCGGCGCTTCTCCATACTCACCCCATTTCAGCCCCACAGGCTCTCAAAACCTTGATGTTATGAGTAGACAAAATCTCTACACTCACTCACCCCAAATGTAAAAGGGAAAATAGAGTATATTTACTTCAAGTATAGACCGCCACCGAAATAATTTGCGAAATTGACGTACCTCTTAACGATGCGATGAAAGGAAAGTAGATCCTGTTATTTGTTAGCCTGACGGATGGCTGGTGATAGCTGCGCCGTGCA
The DNA here is from genome assembly GCA_002778355.1 of Clitarchus hookeri. Classification (NCBI taxonomy): domain Eukaryota; kingdom Metazoa; phylum Arthropoda; class Insecta; order Phasmatodea; family Phasmatidae; genus Clitarchus; species Clitarchus hookeri. The sequence continues at coordinate 149,575 of NQII01004538.1, forward strand.
ACTACCAGACTGCAGGGATACACACACACCTGCAGTGCGAGTTGCTCTCTACGAAGGCGCCTTATTGCAGATGTGCTTCAAGTGACCGCCAACGGCGTTCTGTCAAATGTACCACTGAATATTGTCCCAAAATTCATCATACATAGTCGTGTTTGGTCATACGGTAGTGTGTTGGACTCACATTCGGGAAGTCATGGGTTCAATCCCGGCCGGCTGCACTGGGCGGGGTTTTGTCCCGTAATGGTTTTCCCACCCCCAGTTCAGGCGAATACTGTTGGAGTTTCTGCATATACTCTCTCCCAGTTCCGTTCCCTACGCTGCCGTGTAGGCCTAGAGCTGTTAGCCAGCACATAATAATAAATAATAGACATAAATAAATTAATAAAATACTACGTGGTAGCGAATTGTAGTTCGTAAAACAACTACACGTCATATCCACACATGCGCATAATTAGCTCCGAACTAGGCATATACGCTGCTCTTCCCTTGGTGCTCTGCTGCAGATTGCGGCAATCGGAATAGAGGTATCCTAACTATAGTCTATTCACGGTATCTTCATACTTTTCTGATCAAACCTTTGAAAAATCACGTTTGGTTGTTTCCTATACATGTCATGTATCGCAAGAGTTTTATATTTCACTTGACATAAAAGCTTCAAAAGTTTGATTTTATTGAACTTTTACTTATATTTTATCTATAAATGACAAAATTAAATCTATAAAACCGAGAGAGAATATGTGTTGGTAATGATTAGTGAGAATTAGTTCTTATGCAATATTATTAAACTGAGTGCGCACAAATGCAGTCTATTGGTGTAATTTTGTAGACTTGGTTATGTTTTGTTAGTATGACGTAAGCAATATTCTGGAATAAGAACTTTAGCAAGACTCCAGACCAGTTGGAAGTAACCATGCATGGATTATAGACGTCAATGTACACGGTGATAGAGACATGAGACAGTTGGCGTAGACCAGCCAGGGGCCGCCAGTTCATATCTGGGTGTTACTAGGCCAGCCAGGACCCACCAGTTCATATCTGGGTTTTACTAGGCCAGCCAGGAGCCGCCAGTTCATATATGGGTGTTACTAGGACAGCCAGGACCCACCAGTTCATATCTGGGTTTTACTAGGCCAGCAAGGAGACGCCAGTTCTTATCTGGGTGTTACTAGGACAGCCAGGATGGCGCCAATTCATTACTGGGTGTTACTAGGCCAGCAAGGAGCCGCCAGGTCATATATGGGTGTTACTAGGACAGCCAGGATGGCGCCAATTCATATCTGGGTGTTAATAGGCCAGCCAGGAGCCGCCAGTTCATATCTGAGTGTTAATAGGCAAGCCAGGAGCCGCCAGTTCATATCTGGGTGTTACTAGGCCAGCCAGAACCCACCAGTTCATATCTGGGTTTTACTAGGCCAGCAAGGAGCCGCCAGTTCTTATCTGGGTTTTACTAGGCCAGCCAGGATGGCGCCAATTCATATCTGGGTGTTAATAGGCCAGCCAGGAGCCGCCAGTTCATATCTGAGTGTTAATAGGCCAGCCAGGAGCCGCCAGTTTATATATGGGTGTTACTAGGTCAGATATGAGCCGCCAGTTCAGATCTGGGTTTTACTTGGCCAGCCAGGATGGCGCCAATTCATATCTGGGTGTTACTAGGCCAGCAAGGAGCCGCCAATTCATATCTGGGTTTTACTAGGCCAGTTAGGAGACGCCAGTTCTTATATGGGTTTTACTACGCCAGCCAGGATGGCGCCAGTTAATATATGGGTGTTACTAGGACAGCTAGGACCCACCAGTTCATATCTGGGCGTTACTAGGCCAGCCAGGAGCCACCAGTTTATATATGGGTGTTACTAGGCCAGATAGGAGCCGCCAGTTCATATCTGGGTTTTACTAGGCAAGCCAGGATGGCGCCAATTCATATCTGGGTGTTACTAGGCCAGCAAGGAGCCGCCAATTCATATCTGGGTTTTACTAGGCCAGTTAGGAGACGCCAGTTCTTATATGGGTTTTACTACGCCAGCCAGGATGGCGCCAGTTAATATATGGGTGTTACTAGGACAGCTAGGACCCACCAGTTCATATCTGGGCGTTACTAGGCCAGCCAGGAGCCACCAGTTTATATATGGGTGTTACTAGGCCAGATAGGAGCCGCCAGTTCATATCTGGGTTTTACTAGGCAAGCCAGGATGGCGCCAATTCATATCTGGGTGTTACTAGGCCAGCAAGGAGCCGCCAATTCATATCTGGGTTTTACTAGGCCAGTTAGGAGACGCCAGTTCTTATATGGGTTTTACTACGCCAGCCAGGATGGCGCCAGTTTATATATGGGTGTTACTAGGCCAGATAGGAGCCGCCAGTTCATATCTGGGTTTTACTAGGCCAGCCAGGATGGTGCCAGTTCATATCTGGATTTAACTAGGCCAGCAAGGAGCCGCTAATTCATATCTGGGTGTTACTAGGCCACAAGGAGCCGCAAGTTCATATCTAGGTGTTACTAGGTCAGCAAGGAGCCACCAGTTAATATATGGGTGTTACTAGGTCAGCCAGGAGCCGCCAGTTCATATCTGGGTGTTACTAGGCCAGCAAGGAGCTGCAAGTTCGTATCTGGGTGTTACTAGGCCACAATGAGCCGCAAGTTCGTATCTGGGTGTTACTAGGCCACAAGGAGCCGCAAGTTCATATCTGGGTGTTACTAGGCCAGCAAGGAGCTGCAAGTTCGTATCTGGGTGTTACTAGGCCACAAGGAGCCGCAAGTTCATATCTGGGTGTTACTAGGCCAGCAAGGAGCTGCAAGTTCGTATCTGGGTGTTACTAGGCCACAAGGAGCCGCAAGTTCATATCTGGGTGTTACTAGGCCAGCAAGGAGCTGCAAGTTCGTATCTGGGTGTTACTAGGCCACAATGAGCCGCCTGTTCAATTCCCAGCGTCTGTTATTCGCACGCAGTTTTCTATGACGCGTCTGAAGAAAAAGTTTAATCACGGAATCAGAACAAATTAACAGATTTTCGCGAATATTCTGCGCCTTGGCTGTCGAGAGTTGAGTTGATAGGTTTGGATCGACGCTCGAGGGTGCTCCAGCGTCCGAGAAGCACTATGCAACCTGTGGTACATTGTTAGAAATTACCTTTTATTTTATCAAAACTGTACTTTCTTCATTTTAAAATGCGTTTTCCGAAATCAGCCATAATTGGTGGTTTTATCAGAAACTTGAGGAATAGGGGCAATTATAGACGTTACAATGAGATCGTTCCTTATGCCTTTTTTCTGAAAACAAATATTTAATATAATGCAAATATTAAGTTCGAACTTTTTGTGTCTTTTACTGCTAGAGCTAAAACGAAAATATCATTTAAGTAAATGGGCTTATTGCTGGTTGCGGGATGCGCCTGAAAAGATGGAACGGCCTTCTAACAGGGAGGTGTTGAGAGCCGGTGAGGTTGAAGTGAGGTGAGGATGGGGCAGTGGTAGAATGCAAGGGCGTAGGGAACATGAGTACCACGAGATAACCCATCGGGCAACGGCAACGTCCGCCATGTTTCCCACATGCTGTAATCCGGGTGACTCCGCCGGGACTCGAACCCATTTTTCCTAGCTGGAAGGCGAGTAGTCTGACCACTACACCACCGCGGCGCCTTCCCATTGCTGCGGAACGCAGCAGCTCGATTTCCCGACAGAGAACATGAGCAGCAGTTGAAAGGAAATACTTGAAGGAAAGAATGTCGGGCATCTCGCACGACGGCTATTGATTACCGGCTGCCAGTCCAAGTTGGTCAGCACGCCGTCAGCAGAGAGAGGCACTGATGCTCGCTCAGCGCGCGGATTGTCACAATAATCACATCTTCAATTACAGTGGATTCCTCATGAAGTCACACTATTCCCACGAATATACGTGTACGGTTTCCTTCAAGAAAGATCGTTGGCAGCTACTGAGTCCGTATAATTACAGGGTTATCTCGAACGCCAGTTAAAGGCCATGGTGGTGTAGTGTTTAGACTACACGCCTTCCAAATAGGTGAACTGCGTCGCTAATAACATGGCACCTACTAATTTCCTGCACCGGCCGATGCTAATATCCGGAAAATGTTCTCAGATAGGAAATACCAAACCAAGAAATCACTAGTAGTTTCTCACATTTTGCAAATAACTAATTTTAATTACCCATTTCACAGGCATGTCTCTCCATTAATAATCATGTTAGTTCATAGGCTGTATTAATATTTACTACCTCTTTTTTCCATAACGAATCATCTTATAAAATTTGTACAGTATAACACTGTAAATTTATCTTATGTTGCTTATATATTTATCTTATGTTGCATGCACTTATAAAATTTACTTATTCTGCATTTTTCCGTCTTTCCCTACACTTGATTACGTTCGCTATGATATTCCGATAAACTACGATAAAGAATCCGCAAGAATTTCCATTCATTCGTGGATTTCTTCAACAGTATGTTCAACCCGAGAAGTAAAGCATTCTGACTTACTTAACTCCATATTAATAGTTGCGAACGAGGGAGGTGAGTATGCTGTTAACCTTGGGACTAGCACTGAACAGGTTTTAAATAATAACTATGCGAATGAAGCTCTGCGCTTGGTTTCTGGGGCTGGTAAGACGACGTCTCTCAACAACAATCACTTAAGTAATCAGGAGAGTACACAATCGCGGGTCCCGACAATGCTTGAGGCTCGGACTGTCCAGTCTCAATAAACACTTGTAACTGAATGTGACGGAAGGATAAATAACTTAGACTTACTGAAACCACATACGTTTCTCCGGTCAAGTGGATTTCATGCAGGCAGTGCAGCCAACTCTATGGTACATATTAAAAAAAGTACTTTGAAAAGAAGACAAAACATACTTATTAATTAATACAATGTGCATAAATGCTGATATTTGGGTACACTTGCCTACATATACTTTATTCACTCTGTCGGTGATGCACTACAGCATTATGCGACTTCAACATTCATATTAAAGAGACTTCGCTCGGATCGATAGATCGATACGAGTAAAGTTGCACGAAGGAGCCCTGGAGAGTTCTGATAAAGTGTTCAGGGAACGTGTTTCCGTTTCTATTTTCATATTTCGTGCAAAATGTAAGTATATTAGTCAAACCGGAAGGTACACGTCATTTGGGGTAAGATTCTTTTGGCCTAAAGCCATTTAAGTGAAAGTGACATTTAGACAAAGTGACAGATGGACCAAGTGACTTTTAAGCCAATTGATTACTAGGCGCAATGCTGTTTAGGTCATGTTACTCTTAAGCCAAGTGGTAGTAAGAGTAACATTCCTCGCCATATTGAATTATTAGTTTTTCTAGCCTGTTCATGTTTTTAAAAATTAAAATTCTAAAAGTACCTTTATACCCACCTAGCTGCTGACCTTACACAGTAGTACAGACATAACGACTCAACTACGAACTCGTGTTTACGTCACTATACTGATTTTCCGAAATTTTGGCAAAATTGAAATAGTGACCTAATTATGAGTTAGAATTGTTCTTGTCTTGCCTGTGCTGCAGTTCAGGTCAATAGCTTATGGGTACTTTGGAAATTTTATTTTTTATAAACCAAAACATGCTAGAAAAACCAAGAATCCGTTATGGCGGGGGAAGGTTCCCCTTAAGGCTAAGTGATTTTTAGACGAAGTGACTATAAGGCAAAATTACTTTTAGTAAAATTTTTATGTCAAATAAATATTAGGCCAAATGACTGTTAAACCAAATGACTTAGGAGAAGTGAGTTTTAGGCTGATTGACTGTGAGGCCAGATGACTTTAGGCGAAGTGGCATTTAGGTAAAGTGAATTTTATACGAAGTGGGTTCAAGATAAAATGACTCTTGGTGAAATATAATTTTTCCCTAGAATTTTAGACGAAATAATTGTTTTGCTAAGTGACTTACATGCCATGTGAGGCGTTCCGTCGTCTTAGGTTGGGCTCAAACCGCATTAGCGTTTACGGCCGTCGATAACTATAATGTATTCATGGTAACTTCAAGATTTTCTGAAGCCCTGCTAAAGATCTACTTTCCAGCCCATTTCGTATCCTTCTGCCAAAGGGTAAACAAACATTGCCATGTGGCAGTCACATGGCAATGTTTACATGCAATGTTTACATTCCACTGTTTGTGAGTACATGTGTTCGTACATGCACGTACCCATCATAAAAGTAATGTATATATTATTAATGGATATTCCACAAGCGTAAAGTTTTTAATCTTGAGGATTTCACACAAAAGAATATGTGATGCAAACGAAAAACATTTCATTATATAAACCCAAAATGTGAGTATTAAAAATGAGATGTTTCGTGTGCGTGTCTGTCTCTCTCTCTCTCTCTCTCTCTCTCTCTCTCTCTCTCTCTCTGTGTGTGTGTGTGTGTGTGTGTATATAGGTTTGATTTTGACTGGGGGATTGGGTGGGGGAGAAAAACTTTCACTTTGATTACATATTATAGACACAATACTTTGCAATGAAATGTGTCAACATTCAAGGAGTCCATCCAACAACATTAACATGGCAACGCCAATCTCTCATAAGCCCCCGGATGGCCGTACTGTAGAGAATTTGTGCGATTCTTGTTTAACCTAATATTTCATTTATCGGTTTTTTTATACTAATATCAGCTCTTTATTATTTGATTTTTCATAACGTATGACTTTAATTTGTGCTAACCTTCTCGTACAGATTCCTTTTGCTTTTGAAATCTGTATAAGAGATTACTCATAGTGCGTTCTAACGTGTTTAATATTTTTCAAATTTATTTCAGGTTTGCTTAAAATTTTATTTACTGTATTTTACGTTGTATGTTGCGGTAGTTTTTGTGTGCAGTCATGAGTTCTAGCAAGGTGAATAAAAGAGAAGTCACCAACGCCAACAGGACATCATTAACCTCACCGAATCGTTGTATTCACTAATTAGGCGAGGGGAAATGAAACCCTGCAACGTCGCGGAAAGAGTGGCAGAAATGTTGAAACTCTCCAAATCTACAGTGCTAAGGTATGTTAAAATATCTGTAGTATTAACCATTGCGTTTGCAAGTTGTGTGTGTTAAGATCAATTACGTTGGCCCACGAAATGTGTTTACAAGAACATAAAGAAAATTTGTTAATAACTTGATAACGTCGTCGAACGTTGTCTACGTGTATTTTTAACGTTTTATTTTGGTAATTATTAAGTTTATAGGGTTTCCTGTAAAAATAAAAATAATTCATTGAAAATCTTATATTTCCACTCTGCTAATGATGCAGAACACGAATATACGAGGGGCATTAACGTCCGACTAATTTCGTAATATGTGCCCACCTAACCTAACAGAACCTAACCCCACGATGAGTGAATCACTATTTTACATTTTTTAACTAACCTAGGATTGTAGGGTTATATAGTAACCAATACCTGCCACCTATTAAACTAACCTAAACTAACACACGGCAGAGCATATCACATTGTCACACATCATTTGTAAACAAACCCTTGTATGTTTTTGGTATCAGTAACTGTAGTTGACCCAGTAACTGAATTATGGTCCTTTTTAAATTATGCAAATTAGGTTGGCTATGTAGCACTGAAAGTGAAAAATATGACACTGATAATTTACAATAACTAAAAGACAATGGCTGTAGAACAGTGGTGTTGGGGAAATGCATTAATACACAATTGTTTTCTTAAAAGATTATGACTGCGATTTCATCGATTACGATGTCCTCTCATGTTTAGTGAAGTGATACAGATATGTTTAATAGTAGGGGAAGTTCCAGTTATATCGACTGTAATCTATTTAGTGACGTATAACAATGGCAATTAATGCCGCAATGTAACTTATAAATACAAAACAAGCTCCTTCTTCAGAATCTTAAAATGCACCATCTCTCCATAACCTATATAAAATTAATTGACTATAACAAACTCACTATAGAGGCAATTTTCCTTACCATTGTCAGTTGTCTTTATAATAAATTTCCACTGTATATATTGGGTTGTTTATGAAGAATCCCTCGCAGGGGTACACAAATTCCAACACAAAGTAGTTTTTATTTTTAATTACACATTGTAATACCACCTTTTGGTTAGGTGATTCATACACTCACATTTGAGTCTATATAACCCTACAATCCTAGGTTAGTGTAAAACCCAACAATCCTAGGTTAGTTTAAAAATGTAAAATAGTGATTCACCCATCGTGGGGATAGGTTCTGTTAGGTTAGGTGGGCACATGTTACGAAATTAGTCGGACGTTAATGCCCGTCGTATATTCGTGTTCTGCATCATTAGTGGAGTGGAAATATACCATTTTCCGTGAAATTATTGTTTTTTTTTTTTTTTTACAGAAAAGCCCCCTAAACTTAATAATTACCCAAATAAAACGTTAAAAAGACACGTAGACAACGTTCGACGATGTTATCAAGTTATTAACAAATTTTCTTTATGTTCTTGTAAACACATTTCGTAGGCCAACATAATTGACCTTAGCACACACAACTTGCAAACGCAATGGTTAATACTACATATATTTTAACATACCTTAGAACTGTGGATCTGAAGCGTTTCAACATTTCTGCCGCTCTTTCCGCGACGTTGCAGGGTTTCATTTCCCCTCGCCTAATTAGGGAATACAACGATTCGGTGAGGTTAATGATGTCCTGTTGGCGTTGGTGACTTATCTTTTATTCACCTTGCTAGAACTCATGACTGCACACAAAAACTACCGCAACATATAACGTAAAATACAATAAATAAAATTTTAAGCAAACCTGAAATAAATTTAAAAAATATTAAACACGTGAGAACGCACTACGAGTAATCTCTTATACAGGTATCAGAAACGAAAGAAATCGGCACAACGAGAAATAATAAAGAGAGGATATTAGTAAAAAAAAAATTAAACCAGTAAATGAATTATTATTGGTTAAACAAGATAATCGCACCATTTCTCTGGCACGTGTGTCGACCACATCTCGCCAACAACACACGGAACGAAGGTTTGTAAACAAATGGCCGCTCTACTTTCACTTTGAGCGTGATTTTGTGAGTATGCAAGAAACATTGAAATCAAAGTACGTTAGCATCACGTCATTAATAATTGGCATAATAAGATACAAGTCTTTTCGAAATCCATTTGTAAGTGATAAATTAACAATTACATTAAAACTTTAGAACTATTTCCTCTCTTTGTGCTGGCAACCTAACGGCATAACTGTATCCGCGCTCGCCGCTGTTTGTAATGTTATATGCATGTGGCTAACGGCTAGGGTGATTTTTCAAAGGTTCTTTTCAAAAGTATCGAAGATACCGTGAATGGATTATAGGATGAAGTTGTGAAGTTGGAGCGGAATGGCGAGGGAGACAGTCGAGCGGACAGAGAAATGACGTCACTGATCCTCCACGAGTCATTCTCAAGGCCGAGGGAGACGTGCAGAGAGCGCGGGACAATCGACGTGGCCGCTGTACGAGGGCCGCGAACTGTAAATCATGGTACACGTACGATAATTTAGGTACGCGGAGTGTGTGTACGGGGGAGGTGTGATGGCGTGCAGCGCGCCTGCGCAGAGCATGCCGCGGGGGTAGACAGTCTGTGGGTGGCAGGGTGAAGTCAGTTGGCGGTCGACCAGCCAGAGAGCGACGTCTGTCTGTGGAGCGAGCTGAAGGTGTCCACAGCCTCAACACAGCAGTCGTCGCCGAGTGGACAGGTCAGTCAGTGGTTCCTTCTGCTTACTCTTGTCATCTGTGCTGTGTCCAAGGCTACCACCACACGCTTTATATAACATTCAGTTTATTCTAAGAGAAAACAATAAGTTATCGATATAACTAATGAGGCTACTTTTCTAATAATTTGGATAAAGTTCTGGAAAAGTATGTTGGTAGGTGGGTGTTGACGTCTCATTGATAGCTATATAATTACAGATGCAACCAGAAACCAATGCAATACTAGCGATAAAATTACAAATACACAAGTGCCTTACCTCGGACTCGATCACAATATGAGCTGGCGTGCAGCTAACTACTTTACGGAGTTAGGATTCGGAGCACCAAGTACGATAGCAGTCAGTCTCAAGTCTTGGTGGCCTGAGATAAACCAAACTTTAAATATGTAAAAGGGACATCGTTTAGAAAACAGGATCGTGAGTCACTTAGATCATGTTAGTTCACATGCCTTACTGCAGTACTACTTGTGCGAGAACTTAGGTAGGAATTAAATGACTGGTTTCGGTAAAACATTTTAAACGTCCTGCTCTATAGTCCATTAGCAGTTACTTCCAACGTTTCTGGAAGCCCTGCTGAAGTTCTACTTTTAGGATATTCCTCCGTCTCATGCAAACAGAGCTTAAACAAGACTAGAAAATTACACCAATGGGACCACGCACCGCATTCGTGCACACTCAGTTTAATAATATTTCGCATGAGAACTATTTCTTAGTAGGCATTGTCAATACACCTATTTTCTCCCTGGTTTTATTAATACTAGTTATAAATGAAATGTTATAATTTATCAATAAAATTTGAGCAANACACCTATTTTCTCCCTGGTTTTATTAATACTAGTTATAAATGAAATGTTATAATTTATCAATAAAATTTGAGCAAAAGTTCAGTTTGAGCAAAAATATGATACTTTTATAGTAACAGAAGTATAAAACGCTTGTGATACATGAGATATTTAGAAAACAGCCAAACACGTCGTATATAGGCTAGACTNGTAACAGAAGTATAAAACGCTTGTGATACATGAGATATTTAGAAAACAGCCAAACACGTCGTATATAGGCTAGACTCCAATGCCTTATGGCCTAGGTGCAGTTTTCCTTCGGTTATTGACTACGTGTCTTTGTCGGGAGACAGTTCCTTACCTGACTGGGCCAATCGGAATTAGGTAACTGACACTGAGTGTCTGTGTTTTACGGGCAGACACATGCAATGCGTAAATCATCCAATCACGAAAATAGATCTGAGCTCGAGTGTTTTGGAGTACAAGTTGTCCTGAAATATTTTCGCGCAAAACAGGTGACTAGTCATACGTGGGGTGGTTTTTTAAATGTTTGATAAAAAAAATGCTAAGTAACCGCGAATAGACTATAACGACGCGTTGCGAAGGCGACAGTGGAAAGTCACAATCAAGCTTCGTGTTGCTGACTTTGACACTTTTCAGTGACCGCATTTAAGTTTTAATAATACAATTTAGGAATGGGCAACGCAATACCGACTTTCATTTCTGTGCTGGAAAAAAATATTTACATTGAAATAGTTTATAGTTTTTTTTTTTAATGCTAATAGACACAACTGCTTTAAAAGAGATCCATGCGAAAACAAAGGAGGCTCCTTGAGGGTGTCACCTGGCTGGACGTGTTCTGCGTGACCGAGACCTAGAAACTCGCTAAGGGCGACCTTGGTCCGCGCATGTAAGGTCTGGTCGCCTTTAAGCGCAAGGCACAGAACTGACGTACAGTATTTCTATCGTCACCCTATAGGACTTGTAGTGTGACTATCATTTTATAGTGTAATAATTAACACAGAGTTGTGCCCCTTTTCCCTATGTTAAGTAGTCTTTACCGGAAGTTTCATATCTAAATATGATTGTGAAACTTTCGTTTTGGCTCCTTTTGAACTTTTAATAAAATACACATCAAAGACGGAAATAAAATAACGNATGATTGTGAAACTTTCGTTTTGGCTCCTTTTGAACTTTTAATAAAATACACATCAAAGACGGAAATAAAATAACGCAAACTGGCATTTCAAAGTGAAAAACTTCTTAAATGCTATACGTAAGAAGACACCGTTAAAAAACCTGATATTTTTTTTATGCGAGTGAAGCTCTGCGCTGTTTGGGGACAAACAGCGCAATAAACATTTTATAATTTAATTAATTAATATAAAACTGTTCCCTTTTTTGTTCTATAACTATTANACAAACTGGCATTTCAAAGTGAAAAACTTCTTAAATGCTATACGTAAGAAGACGCCGTTAAAAAACCTGATATTTTTTTTATGCGAGTGAAGCTCTGCGCAATAAACATTTTATAATTTAATTAATTAATATAAAACTGTTCCCTTTTTTGTTCTATAACCATTAGAGAGAGAGAGAGAGAGAGAGAGAGAGAGAGAGAGAGAGAGAGAGAGAGCATTTTATTACTTGTCATATATTTATGTATAATAATAATGACAAGGTAACCTCAATTGACAGCAGATGATAATAATTACGTACATACTAATATCAGTTCCTACACGTGGCAGAACATTCATGCTGAACAGAAAGAAGAAGATGTTTAAAAGCGTTAGGAACAGAAACAGTTGCAGCTGAACCAGCTAAATTCCGTGAATGTTGTTTACAACAAAACAAGGAGTCTGAACACTCGAGGCAGTTAAGGTGTGATAGAAACATAATCTGCGAAGAATCTTGATGCTCACAGTACACCAAAGAGTATGGTGTTTCACGTCCAAAATACGCTTATAACCGTCTACATTTCCTGAATGTCCGTGGGCTACTCGACATAGCACGTCGCGATTTCCCAGTTACGAAGCACACGGGAAGCGTATGCTGTATAAATAGTTAGGCATGATTCTCCTACTTAGGAACTGATAAATTGCAGCTTTCCATCTTCGTCTACGCTCTACGACATGTTGGAAATGCTATCCCATCAGTATATACGCACATTGAGAAAGCACGAATGGCAAAGATTTTCTTTCTATGCGGTCGTGGTATCTATCCTAAATTTGTTCAAAGACCAGACTAATGCTCAGTGAAGTTCCTAACTGTGTATGGCGCGAGTTCTATATTTGTAGATTGATAAATGATAATTGACCCACACTCTACATATACAGGATGTATCAGTACAGCGGTAACAAACTTTCAGGATAGAGAGAGAGAGTACACCTAGACGATCGGAAATCACATAGCAATGCATGGTCGGCAACGCTATCCTGGCGCGGTAGTGACGACACAAAACAACGCCAGATCTTCAATGCGCCGGAGATGTGAGGTCTGCAAAACGGCCCGGGGTCATCATTTCGAACACCTTCTTTGATTTTTGCTGTACTAAGAAAATAAACATGTTTTCTCACCCTGTTCGTGTCCTTACTTTCTTGCGTTTTGTGTCGTCACTACCGCGCCAGGAAAGCGTTTCCGACCATGCATTGCTATGTGATTTCTGATCGTCTAGGTGTACTCTATCTCTCCTGAAAGTTTGTAACCGCTGTACTGATACACTCTGTATGTTATAAAATTACGTTTCTGTTCAGGAAGTTTATTGAAAAAAAAAATTTATACACTGTATCCTCGAACAACATTTCTCATTTCGACAGCCGAATGTTGTTTACTGTTAGAAATTTATGTAGATTTACGAAAATTTTACGGAGATCTAGTGTTAATTTACGGAAAGGAACTTCGTAAAAAAACTAATAACGGAAATTAGCTCCGTAAATATAAAATACGGAAGCTCTTCGTATTCCTAAAGCTTCTATTTTGAGTCACAAACAATGCAGATGATTCCTGAAGCGTATAGAATCCCATCTTCTCAATACCACTTCGTGTTAAATAGTAGTAGGTGAGTGCGAATCACTCATGGAGTGCCAATTCGTTGATTCTTGTTCGAATTCCGCTACAGGACAAAACCTTCTGTATACACAGTGAAACACGCACATAACGAAAATAAAACAACATTTCGTAATCTCGTTTTATAAATAGCAAATATAGCAAGCGCTCTAACACGACTTGAAACAAAGACAGGCGCGTTCGTCACTTTCATGTAACATCCATATTTACAAAATATTTCGTGTAAATGTGTGGTAGGTGAGTCTTTCGAGTTATTGATTGTCAATATTTCTATTCGCGTTTAAATCCCACTACAGGACTAAATATTTTAACTTTTTTAATTTCTCGGTTATACACAATGAAATACATTACGAAAAAAAATTATTTTTCATACCCCTGTTTGTAAACCTGGAATACAAATAAAAACGCATACACTTTAACATGGCTAGAAACTAAGAGGTACATGCATCATTCGTATAAATTCCCTAATTACAATACCATAACTTACAAAAGCGTGATAGGTGAGTTGATAATCTATTGGAATGGCAACATTTTTGAGAGTTCAAATCCCGCCAGCAGACATTTTTTTATTTTTTATAGTAATTTTTAAACACAATGAATCACCCACGTAACGAAAGTAAAACGGTTATTTTGTTACCTCGTTTTATAACGAGTAGATTCAAAACAAAGTTAACTTGCAAGTTTTTGTACACATTACATAAATTCACGGAGATTTAGGTGAAATTTACGGAGAGGGCATTATTGAAAAAAACCAAGAGACCGTATTTTAGCGCAGATGACTGGATTATGTGTAACCCGTATATTTCCGTAATTTTACAGATGTTTCCAACAGTGTACACTTAGAAATAAATGTAATGGTTAGTAGATTAGTCTACTGAATACTGTATGTGCTGAAAAAAATTATACTATAAAATATTTGAAATAAATGGAATGAAAACAAAACTACGTAAATAGTTGAAACAAACGAATCAGAAATGAAGAGTTATAAATAGGGACCTGCAAAATTAGGGAGTAGAGGAATTATGGGAACTTTGGNACAAACGAATCAGAAATGAAGAGTTATAAATAGGGACCTGCAAAATTAGGGAGTAGAGGAATTATGGGAACTTTGGCACATCGGGACCTGGGACCGGAGCGTCGGAGCTGTTCATGGTCTGTCATTCCGGTCGGCCGGCGGCCATAATGGATCCAGGTTACCTTAACCTTGACCTTTGACCTTGGCTCTGGTGACCTTTAACCTCAAACCCGGTGACCTTTTACCTTGAACCCAAAAATATATACACAAATATATTTAAGAAATGATTTAAAAGTTATTAAAAAATTAAAACAAATTATTGCTAAAAATTGTTAATAAAACATTAAAACAAATTATAATAAAAAATTGGTTATCAAAAATTAGTCATTAAAAATGTATTATAAAAAATTGTTTATAACATAAACNCAAATTATAATAAAAAATTGGTTATCAAAAATTAGTCATTAAAAATGTATTATAAAAAATTGTTTATAACATAAACAAACTTATATTTCTGGAGGTTTCCCTCACTTTCACCACCTCTCACCTATACTCATTCTATCGTGTGTCGCCATCTAGATTTTTTTCGTTTGTCTTTTGTTTATACATTGCTGAAGGCCGCCATATTGTTATTAGTTTGTCATTGTTTATACATTACTGGAGGACGCCACNCAAATTATAATAAAAAATTGGTTATCAAAAATTAGCCATTAAAAATGTATTATAAAAAATTGTTTATAACATAAAAAAAACTTATATTTCTGGAGGATTCCCTCACTTTCACCACCTCTCACCTATACTCATTCTATCGTGTGTCGCCATCTAGATTTTTTTCGTTTGTGTTTTGTTTATACATTGCTGAAGGCCGCCATATTGTTATTAGTTTGTCATTGTTTATACATTACTGGAGGACGCCACNTTTTGTTTATACATTGCTGAAGGCCGCCATATTGTTATTAGTTTGTCATTGTTTATACATTACTGGAGGACGCCACTTGGTTTTAATATGTTTTCACGCCTAGGTGGCGCTAGTGTATTAATAGATATCGCCACCAGGCCATATTACATCTTGAACCCGTGGTTTTATGGGAATTACACTCGTACGCTGCGGTGAAGGAGACTACACGACGGATTTTGGCAGGTGAAGGTCCAACAGATATGCAGGTTTTTTGCATGCCTCTGCAAGTTATAGCGCCTAGCAAATGCAATGCCACAGTTTCCACACTTATATGCCACTCTATCTGCATTATACGAACATTCATACTTATCGTGTCTTCGAGCACATTTGGTGAATGCAAACGAAGGTTTACAGTAGCGGCACGGGTACTGAGGTAACGTCATTAAAAATTAGATCGATGATAAATATATAAATTAAAAAAGACTAAGTTCCTCCAGAGACTAGCCGGCCCGAACCGATACTCCAAATTTGAGCAAATTTTTAATTTCGCGGGAATATATATATATACGTATTACGTGCACGCTTGATAACATCCTGTGACCTGATGGAATTAAATATATCTGGACTTACCAGTCGGAATGCTAAAAGACGAGGGGCGAGAGAGCAATCTGTCACCTCTGGCATCAGACGAGATACTGTGCCGAGTGTTGACATTGTTCCCATGAAATACTTTCCCCACATTAGCACACTCTGGCTGACAATACTGAAAACAAGAGCGGTAGTGATAAGCGATTAAGCAGTGCCTAATAATTGGTCAGACTAAAGTGGTTGGATGAGGGATCACAGAAAAAATACTCGAATTAAATGGTTATTTAATTAGTATTAAAACGAAAAATGTTTTTCNGTTGGATGAGGGATCACAGAAAAAATACTCGAATTAAATGGTTATTTAATTAGTATTAAAACGAAAAATGTTTTTGGTTCGTCTTAATTAAAGATGTTCATACAAAAAAAAAATATAGATTTAATAATTTATGCTTGCAAGTATACTGCTGATTAGAAAAATATTTTTTTTAAAAATAAAATTAAAAATTACAGATTTTCCTATGACTATAAACATGAGTGCCGAAAGCTCACTTTGCGGATAAATCGTCAGAATGAGCGGGTACTGGCAGCTCACCTCCTATTTGTTGAAAATAGAATCTAACATGGAGAGAAGCGACAGCACCACCTATACTTTAAAAACATAATCAAATTTGGTTGCCACGTGGTAGCGATATCGATTATTAATACACTGGCGCCACCTAGGTGTGAAAACATATTAAAACCAAGATGGCTTCCCCCAGCAATGTATAAACAAATGACAAACAAAAAATACTATGATGGCGGCCTCCAGCAATGTATANAAGATGGCTTCCCCCAGCAATGTATAAACAAATGACAAACAAAAAATACTATGATGGCGGCCTCCAGCAATGTATAAACAAACGACAAACGAAAAACCAAGGTGGCTACACACGATAGAATGAGTATTGGTAAGGAGTGGAGGGAGTGAGGGGGACCTCCAGAAATGTAAGTTTTTAAAATAAATTTTTAATGACAAACTTTTAAATAATAAATTTCTAATAATAATATTTTAAATTATACATTTTTAATAAAAATGACCTGCGGCATCGTCTGGCACGAATTCTACATGCGAGGAATTGTTAGGAAAGAAGAGTAATATGAAAACTCTTACACTTATGGATATAAAACAAGAAATACTGACTTAAGTGGCCAAGTTGACATTTAATTCGCAATGCAACGTCAAGGCATAGAACTATTTCTATTAATCCAGTGCCACCTTAACTGGGAGCTTGCATGCCAGTGTGTACTGTAATACATATGTAGTAAGAACAGTAATTATTTTTTCAAAGGTTTGTTTCGAAATTATTTACTTTACCGTGAACAGCCTATGCTTATTCTGTTCACAAATGTGATCAAACATGGATGCCGGACGAGTTTACGAGGAACATGTATATAACTAGCACTCGCGTGACAGAGGCCTGAGCCTCATGCTAGACTCTGCACAACTGTGAGACCTCACTTCACTTATTCCCTTGCACTTGTCACCAATGTAAGCTTCACCCTTAACGTGCACCGTATCTTATCTACCATACGCACATACATGACTTTAAATGAGCAGTGGTTCGGCACATAAGTGCTATGAAACATTTTCCTGTGCGTACATTTCTGAAATACAAAAATCACGGCTAAAGTGTAAGTACTTAATATATTTCAATGGGATTTGTATAATTGGCTATATAATTGAATTAACAACACAGTCATGTATATAAATGCTTGTATTGTTTTAGAATAAAATATGTTTACTCTTTTTCGAATAAAACATATAAAAACTAAAAAATTAGTACTTTTGCAAAAATAATTAAAAATTTAATGTGTAAATCTTTGTGATAACAAAATTTAAAAAATCCACTTTTAACATAATTTCATTTTTTAAAAGGTATTGTAAAAAGATTGTAAAAATGTTAATNCAAAATTTAAAAAACCCACTTTTAACATAATTTCATTTTTTAAAAGGTATTGTAAAAAGATTGTAAAAATGTTAAATGTTTTTTACTATCTATAAAATTAAATTTCAAATAGTTTTCGATAACATAATTCATAATTTTAAGATTATGATTTTATTATGTTTACTAGTTTTGGTAATATATCCGTTTTTTTTTTTTGCAAATAAATGGTAATTTTTAATACGAAACTTTCTCAACTATTGCTGTATATGATAGTTACCAGCATTAAATGTAACCCCATCAAAACATGTAAAATAGCTGAAGTTCTGTTCTTGATTGAATGTTTTGCAAATTCACGAACTGTGAAATCTTTCCATAACGCATATTTGTCTTTTCACGCTCCACTACGTAGCGAGAGAAAAGGCGTGAAGTTGCAGTTGCAAACGTACAAGTACGTGCGTCCCTGTTGCACGATAGGGGAAGTAAGATGAAAAGCGAGTACGTCAAAGTCTAATGAGGTGAACTAAAGCAGGGCCCTGATGGCAGAAGCAAGGGAATTCAATAACGGTGGAAACACGACTCAGCGGGGGAAACCAAGGGAAAGTGGAAAAACTGGTCAAGTTTCTTATTCGCGGAAAGCCCGCACCCGTATCAACCCTGCGTCGAGACACTAAACAAGCTCGCTAGAACAAGAAGTTTGAACTGATGACGTGGAACCCCGAGCATTAGAGCAATGTCGTGCTTGGCACTGCCTCACGAGTGCAATAGAACATCGCTTACCCGGCCTCCGTTACNCCGAGCATTAGAGCAATGTCGTGCTTGGCACTGCCTCACGAGTGCAATAGAACATCGCTTACCCGGCCTCCGTTACGATAACGTTATGAATTATTCTGATCACAGTGCAGCACATACAGTGCTTTAATAATTATTATATTATAAAGTAAACTCACTCTCTGAAGATTTATGTCTCTTCTGAAAATGCATACCGAAACAAATCTCTTTCAGATAATGAAATAAAGAATAATTGTGAAATATGGCCTTAACCTGAGTGCGCACGAATGAGGCGCCTTGTCCCTACGAGGCGGAGGAATAGTTTGAAAGTAGATCTTTAGCACGGCTTCAGAAATGTTGGGAGTAACCACGAATTGACTGAACAAGCCTGCAATGTGGACATTCCGGTCTTAATTCTTCAAAATTTCCTTTTTCCAGATAAATCATCTGAGGCGCGATATTACACTATGTTGGTGGCATTGTTTATCTTACCGTGGACATAGCAGTTTATGTTTTGTTGTTAACGCCTACGCTGAGATTAAAGGCTAGGAAATGCCTCGCTGTGCGTGGAATTACAAAATGTGATATCAAGAACTGAATTTGAACTACATGGTGTAGGTTTTAATGTTATATGATATTCCTCCACCTCATGCAAGCAAGTTTCACCGAATCTATAAAATTACACGAAAGGGACTACGAACCACATTCGTGCGTACTCACTTTATTCAAATTTCTTATAGGAACTATTCCTTACTAGGCATTACCAACACATAATTTTTCACTGTTTATTATTATTAATAATTATAAATGAAATATGTACTATAATTTATAGATAACATTTAAGTAAAAGTTAGGTTTAACAAAAAATAAGGTTCTTCTATGTAAGCATACGTATATAAAACGCCTGTGGTACAAGACATGTTTAGGAACCAACCAAACACAAATACTTCATAAATGGGTGATTTTTTAGAGGTTTGATTCGAAAGGTGTGAAAATACCGCGAATACACTACAGCATGGATACTCGCCTCAGTCACACACAGCACACGAATAGTTAGAAATAGTTCTTCAAACGCTGGTTCGTGACAGGGACTCGATAAATCTTGGTAAGAAAACCTCAACATATGACGTGTTTTTCCCCGTTTTTCCCTCGAAATTTCCCTCCCCCCCCCAAAAAAAGTCCAAATTACACTTTTTTCCAAAAAACTTCCCAAATTTCCCACAATTTTTTCAAAATTTTATTTATTCAAAATTCTTTTCAATGACTACACAATGTAGCGCAATGACTCATTTTTGGGCAATGAGGGGTTGAGGGTTTTTCTCATAGTCTACCCCTACCATACTTCATGCTCATGCATTCCATGCTAGAAGGTTTTCTCCTAATCTTTCCAAATTCGATTACCATTAAAGTCCTTCCTACTGTTAAACTNCATTCCATGCTAGAAGGTTTTCTCCTAATCTTTCCAAATTCGATTACCATTAAAGTCCTTCCTACTGTTAAACTTCACGCTCTCGCGTTCCATTCGTGTGCCGCAGTGACGCAACGGGTAGATGACACATTAAACGTCACGCTCATGTATTCCATTGGGGTGCCGCAGTGACGCAACGGATAGAGCGCATGTTAAAAACTTCACGCACTTGCATTCCAAGCTGGGAGGGTTATCTCAGAGTATTCCCAAATACGATATAAACTTCACGCTATCGCATTCGATTGCGGTGGGGCTCCGCAGTGACGCAACGGATGGAGCGCATGTTAAACGTCACGCTCTTGCATTCCAAGCTGGGAGGGTTATCTCAAAGTCTTCCCAAATACGATATAAATTTCACGCTCTCGCATTCCAATGCGGTGGGGCGTCGCAGTGATGCAACGGATATAGCGCTTGTTAAACATCACACTCTTGCATTCCAAGCTGGGAGGGTTATCTCAGAGTCTTCCCAAATGCGATATAAACTTCATGCTCTCGCATTGCATTGCTGCAGAGTGCCGCACTGACGCAATTGATAGAACACTCGAGAGGATTATCTCAGAGTCTTCCCAATTTCAAAATCAACAGGATGCTGCAGTGATGCAATGGATAGATGACATGTTCGAGAGAGTTATCTCAGAGTCTTCCCAATTTCATAATAGACAGGGTGCTGCAGCGACGCAACAGATAGACGACTCACTTCCCAGCGGCCATGACATAGCGCAGGCGACGGGGTGCCGCAGTGATGCAATGGATAGACGACTCGCTTCCCAGTGGTCATGACATAGCCCCAGGTGACTAGGTGCCACTGTGATGTAGTGAATAGACGACTCGCTTCCCAGTGGTATAATGTAAGATACGTTCGGCATATAGTAATTCTTTTGCNTGTGATGTAGTGAATAGACGACTCGCTTCCCAGTGGTATAATGTAAGATACGTTCGGCATATAGTAATTCTTTTGGATAAATATTTCTAGAATTCACGAGCTATACGCAGTCTTCTCACATGTACCTGACATTGACCTACCTCAAAGGAACATAGCTGTCAAAGTCACATGGTCAAAGGCGATGCACGTGTTTGTTTATATCTTAAATTTTACAGGACAAGCACTATTATAAAAATAAATATTTCTCACCAATTTTAATTTAAACCAACTGCATTCAATATTGGTTACAGAAAGGGACATCTCAAATCACTTGTTTACAAACCAGTGTTCTAACCTCAAATCCAATCCACGCCTTATTCGCTGTAAAAAAATGTAGTCATGCTGGCAGAAAAGCAGTTCACGGTTGGGACACGGAGATCGGTTGTGCGCAGTCCTCTACATCTGTCTACCTCATCTGTAGTGTATCGTGGTGGCAGGACACTGTCTGCTCTGAGTAGTCACATCTGCAGGCAGCAGGACACAGTTTGCTCTGAGCAGTGACATCTGCAGTAGCAGGACATAGTCTGCTCTGAGCAGTGACATCTCCAGGAAGCACGACCCAGTCTGCTTTGAGCAGTCACATCTCCAGGAAGCAGGACATAGTCTGCTCTGAACAGTGACATCTGCAGTAAGCAGGACACAGTCTGCTCTGAGCAGTGACATCTGCAGTAGCAGGACACAGTCTGCTCTGAGCAGTGACAGTTCCTCTAATCAGGACACAGTCTGCTCTGAGCAGTGACATCTCCAGGAAGCAGGACACAGTCTGCTCTGAGCAGTCACATCTCCAGGAAGCAGGACACAGTCTGCTCTGAGCAGTGACATCTGCAGTAGCAGGACATAGTCTGCTCTGAGCAGTGACATCTCCAGGAAGCACGACACAGTCTGCTTTGAGCAGTCACATCTCCAGGAAGCAGGACATAGTCTGCTCTGAACAGACCCATCTGCAGTAAGCAGGACACAGTCTGCTCTGAGCAGTGACATCTGCAGTAGCAGGACACAGTCTGCTCTGAGCAGTGACAGTTCCTCTAATCAGGACACAGTCTACTCTGAGCAGTGACATCTCCAGGAAGCAGGACACAGTCTGCTCTGAGCAGTCACATCTCCAGGAAGCAGGACACAGTCTGCTCTGAGCAGTGACATCTGCAGTAGCAGGACACAGTCTGCTCTGAGCAGTGACATCTGCAGTAGCAGGACACAGTCTGCTCTGAGCAGTGACAGTTCCTCTAATCAGGACACAGTCTGCTCTGAGCAGTGACATCTCCAGGAAGCAGGACACAGTCTGCTCTGAGCAGTTACATCTACAGGCAGCTGGGCTAGGTACCCGCAGCTCGCACTACGTGACCTGCATGCTGTCACGTGTGTAGCGTCACACCGCAGTAGCCTGCACGTACTCCTACACTGCCTTCACGGCAATCACTCTCAATTATTAAGTCTTCCAGACATAAGAAGAAATATACTCTTAGGCGCTAAAACGCACAAACTATCTGTTTCGAAGCGTACTAATTCGCCACATTTATACAACGCTCTGTCATATGTCGGGACCAATTCAAAGATATGTTTGGCGAAATTGACAGTAGCTGATGATGATACTACGGGGTATAGTCTCGACAAGGAATGATATATGTCACACATAACGTAATTCTCCTATTGGACGGTGTTTTCTGCCGTGTGAAATGCCCATAATTACATACGCTTCCTGTGCAAAGGCCAATTTAGCCTATTGTATGTATATCCGGGGTTTCTTTGCACGTGTAGAATCAAATTTTTCAATTATCACCAAATGTATGAGGTGCTTGGTTGTTTTTCTAAATATGCCACGTATCACAGCCATTTTATAATTGCGTTAACATAAAAGTATCTGATATTATATATTAAATTGAACATTTACTTATATTCTATGTATTTTAAAATTATATCGTTTTACATGTAATTAATACGAATAAAAATAAGAGGAAAAAAGATGTATTTTTTAGGGCCTAGAGTAAGAAATAGTTCTCATGCAAAATATTATAATGGCCATTATACACGATAAGTTTATTATTTCATTATCTGAAAGAGTTTGATATAAGGACCACATTAATGTGAATATATGTAGTCAAATGATTATAGTTCTCAAAACATAGCACCGAAAAGTAGAAAATTTCGGAACATGGCAGCCCAAGTTTTTATGCTCCTAATTAACTTTGCCAACGAAATCACATGTCATGGTATCTAAATAATATGCACAACTTATTAAGTATAATACCAACGATATTTAACAATCGGTACTCAAGTATTGGTATCCTGAATAAATTTTAAAATAGGTACTGATGTTTTTACCAACACATTTTTATTCGTCCAATAAAAACATAATTACCAATTTTAAAATAGATTCAGCATACCAGTAAAGTGAGAAATGAATGATGCCATTCTGTCACAATCGTTTTTTAGTTATCAGACTTCCGATACAGGCTATTAAATATTGCATAGATAGGCCTACGTGCAGCACAACTTTGTCTTTATTATGCAATGCTACCTCGCAACAAAGTCAGGAACGCCAGAAAGTGTTCATCGCACTGCAACGAGATGGCACACAAAGGAAGGTGGGGATCGAAATTCCTTTCGTTGTAAACAAGAGTTCCCCACGCAAATAGAGTGATAATAGAGAAAGAGAATGTTTTGTTACAGTATATTGTTTTACAGTTTCATGAGATTTGCATGTAATGCCATAGGGTCGATCTCAAATTGAAAAAAATTAAATAAACATAATGCAACCTAGACAAAACTATGGCCTAATAATAATGATTATTACGAAGCAATTGTCAAAATAATTATTTTACTATTGGAGTCCTTAAAGTTTGCAATTACTAGCTGATGTCCGTCGAAACTCCCTTGCCGAAACGTTAGACAAGATTGTGTTATTGATTTTGCAACAAAAATTCTTTAACGCGTGTTTTGCAGCGTTTTTAGTGAACACAATTCTCAACTAATTTATTTTTAATGAGATATTTACCAATACTCTTTGTAACTGGCTTCTTGACGTAAACCTCCCGTCTACCTAGATCTAATTTCCGCGTTTGAGGCCTAGAAGCGCGCAAGTGATAAGGGCGACACTGCCACGCGCATCAAGTGCGCCATCGTCGCTAAGCGCTAGGCACTGGAGAGTGCTAGGTGAACTTTCAGCGGTGACCTAAGGGCGCCGTACGTATACTATATATATAATATTGGTCATTATTAATGTAGCTATATTTACGAAAAGTGGTGATCAATAATATTGTTAANGTATACTATATATATAATATTGGTCATTATTAATGTAGCTATATTTACGAAAAGTGGTGATCAATAATATTGTTAAGTAGTAATTTTTATATTAGTATTGTAAACACTTTGTGGAAATTTATGTTAATAGGGGACAATTTTCTGAGTAAATAATAATATTATTATTTCAAGGGACGCTTTTTCAAGCACTAGGAACGCTAGATTCTGTACACCTCCCCACCCCCTACCATAACCTTCAACCTTGAAATTTTCCGTCGCCCCTAAGTGACCCTATCATTTAATTGGTGACAAGTCAGTACCATAGTTCAATACACGCTCTTGTCGTAATTTTGCCCGTGGCAGAGTAGTGTGTTTTAATATACATTGGTCTGAGAAAAACGTCCGTAGCAACGATTGAGAAGATCGAAATAAAATTTATAGTTTGCGTGATATCTTGAAAGTACCAATCCGTACTCGTTTAAGGTATGCTTTGTTTTCGAAGAGAGACATAGTCAGGGGCACGTTTAATAATTTTGTCAAAAACCCAGTATTTTAAAAACGACGCATAACAGTTCAAGTGCCAGGTTGGCGACCGCATTAATTCTTAACTTTGACCAAAGTTAAAGGCGCATTCCCACTTGTTATATGGGCCTCATTGTATGCAGTTGTGTGTATTGCAATTTTTTTAAAAACTATAGAATGTTTCAGTGCAAACTTATTTTTTCAGGACAGAGATGAAAGCCGATATTTCGTTGCCCATTCATAAATTTGGTTAATGAAAAATAACGTGGTCCTTGAAAAGTGTTAAGGTCAGCAAATATCTCTTTATGGTATTTATTATTCTTTAAACAATTCTGTACCTTTTCTGAACAGATTTCTGTGCTAAAGCCCTATATAGTCACCGCTTGTTATTCTGAGGAAACATAACACACACCGCCCTCGCACAGCTTCCTTACAGCCGGGTGTGACCTTGAGTGAGGGGTTTCATATTGTTTCCTAGGGATTCCTTGTAAGGGTGGCCCATCCCCGCCAGCTTTCTCCTATGGCATTTTCACAACAACGAGCATTGCATATTTTATATTATGATTTATTTATCGATACGACATTCCTTCATTTCCTGAAGTAGGTATTGCTGAACTACTTTAACTAGTATTATTTATGTAATAGCCCGCGAGGGAAATACATTATTTCATCTGTCAGTTACTGTTTAAAAATTAATGAAAATCTGGTGACTCTAACAGATGGATTAAATTTGAGAAGCTATCATTTATGTTGTGCCATGCGAAATTTTAATTACAAATTTGAAAGGCAAATTATGGGGGGAAAAAAAGTATAGATAAAAATGGCGTGGACAGATTCCTTTTAACACCGTTTATATCGCCAGAACATGCACGTAATTTAGCTAATTTTTTAACTCCTGCATTCGTATTTTTTTTTTTACGTGTCTAGCCGAAGACAGTCGCGTTTATTTGGCACCCCTGCACCAAGGCCCTGTCTGGGTAATTCCCTTTGATTTTCTTTGCTCTCCTCTTTATTTCATTTGCTCTTTGACTTGCTTTTGGGACCTCGTAACTTTATGTTTCCCGGTTTCAGGCAGTCTCTTTTATCATTTTCATTTTCTTTGTTTCGCATTCCCATCACCTCCTTGGAGGATTACACGGTAAAAAATTTCCGAGCTTGTTAAAACCAATATTTTGGAAACAAGTTGCCAAAGATTTTCTTGTAACTCTGCAATCGAAATATCGCATATTTACAAAACATTGTTTCAGAAAACACACCTGGTTATTATGTATATCAACATTTATAATAAACTTGAATAATTACAACACTTGCTTGTTAAAACTCAACATTGGTTTTACGCATTCGACACTAAAATGTTGTGAAATGTATTCCCATTTATTTGTAGTGTTATAAAAATATCTCCTTCATATAGTTTTCAAGGAATTCCTCGTACAAATAAAAAAAAATACCGTGAAAACCATCTACCCTTTGTTTACTTTTTTTTTTGAACTCGTATGATGATGCGCTACTGTGATTGCAGTTCGCAAGTGGTCACAGCTGTTTGCAAGTTGTCTTCTCGCCTGATGGGAACGTTAGCAGTTGCGTAACCTCGCACGCAGGCACTCTGTTGTGTGTTCCGAATCCTTTATTGCCGTCTGTTGACCCGAACGTATGCGCAGTTAGCGAACACGCGGGCGACGCTAACATACGTAGGAGCCGTGCAACAAGAGGAAACTGCCTGAATGCAAGTCGTTGTGGACGTTGTAGTTAGCGCATTGCCTTGCTATCGTGGGTGCTTTCCGAAACCATCGGCGAGCGAAGGCAGCTGTTATTTACATCGCTCCCGCACAGCACGCTAGCACTGTCGATATCACTGCGACCATCCACACGAGATTGTTGTTACCACCTGCGGAACAAAGCGTTAATTTCTGAGCGAAACAGTTGCCGTTTGCACTCGTGCACCTGTGTTTACATCTCGTTATGAAGACTGCGGAATTACGGATACCTGTGTACCGAGTTCACGAAAGCCGGCTATACCTTGACTTGGGTTTTCCAGTGAGACCTATCATGATCGTTTTACGTGACAATAGCACGTACGTTCACGCAAAGGAAGGCTTGTCGCCGTCACGCTTATGCATGATACTCCGCACTATGTGATNGACAATAGCACGTACGTTCACGCAAAGGAAGGCTTGTCGCCGTCACGCTTATGCATGATACTCCGCACTATGTGATCTTGCGAACCAATCACAATAGGGACGAAGTTGTGTCATCTTTGCGTTTCATGTTTTTGTTTTTATTTTCACGATGTCGTCTGCTCACGTTATAACCTACCGGATATATAATTTTCGCCTGGGAAGGAGGACAAAAAATAAAGAAAAGTAAGGTTAAAATCATTTTGTTTTTCCATATTTGCGGAATTTTTATATTGTTACAGTTTATTATGTTTCTCAGAAGTATNAGGTTAAAATCATTTTGTTTTTCCATATTTGCGGAATTTTTATATTGTTACAGTTTATTATGTTTCTCAGAAGTATTTTTTATATTGAAGAGATGTCAAACCTTAATTAATGTATAAAATGACCGATTATGTGCGAGATACAGTTTTTTTCGATTACAAATGAAAGTAATGCAAACATAAAAATAAAATAATAATTTTCCTTATAGTCGAAAATGAAAACTTTTCGTATTAGTTGGCCGTAAATAATTTTTCCTTCATGAATTAATTATTACGCACGTCACGCGATTTGCAAGAGTCAACAGGTAACAATTGTTTAAGCTGTACACGGTAAAATGAGTGAAAGCCCTGCCTAAGATCTACTTGTATGCACGTTGTGTATTCTTCTGACATATGTCAAATTGACGTTGCTGTGGGCCTTATAACTTATCATTAGTCGGTCAAGTGAAACTCCAGTTATTAGGAAAGTTATAAATATTTGGCAACTGTGCTTGTTCTTAAATTTCCAATAACTAAAAAACCGAACGAAAAATAAATAATTTCAGTATTCACAAATGTTTACAGTAACTTTCAATTGAACATTACGACATGGACCTACGTTCCGTTTGTCGTTACCAACTTTACTGGTCGCATGCCAGCCAGTGTGCGCTCGTTCAAATATATGCAGGTAAGGGCAGTGACATTTTTAAAAAGTTGATTTCAAAAGTACTCACTTTATCGTGAACAGCCTTGAGAAATATTAAAAAAAATATTGTGAAGTACACTGGGCTCGCTAGAATACTAGCGAGCCCAGTGTTCTTTGCTGTCGATCTGCTGTACGAAGAAAATACAGCTCCTGATTTCTGTTATCTGTGGTAAAATATAAATGGTTGTTAAGAAAAGCTTGGTGGCGACTATTCATATAGATATTCGGTTAAGTTATCAATTTGAATTATTAATTCAGGAAGGAATGGAAGGAATTTATATCATAATATTAAACGGTATTTTATGCTGTTAAATAGTTCAGTTTATATTTGTTACCCATACAGGGCTCTGTTAGTATAAATGTTAATATGGCATGGCAGAGAGTGTACGTTAGTGATGTAGATTAAGTTTTCCGCTGAAGACCACTGGAGGAAAATTGATAGAAATATCACTTATTAAATGTCTTAGGCTATCGTAGTTGATAATATTAACTATTTCATTCGCTGTGTTTTGTATCTGAGACGTAGCACAGAATGACTCTTTGTTGGTTTGCGCTATGTACAGAAGAAAAGTCCCTCACTTCTGACAATTATCATTAGTTGTTGAATTTTCATTCTGTTGTCTCGTTAACACCTGCTGCTAATAACATGGAGCACTAACTAATTGTTATTAGCCACGATGTATCACAGATTGTTATAACGAGAGTTTTCAAGTACTAAACAAATATTTTGTTCTTCACAACGCCTAAAATGATATATTTATCTGTTACTGGAAACCTTAAAACGAAGCACGTTAGGTTCAGCATATCAGTTTTCAAAGCTTCTAATACAAAAAAAAAACGAGTTATTCTTTACTCTTTGCGTGTTTACCTGTAATGAAACGCATTCTAAAAGCCCAGCACTCGCATCTCGCTTTCATGAGCAGTTACTCTGGAAAGGAAATTGTTCGCAGTAATTTTGAAATGTCTTTTACGACTGNTCGCATCTCGCTTTCATGAGCAGTTACTCTGGAAAGGAAATTGTTCGCAGTAATTTTGAAATGTCTTTTACGACTACTGTAAAGGCGGAAGTGATACCGATCTCCCGATAAATTCGACCTTATCGGTACTTACAGCTCACAAAAGCAGATGGCGAATCTTCCTCATCCTTCTAATACGCAGTAAAATATTTTTGTCCGTTTTACAATCAATTCCTTAAAAAATAGTACCCAATTTTTTTGTACCATATAAGTAAATTAATCTTTGTTTACAAAACTGACCTATATTAAACATACTAAATTAATAATATATCGCCATGTCTTTAAGGCCCGGCTTCACATAGTAAACATAAATTCTTCATTTTCGTGTCATAATTTCAGTTTCAGAGATATTATTGGAAACGTTTGATTATAGAAAATTTACAATTTACTAGTTGTTTAATACTTTTGTATCTAATTTTCACTGTGTTTTATTTACTGCTTGCAAAAAGGCAGGACTTTGTTGATAAAACATACATATATTCCTAACGTTGTACACCAAGCAGATAACACACCATTAAAATCACGTACAAAAATATTAAACAACTCCCGAAATGAACATTTCTTATAATCGTACATAGCCAGTACCTAATAAGAAATTCTGACGCCAAAACGAAGAATTTCTGCAAAAGAAGTGAAGCAGAGCCTTAATGAAAATGAATTAGCTAGTGCTTACCTGCTAACACAAACATTACATGTATGTTTTCACATTACAATTTGTTGTAAACTTTCTTATAGTATATTTAAAGTATTAAAACAATTATATAGGCATCTAGTTGAATGAATTTGTTTATATACAAACATGTTTTACTGTGTATGGCCTCTGAATGCACAGCCAATTGCGAGTCGAGTGTAATTACTATCTTCCATTAGTGTATTGTTCAGGAAAAAATAATACATTTCCGATAAATATAGTATTTTCGTTTTCGTCGTCTGCTCGAACTCAGTGGAGTACTACGCCTCTGTTGAGATGAAATGCTATTGGTTCGGGGTAGCCCACAAGCTTGTACGTGCCGCGCACGGTCGACTGGGCAACATGAATCTGTTGTGGTTTACCCGTTGCCTTCCGCATTCACCACTTGAAGAATTACTTTGGGTTTTTGCCAGGTGGAAGACAGCAGTGCTACCAACTTCACCACAGAGTGAGTCGGCTACTGTGCACACTGCAGCCAACAAAAAGATATGCCGGCACAGATAATCGCACCTGAGTACACTGAGACAAATGATGGTTGTAGGAGCCATCTAGATTATTAATATAGGCGCTGTCATCTGATGGGACGCAGGTACCTTCTGAATATTGCTAACATATATAGGAATACCAGCAGAACTGTTAGTTGTATTCCTGAATGTGAATGTACTTGCTACTAAACTGTACATATCGTTGCTACAGCACAGCACTACGTCCCTATTACGAAATGCATAGTACCTCAACACAACTTCAACAATGTTTGACTTGGGGCCACAGCCATCAGAATTGTAACAACCTAATAGCACGTTCTGTTGATAGTAGCGAACAGTTCTGTATTGAAGCTAGAAGAAACAGAATATATCCTGTCAGGTTATTACAATAGTAGTTGTTGTTGAAACAACACAAAGATTGTTGAAATTGATTTGCGTGAGATAATATGTATCTGTTTTGTGGTATGAACGTAGTGTTCTTAATAGGTAAATATCAACACACCTATTTTATATCTGTTTTCATTCATATTAAATAGATATACTTTGTGGATAAGTAAAGGTTTACTGTAACCAGAAATGAGATGCTTTTACGTTAACAGAAGCACAAAAATTCTTATGGTGCATGATATATATATATGTATTTAGGAAACAATCACAAATGCCAATGAATTATGTTCATCTTAACAATACCTTTGTATGATGCTCACGATTATTTGAACGCTTTTGAAATCAACCTCTGAAAAAGTCACTGCCCCTATCTGCATATATTGTAACGGACACGCAGACGGGCAATAAGAACGCATGTGCATTCGCCTAGTAATAAATAGTTCTTATGCACATATTATTACAGCGAGTGCGCACGAATGCGGCGCGTTGTGCCTTTGGTGTCATTTTCTAGACTTAGTTAAGCTTTGTTTGCGCGAGGCGGAGGAATAGCCCGAAGGTGGAATTCTGCATATCTGACATTTAAATATTTTGCAAAACACGTGCTTGTAATATTTAGTTTCATAACGTATTGTTGATTGCGTTTATAATATTTAAAGACTTTGTAAAATAATTTTGGTTTTTTTTTTGTGCCGTCATTCTTGAAATATTAGACTACAATGCCTACTCTGAAGAACATGATAGAGCTAAAAATACTACAATCATATTACGTTTTAGTAAATATTTTATATGTATAATCCAGAAAAAATTGTTATCTCTGCTGATTATAGTATACTAGAAGTGATCATGTATAACGGAAGTGGCTAATGACCACAATATCTTTATCGATAAATAATTGTAAAAATGTAAAACTTTGTGTTTAATCAACTCTTTATCATAGTGTTCCTCTCTGTACGACACGCAATAGGTGTATCAAACCCGCAGAGTTAGCAAGCTAACGGGGCTTTCCGAGTTTTTAATTTAGTATTATAAAAATTGTTAATTAACAAAATGTTGCAACATCTTAATTATTTGACGAATTTGCAGGGGAATATGGGAATATAAATCCTGAAGCTGGAGTTCCGAAATGAAGTTTGGGAGGAGCGCTTAAGGGCGTTGGCCATGGATAATTCTGTTATTTTATATTTGCACCATACATTGTTGAACTTGTAGACATTATCTGTGACTACCATTTTGTAAACACATTCTTAAAATTCAGTAAAAAAATAATAATTTGCAATGATTGANTTGCAACATCTTAATTATTTGACGAATTTGCAGGGGAATATGGGAATATAAATCCTGAAGCTGGAGTTCCGAAATTAAGTTTGGGAGGAGCGCTTAAGGGCGTTGGCCATGGATAATTCTGTTATTTTATATTTGCACCATAAATTGTTGAACTTGCAGACATTATCTGTGACTACCATTTTGTAAACACATTCTTAAAATTCAGTAAAAAAATAATAATTTGCAATGCTTGAAAAATAATTTGTTTAGTTGTCTGTGCAATAATTATGTTTTATGGTTTTCAATTTTTATTTTTCTAACAGTAGACGCTGTGAATATAATTTTACTTTTGAGGGGCCACTTTACTCTGCTCCCACCTATATGAAATTTATTTTCAGTCAATATTTCCTTTTAAATCTTTTAATAGTAATAAATATAAAGAGGGCGGGTAGGAAAATTGAACCACACACACACACACAGACGTAATGAATATTTATTTTGGTTTAGGTTTTATTTTTAACTCAAAGCCGAATTTGTTCTCTAGGAAATGGTTATAAATAGGCATTTTCCATACACCAGACATTAAATACTAAATTCATCTCAGACTCAGTAATCGCGCACTAAGATTCATATACTGTGGTATTATTAACTTTTTAATCTGCAAACAATAGTTACACCCTTATTGGCAGTTTCGTAGCATATGCCAACTACATTATTTTACGCTAGTATATGTAACGTTTAATGAGTACTTATTAAATTTGTATGTTAAGATTTCAGAACTGAGCTCCTTTTACTCCTAAAAGAATTTCAATAGTTTTTTTGTTCGATACATTTGACGTTCAGCGATGTACTCCGCGAACAATATAAACATTCAAGNAAGAATTTCAATAGTTTTTTTGTTCGATACATTTGACGTTCAGCGATGTACTCCGCGAACAATATAAACATTCAACCGTGGTTATCGTCGTATCGCGAAATGGAATCTGCGAACGTAATGAGGTGACGAGATGCTCAGCCATATGTAGGAAATGAAATTGCTCTACCAAACACACACGCTACGAGTTTCGACGACAGAATCTATTGAAACAATGATATGGTTTCGTGTACGCTTATCAGCACGGTGATGTGACNGCTACGAGTTTCGACGACAGAATCTATTGAAACAATGATATGGTTTCGTGTACGCTTATCAGCACGGTGATGTGACAGCGATGGTTGAAATAATAACTGTAAAAACATAACAGTCACGATACTGAACAGAGTTACCAAAGAAAATCAATGTTATGCTTCAGTTGAGTTTGTTTCTACATTAGCTTGCCTTTCTCACTACCTTCATAAACTCGGTTTTCGTGCGCTGGAAGTCGCAGAGTAGTTTGTTTGGAACCTGTAACACAATTAAAAAAGAGAGTTACTTGGCATAAATGTCATTAAGTCAGAAAATGTTTGTATGAACTGTTATTTTAAGGTTTTGTAAATTAAGATAATCACGCTAAATGACAGTATGATTCAACGCTGAACTTTAAACCAACTATAAAGAATGTAACCTAACATACTACAAACTTTGGTAGTTGATTCCTAAAAAAAAAAAAGCAGGTATACATATTTCCTCCCTATTTACGGATGAGCAATTACCTACTGCCGTTTGTTGGTAGAGTGCAGTTCCACTCCGTATATGTACGCAGATATAGGCTATTTACGGTAAAGTGAGCACTTTTAAATGTCCTCTCATTTCGAATAATAGCCAATAAGTATATATTATTTTGGCTCTAGGCATTAACTTCTGAGTGCGTTGGAATATACACACTGTGTTTATTACTAACATAGCAATATTTATTTTAAAATGTGGTTAAAGAATAAAAAATGGCTGAAAGGAAAAAGTAACTAGGACTTGAAAAGTGCTTACTTTACCGTGAACAACATATACGTAAAGACATGCTGTACATTGCTTAGCAAAATATTACGTATGAAACATCTGTAAATTCTCTAGCACTTACGGTATGAAGACACTTTCACGGGTTTAAATAGAGCGTGTGAAATAAGTCGCAATACACATCCAATCTTGGAAGTAGATGTACATGCCAAAATTAATTACTTATTCTTACCGCACCGTACTAGAATTTTTGCAACGCAAATAAAGTGTATTGCAATAGCAAGAAATGTATTCAGTAAAGTGTCCTGGCGATATTTAAATACCGCATGTCTTAATACAGTCGTTCAATAACACCGTCTATAAATACTCATNGTAAAGTGTCCTGGCGATATTTAAATACCGCATGTCTTAATACAGTCGTTCAATAACACCGTCTATAAATACTCAGTGAGATTTATTTTTGTCGAACTCCCATTTGTAAAAAGGATGAGGGGGGAGAGATTATGGTTGGAAGGTAAAATTACTCTAATTTCGTCATACGTTGCGACGACGACGGAATAAAGAGCGGAAATAAAGCGAATACCAATATTATCTGAAAATTCTTTCACAACAAAGTTATAATTTCATACAGGCGGAATTACTTTTCTGCGCTTTGAGCTTTCAACTTTATTGAAATATCATGGTGCCCCGGTTGTCGTGCGATCACACACCAACCTAACACCATTGCATTGATTTCAAGAAGTGTCAAAGACCTATGTGTTTCACATTCGAGAGGCGCTAATACCCGCTTTTGATATATGGTAGTCATCTATTTATTCCAATTATTTTTTCTGATAATGCCAATATAAGTAGCAATTTCTCTCGAAAATTTTGGGAATTTGGGAACTTTTTATACGTAACTATAACTGTACGCCTTGACTGCAATAAGCTTCTACCTTACATTGAAAGCCACACATGTTGAAATTTGGTTGTCATGAATTTATGAAACAGTGCAATCGCGTAACCATAGCGATCCGGTTCTCTCACCAGTAGACCCGCGGCCGTATTTGACTTCAAGAAAGTAGAAAACAATACGGACGATTCTCTCACCAGTAGACCCGCGGCTGTATTTGACTTCAAGAAAGTAGAAAACAATACGGACGATTCTCTCAGCAGCAGACCCGCGGTCGTATTTAACTTCAAGAAAGTAGGAAACAATATGGATGGTTATCTCACCAGTAGACCCGCGGCCATATTTTACTTCAAGAAAGTAGAAAATAATACTGATGATTCGCACGAATGTTAAACTTCTACGGTGAACTGCGAGTTTACCCGCGACTGCGTTCTAAAAGTTCGCAAATACACCAAAACTTCGTACACGCGCACGGCTCCAAATTTTCTTGAAGCCCTACTAAAGTTCTTCCCTTTACGCTATTTCTCCGACTCATGCAAACAAAGCTCAACAAAGTCTAGAAAATTACATCCAGGAAACAACACACCGCACTCACTTGAATAATATTTGCATAAGAACTTTTTTTTTCATAGGTATTAACAACACACCTTTTTTCTATCCGTTTTATTCATATTATTTTTAAATGAAATATAATTTTTAGGTAAGTAAACGTTTACTTTAACCAGAAATGAGATACATTAAGTTAACAGAAGTACAAAAATGCTTGTGGTACATTATATATATTTAGGAAAAAACCAAAAATATATATGGCGAGATCTTTCAAAGGTTTGATTCAAAATGTGAGAAGAGATTATTAATAGATGTGATACGTCAATACATCCAGTGTATCATCCTCACATTTGTCATTTTCCTAGAGAAATTTCCAACTTTCTACATTCGAAGTTATATGTTTGCAACTTGATATTTATGGGTTACAGACTTTCATTACAGTGCAGCAAGTTTACCAAAAGTAATTTATACATCATACGGTTCTTTGCTTCTGCATCATAAGGTCTCATTTAAAGAGGCGGCGATGAAATATATGCTCATCTAAACAATTGATTTATATGAAGATTATGTTTATTAGAGCACTTTTGAAATCAACCTCTGAAAAATGTCACTGCCCCCATCTGCGTATATTTTGCCGGACATACAGAATGGCAAGCGCCCAGTTAAGTTGGTAACGTTGAGGTCGGAGAGAGAGTAGTTCTATGTCTTCATGATGATAAGGTAAATATTTTTAATACTGGAATGAGTTAATTTGCTTTCTGTTTTTTGATGCACATGAAAATTAATTTTTTCAGTACCATTGCAATGCTCATTTTACATACTGTGAAAGAACACACAATGGGCATACAAGTCAATATTAAGCAGGAATTTCAAAATTGATTTTTTTTACTGTAAACGTCTTATACTTCGATAAGCTCGAATACCTGCTACGAAGTATTACAATTGTTTTAGTATATAAAATCTGACAATACCAACATAAATCGCACATTTTTACACCTCGAATATTATGGGAGTTTTACAAGTAATTATTGTTTGATGTTTTGAATGCAACAAGCCTCTACATTACAATGACATTTTAAAAATGTCACAGATTTCGAACTATGATCGTCATGGAATTTATGAAGTAGTTAAATATAAATTTGTTCTGATTACATTTTAAATCTAAATATCACTACGGTACCGGTAGGAATGACTGGAATACCTACTGCCCCCGAGAGACCATAAATGCCCACCCACAATACCATACAGTGGCTGGCTATAAGGAATGTCTGGAATACCAACTGCTCCCACGAGACCATAGATGCCACCCACAACACAATACAGAAGCTGCCTAGCAGGAACGTCTAGAATACCTACTGCCACCGCGACAAATAGCTGCCTCCCACAACACAATACAGTATCTTGCTAGCAGGAACGTCTGGAATACCTACTGCCCCGCGAGATAATAGATGCCACCCACAACACAATACAGTATCCTGCTAGCAGGAACGTCTGGAATACCTACCACCCCCGAGAGACCATAAATGGCACCCATAACACAATACAGAAGCTGCCTAGCAGGAACGTCTAGAATACCTACTGTCCCCGCGACAAATAGCTGCCTCCCACAACACAATACAGTATCTTGCTAGCAGGAACGTCTGGACTACCTACTGCCCCGCGAGATAATAGATGCCACCCACAACATAATACAGTATCATGCTAGCAGAAACGTCTGGAATACCTACCACCCCCGAGAGACCATAAATGTCACCCACAACACAATACAGTATCTTGCTAGCAGGAACGTCTGGACTACCTACTGCTCCGCGCCGCGAGATAATAGATGCCACCCACAACATAATACAGTATCATGCTAGCAGAAACGTCTGGAATACCTACCACCCCCGAGAGACCATAAATGTCACCCACAACACAATACAGTACAGTAGCTTGCTAGCAGGAACGTCTGGAATACCTACCGCCCCCGAGAGACCATAAATGGCACCCACAACACAATACAGTACAGTAGCTTGCTAGCAGGAACGTCTGGAATGGGTACTGACCTTTCGAAACCGCAGACGCCACCCGCTGCACCGGTTTAATATACTGGCCACCCACGGTTTTGCATTGACGCTTTAATATTTTTCTAGCAAATTCTCCCACGACTTGGACGAATTGTGTTTAGTAAGAGGTGTCTGTAACGTTGCGGGAGTTAACGTACAGTAGAAAGAAGCGCTCCTGGTATGACCTTTTAATAGGCGGCCACCAGGAGGGGAGGTTTGGTGAGGAAAGCGCTGGTTCCACCGGGAACTTTTGTAACGTTGAAATAACGATCTTTCGCTTTAATAATTCGGGTTGACCTGGCAGTTGATCAGGGTTAGATATTGGGGAAGGTGCCATAAAGAAGAAGATAATAATCCTATGTTTCTGATTGCATCTTTGGGAGGTTACCCAATACTTCTCACATTCTAAAACTTGTTTTGAATCCCGTTGTATACGTCCGTGGTATGTATCCAAGCAGAATTTGCTACTGGTCCATCAAGATAACCTTTAGGCTGGATATCTAAAGAATTAGCCTCGATTACTGCAAGAAAGATACGGGAGAGAATTTGATCTTTAGATAACTGATTTCAGAAGCCTAGGGTTCACAATTTTTATAAGCAATATTCCTTTAGGCTTAATGCTCGTAAGACTAAGCACTCGTTAGAAGCAACGTGTAGCAAGTAATTTAAGGAATATGGCGGTATTTTAGGTTAAATTCCTGTAGGAAAACATATGTTATGCAAAAAACTTTTAGTCTAAACATCTTGACTGTAAGCTGTTGTAGACAAAACCATTTTACACCAAAAATAATTTTACATTTAATGCCTTTAAGGTGAAACGCTTAGATGACTAAACGATTTTAGGCTAAAGGCTAATAGTGAAACGCCCATTGATCTAAATGCTTGTCAGGCTAAACGACGTTGGTTAAACTTTTCTATGCGGAACGACTTTAAGGTGAAACAACCTCCTAAAATTTCTGAAGTTATCCCCGTAAGATTACGTTTAAATGCCTGCAGGTTCGGGAGGGTATTTTTTCTTCCAAAATGTTTTTTTCAGAGGTCTGTGCTCAACTACCTAACACGAATCTGAGTAGAGCAAGTATTTTACACTTGTCCGTTAAAATGAAAGTAGAGAAAATATAAAAAAGTTTTATATGAATATATTTTGAGACAATAATGTAAGAAAATATATGTAAGATTCTGTGTACGAAATGCCTGTCCTAGCCTAGTTGTTTTGCTGGCCAAACCCTTTCAGTCTTTAAAAATGTTGGTTTACTATAGTTTTAGTATCTCAGTAACTTTTTAAAATTAGGAATTTTTTTACAACTATGAGATCCTATATAGTTTGGGATAGAAAGCGTTGTCTGTACTGTGGTCTCATAAGGCTGCTTCGATACACTCTTAGATTACATTTATTGTTTGTGACAAGAAGGTTCTACATATACTTTTAATATTCCGGTTGTCATTTCAAGAGCAATCTTTATCCTTTGATAAGTATGCTACATTATTACGTTAGGAAAACAGGTTGTGTAAACTCGTTACATTAATAATAGTAAGTATGACAACAAAACGGGAAAAAAAGTTTTAAACTTTAATAATATGTCGCAGAATCATCACGCCGAAAATAATTTATTCTCTGAAATGTAATATATAGTCGAGAGTTTTGTGAATTATTAGCTGTTCCAGGAGGGAGGGTGGAACGAAGAAATGCATTTGGACTCATGCAACTTGAAAATTCACTGGACTGTGACTACTAGATGCAAGTGTTCAACTTTTTAATCAGTGACTGTAAATAAAGTAGACTTTTTTGACAAGAATTCAAATTGTTTAAAACGTGACGAGCATCGTGTTTTTTCTAACTCACACTTGCGAAATTATACCGTAGCGACGCAAGGAGACCGTATTATCAGTTCACTATTAAATGAAAACTTCTGAAACCCCTGTTAAATTCATTTTTCTGTCTGTTGCGTGTTCTTCGGTCAACGTGAACTTTAACGTAGCCGTAGACGTAACAACCATTCCCCACATACTGCAGAGGCAGTATACATTCCAGACTATCCTGACAGCATGTCGCTACGGTGTTGTAGGAATTGCGTTCATAGTCTGGCAGGTCTATCCAGAATCTATTGAAAACTTGCTATTACGATCTTCTAAGTCGCATCCACGTTCATAAAATTAATCTTATGCTCATTTCTCCAAAATTTGGCGACTCATTCAAAACTCTTTCGTTCGTTTCAGTAGTGAAGAGGTATGGGC
Organism: Clitarchus hookeri; assembly: GCA_002778355.1. NCBI lineage: Eukaryota > Metazoa > Arthropoda > Insecta > Phasmatodea > Phasmatidae > Clitarchus > Clitarchus hookeri. Next base: position 189,028 of record NQII01004538.1, read on the forward strand.
GGCTGTTAACATCAGGGTCTCGATAGCCGATGAGGGTTAAGCTAGGACAGTTTGGAGCAGCGTCGGAATACAAAGGCGAGGGAAACAGGAGAACCCCGAGAAAACCCGCCGACCAGCGACATCGTCCAGTACGATTCCCAAGGGCGAAAATCCGAGAGCGACCCCGCCGGGAATCCAAATCGTAAAGCGCTATAGCCGCTATGCCACCGCGGCCTCTTTGTTTCTGTAATTTCGTTGGTTGCAGTTGTCAAAAATTCGTTCAAAACGCTGATATATTCCAAAGACCAAGCATAATATTTAAGTTTGGTCTCTTATGATAGAGCGGTTTATGTAAGACACATTTACAAAAGTTAGAAAATAGCACTAGCGATTTAAAGTCACCAAATTCATAATTGCGGCATCTGTCCTACGCTGCTTTCAAACTCATTCTGCAGGAGATCGATATCATAAATTGTCAATTTTGTATTTTGTTCGTAGTTAGGCGCACATACGAGACTCAAGTGAAACTATTTGCCTAAATCAGTACGTAATAGGTTTCTTATCGATATGAAATATTTTTCGTGCTGTTACAAATGTTTGTTCTTATTTTAATATTTAACTGCATGGTATATAAAATAAAACTGAAAGAGACTTTATAATCAATTGCATTGAAATATGCAGACTTTTCCTTTTTCTACCGAGGGAAAACATTTGGGAAACATTTTAAGCAGCGCACTTTAGTCGATTTAATGTTTTTAAATTTAGACAATCTGACTGGCTGCAATAACTTGCTATGAAATGTTGTAATTATTTTGCCTGCCCGCTGGTTTTAAGTTCTAAAAATTTTTATTTTCAATTTTAGCGAAAAAAATTATTTAAAATTAAAGTGAACAATATATTAATTTTGGTAAAATATCTTTGTGTATTTTAATAAAATAAAATGTGACATTTAAAGATTTTTTTATATAGTTTTATTGCTTGATATGAAAATCCTCATCATTCTAATGGATAAACTTAAAATATTTTATATACTTTTCAATGATATAACTTGTTGAGGCGAAAATAGTAACATTGACATTCCCCAAAAATATACGAAGCACTTTCAACAACTGGAACACGCCCTAAGATTCCACGTACTTTAGTGTGATTCAGCGTCGTCGGTGCAGAGAGGCTGGCCAGTTCACGATCGAGGCTGGGAATACAGCTGCAGAACTACTCTGCATCACGCAATGTTTCTTGCACTTCACACAAGCGCACCACTTTAGTGAAATGCCCCTGGCGATTACAGGATGACAGTCGTGACAGCGATCTTGCTTTATAGTCCGGTCAGAGACCAGTTGAGGTGGGTGAAGTTGAGAAGCGACGCCCATTCAAGCTCTCCGTGTAATGTGGCATCACTCACGGTCCTCACAGAGGCTCTCAGCTGCCATGTCATGCTGGTTCACAGCTGCACGTGGAGGCTGTGTTGTTCGCAAACAAATCCGTGTTCCGCCTGACTGGTTGACTGGTACCTGCGTGTGTGGATATGCCAGAAAGAACTACTTGGGAGACACTGTGCCCATGGGCGTCAGAGTGAGTGAAGAGATTTGGACGACTCTTAACACCGAGGTGTTGAGTGTCGATGAGGGTGAAGCGAGGTGAGTATGGAGCAGCGCCTGGATGACAGAGTGGGCAAAACGGGAGATCCCCGAGAAAACCCACCGTCTGGCACAATTCCCACATGTGATAAACTGAGAGCGACCCCACCGGTAATCAAACCCGGTTCGCCTACGTATGGGCGTTAGAAAAAAGGGGGAAGCAATAAGGGCACTTGCTCCCCCCCCCTTGCAAATTGGATTTTATGTATGAAATGTGAGATCTTCATTACAACAATATTTATGTATCTTACTTAGGTGTTCGAAATAATCTTCGACTTTAATAGATCGACTTGGGACTGAACTGGACTGAGTTCTTCATGTTTTACCATAATTTTGTTTTAATATTTGTTTTTTCTCTTGTATTTAATTGCATATTTAATTTGTAAATTGCACGTTGTTAAAAATAAACAACCTTATTAATATGACATGTCACGGATGTGTGTTGCATTTATTTTGCGTAACATCCGGTTATTTATCTCCCACATCTCTGAAGGAAACTTACTATAGCTCCTAGGGCCTCGATTTGGAAAAATGCTGGTGACGTCCATAACTGTGCCCCGACCAGATATATTTATTGGTGCTTCCATAACCGAGATACGGCCGACCGCCGCGGGTACTCTCTGTCTAACACGATTGTCGGCCACGTAAGTGGTCCTTAATGTGGCACAATCGTGCTCCTTTGACATCCTTCCGTGGTTCTCCGAGACCCCCACATTCTGATGCACCCGTGGTCCGGAAAGGGTGCGCTATCCTAAGACTTTTATTTTCCTCGCCTTCACTTGCTGTCAACATCAATGCTGGAGTTGTTTCGCCATTCAGTGCGTTGAAACTTCTCTGGCCTGCTTCGCTTTGGAGCCGAAACCTTCTAAGAAAATATATATCGTTCTGCACATAGCTTATCTGCGGAAGTCCGCTTCGGCAATACAGGAATTGTAGCGGCCCGGGATACCTCGATACATGACCGCCCAATTCGTCGTCGTTGAATGTCCTCGAGCAAATTCACCTCAGGATTTCACGTAAGCTGTATCTCTCTGGCATAGAAGCCACCAAGAGCAGATGCATTGTACCAATATTTGAGATAGTGGGTCCTCGAAGTGAAGTTTTTTATATACCCTACACAGTAAAATTAGGAGTGTAACCTGCTTCGAATATAACGCTCTGTTTATAGATTCACACTATGTCACCAGCATTAGCTTCACACTTACGGAGGTCCTTCTTCTTCGGTATGGCATACACAGCCTAAAGCAGGGAGACATTCTATATGTTTTCGGGCTTCACATGAATGGTAGATTGATTTATACAGTTATATTGTCAAGTGAGATTGGGCAAAATGACTATCTACTTGTAGTTCCTGTTCGCTCGGAAGTACCTTCACATTTTGGCCTTCAGAGCTCTATTGAACTTCTCTGAGATATTTAACTTGAGATTGGTATATATATATATAGGTATGGTTTTAGCGTTATCGGCCACATTTTTTGCTTTCACTGGCTTGGACCATCGGAACTTACTATACGCATCTATGATTGTCAACATGTATTGGAACCACTAGTCGACTTGAAATAGGTAATTCATTTCGCATGTCACGACCTTGTTCGGAAGGTAGATGCATCACACGGCAACATGAAATTCATAGGCGATTCCTACTAATCATAGGCGATTCCTTCAGTTATATGATGATCGAAATAATCTCGTTCGTGTGCGAGTAATTGCCAAAACTTTCTGAAATGACAAAAAGAATCAGCCTATCGACCGGCTCGTTCAGGACATCCAAGAACATTTAGGTGTAGTTATTTTTGTCTTCTATTTTCTTTAGAACATCGCCACTATCAGTGTTAAGTCTTGCTAAATGGTCTGCAACATCATATATTTGTTTCATACATCTCGTCTTTATAAGTTTGTCTTGGGACCATTGTCTTGTTAAAGTGCATGTGTGAGGTCGAGCATTTTTTATATTTAACCTGTTCAGATTCAATACACTCCTTGAGTTCCTTGCAAAATAAAAATTCGCAAATATCAGGACTGCCATGCCTCCTGTACTCATCGACTAGAATAACCCACCAGGTAGCAACTCATATTATTTGGTGGCGAGGAAGCATTTATTGCTATAAGTGTGCATACTGTGCATCGTATTATTTGCGAAAAGTGTATGTTTATTGGTACCAGAAAGCCAGCAAGCAAAAACCTATACTTGTCTTTCCAACACAAAGAACACATATACGTCATTACCGAAACCACACATGTCTTAAAATGGTCGTCATACACAAGGCGCAAATTCGTTTTGTTCATGCAAAACAGTACCATGTTAGCATTGTCGCAAAGTAATTGTTTAGCCATGTTTGAATAAGTCTGTCACAAGGACACAATCAATATCTGTGTACCATTACATGCGAAAGTGTTCTTGTATACAGTTTTTTTTCTCGCAGCGATGTCGTCGAAGATGGACACGAGCTTGGCAGCGCCTCGCTTGACTGCACAACCTTGCCGTTATTACTTCACATAAAATATCACACACTGTCCATAGTACGCAGAATTGTAACAATTCGTTGTAAATTTACACATTCTGGTACCAAAGACCATTTATTTCCTCCATAAAACTCCACAGCACACATGTTTGACCAAAATTTGATGGCCCCACATTGATGCACCTCCTGGTATTAGGCAATAGCTTGCTGTGGCACTAGTCGCAGGTGAACTTGGCATAACTTCCACAATATATGAATGACCTGTTAAATGATCGCTGTGATGATGTCACGAAAATGTATAAATGAAACATACTCTGAGGTCGTACACAATGTCTTCAAGAAGATCAAGTTCAACAATGCATCTAGACGTGGTGATCAACAGTTTACCATTTGAGCTGCACATTCTTGAATACAGATTTTATGGCCTGGGAATGCAACTAAGCAAATTGATAGCTTGTTGAAACGCAGTTTCAATGAACTAGGTGAAGTGTGAAATGAATACAGCATCGTGTACTGGCTGAACAAGGATCTCGAAACCCTGCATACAATATATTCGCACAGAACGCCGAGGCGGTATGTAATTCACCAGATTACAGATGTGAGAAAAAATAGTTGCCTTGGGTTTTTCCAGCATTGTAAAGGTAGAGATGAGGGTGGTAGTAAATGCGAAGAGTAGCAGAAGGTCTAAGTGAAACAAAAGATAACGATGATGACTGAACGGATGAAATCATGCGAGACCAAAAATATGTCCCAGCCAGTTTTCTACTGTTGCTTTTGCCTGCACTCAGTGTGCCAGGTGGTCCAGTCAGAGCCATAAGTGGCATCGTTCGAACAATCAACACCATATTGAATAGATGGAAACAATTGGCCGAGACCCAACAGCTGAAATCAAATTTTTTTTTANAATTTTTTTTCAGTGTATTAGTTTTGGGAAATGTTTCAACATTTCCCCCAATATTTTGGATCACAATCATAGAGAGATCGAGGTCAAGGTCAAGAACATTCAACATGGTCACCACCATACTCATCACGGCCTACATATAGCTAGAAAGAGCGAGTGTGATCAACTATCAGACTCAATCCACAATCCACATGATAGTCTCTTGGCTCAGAAACATGGAAAAAGAAAAATAAACATGGTTGATTAGAAACATGACGTTAGGTTTTTATGTAAATGTACAGGATGGCTGTTCTTTATTAAGTNAGAAAAATAAACATGGTTGATTAGAAACATGACGTTAGGTTTTTATGTAAATGTACAGGATGGCTGTTCTTTATTATTTATTAGTTCTTTATTATNACTCAATCCACAATCCACATGATAGTCTCTTGGCTCAGAAACATGGAAAAAGAAAAATAAACATGGTTGATTAGAAACATGACGTTAGGTTTTTATGTAAATGTACAGGATGGCTGTTCTTTATTAAGTTAGTGAATATCATAACCTCAAAAGTTTGGATTTTGTAGGCATACCAATTACTGGTATTAAAACAAACTTAATTTCTTGTCATTGGAACAGGTGCCAATAACTGGAATATTTTAATTATTATAATATATAAATGTTATAGGATGCAAAATTATTCATTATTCTTTGCTGTGCAAAATTCTGTAGTATTCGTTTGCAACAAATTACTATAACGAGTATTTGGCATGGGGGCTATTAACTGAAGGACGGTGCCATTTACTGGAGGTGCCAATTACTGCAGAAAAATTGTGTCATTAACTGGGATTACGCCGAACAATGTGCACTTTGGTTCATTTCAGTATTTTATTAGTTGCCTATTTTTTCTCTATTTTCAGACCCCAACATAGGTAATGGATTCACGTCAAGCAAAAAGTTATACAGTCGAGCAACTTGATACTGCTGTTGTCGCTGTGAAAAATGTCATGTCTTTTAAGACAGCTGCAAAACAGAATGGTATTCAAAGGGCAACTCTGCAGTTTCGTTGCAGTGGTAAATTTTCAAATGCATCACATGGGCCAGTTCCTGTACTTAGTGAAAAGGAGAAAGACACACATGTTAGGTAGGCCTATAGGAGTGATAATTTAGGCCAACTAGAGAAAGAGACAGGCAGGTAGTTACAAAGAGCGCTCTCGTTTTAATGCCGAATACAATTTGGGAATCTTCTGCTTCTCATGCCGTCACTCTTCCCACTTATAAGACTAGGCTAGGCCTATGCTATGCTAGACTATTGGTGACTACACTTCACAGTCACTTAAATTTAAAAGTTACTTAAATGTTAGGTATCAAAATGAAATAATACTGTAATATGTTTCAGGGATTGGCATAGTGTTTCCCTAATTTAATAACAAATGTAAGGAAATTCTATAAAAATAAACTAAACTATGTTGTTACTGTATTTGTTTCAGGTGTATTTTTGCGTGTGCTCGAAAAGGGTTTCCACGAAGGAAGGACATACAAGCCAGTGTTAAAACATTTCTTGAAGAAAATGAATATAGCCAAAACCCATTTAAGAACAACCTGCCAGGAAATAAGTGGTACAGTAGTTTCCTACGCCAACAACCTGAAGTAACAAACAGAACTCCTGAAGGCGTCACTGCAACTAGTGCTTGTGTCAGCGAGGAAGATGTACGAGGGTTGTTTCAGGCAGTGGAAGAAGTCCTTAACGAAGATAACCTAGTTCTGTCAGATTATGAAAGAGTGTTTAACTGCGATGAAACCCAATTTATGTTATATCATAAAAAAAATTATTATTTGCTCCAAAAGGCAATAAAAATGTTTATGAATCGAACACAGTCAAGTAAAATCAACACTAATGGTTATGTGTACTTTCTCAGCATCAGGGAAAGTATGCCCCCATTTGATTTTCTACCCTCTACAAAGAATTCCGCATGATACAGTCGATACGGTTTCTAAAAAATGGGGTATTGGTCGCAGTGACAATGTATGGATGAAGTATGAGGCGTTCTTTGAATTTTTCACCCTTATCTTGTAGACAGACATATTCAGCTGCCAGTTGTGTTATTTGTAGACATAAAACGCATCTTACTTATAATCCGAGACAGTTGGGCAAGGATCTGAAGATCGCAGTTGTAGCTCTTTACCCCAATTCTACAAGAATCCTGCAACCAGTTGACGTAGCAGTATTTCGACCAGTGAATAGCAAATGTAAGGATGCTGTGCTCGAACGGCGANACATATTCAGCTGCCAGTTGTGTTATTTGTAGACATAAAACGCATCTTACTTATAATCCGAGACAGTTGGGCAAGAATCTGAAGATCGCAGTTGTAGCTCTTTACCCCAATTCTACAATAATCCTGCAACCAGTTGACGTAGCAGTATTTCGACCAGTGAATAGCAAATGTAAGGATGCTGTGCTCGAACGGCGAGCGCAAAATCCTAACAAGGCAGTTAAGAAACAGGATTTTGCTCCCATCCTTGACAGTTTGCTGATAAACATTGATTTCGAGCAAACTGTTCGGAATGGTTTCCGAGCAACAGGCCTCTATCCGTGAGATTCAAACGCAATAGATTTCTCAAAGTGCATTTGAACGAATATTCGAAGGCCTAAATCTAATGCTACAAATTTTGAGATAGGCTTAGAATCACTGAAATATGATGACTTTTGCAGAATAGTGGGAGAAAGGAGAATTGAGAATTTAAAAACATGAAAGTTGTTGACGAGGATNAGAATCACTTAAATATGATGACTTTTGCAGAATAGTGGGAGAAAGGAGAATTGAGAATTTAAAAACATGAAAGTTGTTGACGAGGATGATACCAGTGAAGATTTCTTTGTTCTTTTGAAACTTTGGCATCATTATCAGAAACAGTCAGTCAAACCGTATAAAGACATGAAAATTGTTGGAGTACAGTGCTAGAGGAAATTATGGACAATGCTCTAGCAGAGGTGGATGTTGTTCCTAGAAATGTGGTGCATGAAGTGAGTGAAAATAGTGCAGAGAAATATTATGTTGAAAGTAACGTGGAACGGGGAGCTAATAAGAGTTATGTTGAACTAGAAGTCTATAAGAGTAACTTAAAACAAAGTATTACTGAGACTTTTAGCATAGAACAAGAAATAAGTGTTAGTGAAAAGAATATGGAAGAAGCTAATGAGTGACACGTGGAGCAAGAAGATAATATTGAAGTGAACTTGTGACTCCACTAAAAAGAAAGCCAGTGACTGGGATCCTGTCATGGTCTGACACTCCGAAAAGAAAAGGACAAAGGAATGCTGAAAGAATTCCATTTGTCCCTACATAAAGTAAGTGGAAAGAAGTTCATGGCCAGAAAGAAAAACCTAAGGAGGATGTTCTTAGAGTGAAAGAAAAAAGAAAAGAAGAAAAATAAAAACAGACTCCGAAAGAATAATAGTACGCCTAGTAGACGATCTGCAGAAGGGCATCCTATAGATAATGCCAAAAGATCAAATACATCAGTTTCGCTCAGCATCCTACACGAAGAGAGACCTGGAATATACACTACTAAAGATATCCTAAGAGGAATGTGCTACAAGGGCACCCGTACTATTACCACTACTAGGAAAGGGCTGGAATGTAGCAAATGCTACAATACGTACAGTGAAACATGCATACCGAAGGAANTGAAAAGAATATGGAAGAAGCTAATGAGTGGCACGTGGAGCAAGAAGATAATATTGAAGTGAACTTGTGACTCCATCAAAAAGAAAGCCAGTGACTGGGATCCTGTCATGGTCTGACACTCTGAAAAGAAAAGGACAAAGGAATGCTGAAAGAATTCCATTTGTCCCTACATAAAGTAAGTGGAAAGAAGTTCATGGCCAGAAAGAAAAACCTAAGGAGGATGTTCTTAGAGTGAAAGAAAAAAGAAAAGAAGAAAGAGANGGATGTTCTTAGAGTGAAAGAAAAAAGAAAAGAAGAAAGAGAAAAACAGACTCCGAAAGAATAATAGTACGCCTAGTAGACGATCTGCAGAAGGGCATCCTATAGATAATGCCAAAAGATCAAATACATCAGTTTCGCTCAGCATCCTACACGAAGAGAGACCTGGAATATACACTACTAAAGATATCCTAAGAGGAATGTGCTACATGGGCACCCGTACTATTTATTACCACTACTAGGAAAGGGCTGGAATGTAGCAAATGCTACAATACGTACAGTGAAACATGCATACCGAAGGAANTATTACCACTACTAGGAAAGGGCTGGAATGTAGCAAATGCTACAATACGTACAGTGAAACATGCATACCGAAGGAACACAAAATTCAGCTTCCAAATGATTCCGATGACGAACTTTTCATGTGATATGATTGTTTTCAAGTTGAAGACGATGATGTAGACATTTATGATGAAGATGAAGACTCTGAATTTTAACGAATTGCCATTCTGTAACTTAAGCTCAAACTATTTTTAGATTCATTACAACCAGAGATCATTACTCAACAAAATGTAAAAATATTTAGTTATTTTTTAAGTGTAGGCAATTCTAAAAGGCGACTAACTTTTTTATTCTGTATATAATTGTAAGAAAGAAATATTAGAAAACATTTACTATGGTGCCAATAATAGGATTTCTGACTGCTAGTAACTGGGAGAAATGTGCCAACAACTAGTATTTTTTTTCTTAAAAATTAATTTTTCAATCTTTTGAGTGTTTATGCTACTATGTTTATAATTAAATATGTTCTAAAAATATTAAAAATATTATAATAACATTTTGGAGTAAATTAATAAAATCAAAGTAAAAAAAACAACTATTATACTTTAAATCATGCTTAAAGTGCAAATAACTGGGTGTTTTACTCTAACTAGCGACACCCGAATTTCGCGAAAAGATTTCACGACCAGTTGTTTTTCATAACAGTTTAACTTGTATCCACTTTCTTGATTGGATGATGTATGAGTAGCGCGACTTCGGCGTATGCCCGAGAAATACAGACGTAGAGTATCGGAGTTGCGTAATTGTAATTGGCCCTTCAGGTAAGAAAATGTCTTCTCATAGAAACTCGTGGCAAATAAACAAAGGAAAACTGCTGGTGCACCCGGAGGGTTTGAAAATTTAGCATGTGCGGAAATATTTTCGCGAAATCCGGGTGTCCCTGTCTATGACTGTTTTCGTTTACTTCTAATGTCACTGTGCGGCAAGCTAGGTTACTTAACGCTAGCCATCGTTACCTCTCTTTCTGAGGGTCAACATGCCCCACAGTGTTGAGNGCAAGCTAGGTTACTTAACGCTAGCCATCGTTACCTCTCTTTCTGAGGGTCAACATGCCCCACAGTGTTGAGCCAGTTGGGAGGGTTAGGTTCTGAGTGTTGAATACCTGAAGTTATTTGGCTCGCCACACGATGATGCTGCGGGCTCTAAAATAAACATTAATTCCCTTAATAGTGTTATATTCAGTAGTATTGTAAAGTATGATTTAAACTCAGTAATACTGCAGAGTATTCTTTATACACAGTGGTATGGCTGGCCAGCTGCAACTCTTCTCCAACTTAGGTGTGTGGTGTAGTTGTTGGGACAAACACCCACAGCTGGAGGCTCTCTGTGTTGCAGACGGCCGGAGACATGGCGGCGGGCATGTAGAGTGACGCGCCATGACGCAGTTGACATATGGCCAGGTGGAGGACTGGCTGGACTCGCACCCGGACCTCTTCCACGACTACTTCCTGCGCAAGGCGGAGCTGCCGGCCATCAACGCGTGGCTGGTGGCGCACGGCTTCCTCTCCATCGATGACTACGAGACGTGCACTGGCGGTGGCGGTAGCCGGCGTGGATCGGGCTCCAGCGACGGAAACACGAGCCCCACGACGGTGGCGCCACCCCCGTCTGCCGTACAGCCGCCCCCGATGTTGGCACACCGACACGCCAGCTCCAAGCGCTGCCTGCGGCACGACTTCGCACGTGCCAAGAGCCGCAGCATGTTCCGTACTCACGAATTGGTTGGTTCCTGCTCCACTGGCGAGCATCAGACTTGTCCCTCCAGTCGCAGATCCTCGCTCAAGGACACGCGCAGGTCAGCACCAGCATGTGGAGAGTGGAGATCAGACTTGTCCCTCCAGTCGCAGATCCTCGCTCAAGGACACGCGCAGGTCAGCACCAGCATGTGGAGAGTGGAGAGTGGAGTGGAGAGAGTTGGGTGGCTCTTAACATCGATGTATTGAGAGCCAATGAGGGTAAAGTCTGATGNGTGGAGAGTGGAGTGGAGAGAGTTGGGTGGCTCTTAACATCGATGTATTGAGAGCCAATGAGGGTAAAGTCTGATGAGCATGGAGCAGTGCCGGAATGCAAGGGCGGTGGAAACGGGAGATCTCCGAGAAAGCCCACCGACCAGTGGCATCGTCTAGCACGATTCCCACATGCGAAAATCCGGGAGCGATCCCATCCGGAATCGAACCTGGTTCTCATATGCGATAGGTGAGTAGAGATACCACTAAATCACCCCCCCCCCTGGTCATGAGGAAGATTGAATGTTTTGAGTAGTCACTGCTTGAATTTTCTGGTCGTCATCCCCTTTCCCGCAGTACGATTCGTTGGGCGAAGAACTTTCTGGGCCAGGTTGGCCCAGCTATATAAGTAAGCCACGGCATGCCTTTGAGTCAAGAGTCGTCTTGAGTCTTGTACGGCCTTAAACGACAGGTGTGTGGAACCATCGGAGCCACGAGCGACGACAGTGACAAGCGAGTATAGTTTGCGAGTACTGGGCCAGTGGAGCGTGAGACTGACTGGCTGAACAGTGGGGAAGTGGACTAGATTCGTAATTTTTCCTCTCTTTCATAATTAAATTGGCGCATGGCTTGGCCAAAGTGATGGCAGAACACATCACTCTGGTGGGGGAGGAATGGTTGGTCATCACCCTTCCCACATCCTTCAATACCATACACTTTGCATAAATATATATATGTAGGATTGTTGAACGTGATTTTATTCTATATAAAATAATTAAATTACATGTACATTCAACATAGTAAAGAAACAAAGAAGTCACAAGATANTTCTATATAAAATAATTAAATTACATGTACATTCAACATAGTAAAGAAACAAAGAAGTCACAAGATAAACATGTGGTAACAACATTGAAAAATGAAGGAAAGGGTGCAGCGAGGTTGCAGAGCGTCTATGGAGCAGTGTAGCCAACCTTTACACATATATATATACAGTATATAGGGAAGTAGTAGGATTTAACCGATTCTGGCACAGGTTCCAAGGTCTAGTGTCCCAGTGCCAGCATCCACCATCTTGTCAACCATCTTGTTTCAGGCCACCATCGTGTTTCCGGTCACCATATTGTTTCTGGTCACTATTTTGTTTTCGGCCACTATCTTGTTTCCGGCCACCATCTTGTTTCCTGCCACCATATTGTTTCCTGCCACCATCTTGTTTTGTCTGTTATCTTGTTTTCAGTCGCCATCTTGTTTTGTCCACCATCTTGTTACCAGCTGCTTTCTTGTTTCCCAATTACTCACCTTCGTTCAACTCAGCCATCAGGCTTATGTCCACCATCTTTTTATCTGCTCCCATATTGTTTTCAGTACAACAGCATGGATTTAAATTCCTCATCCTCTGTCATTCCATCATTCTTTTCTCATGTGCTATCATTCCATCCTTATTTTCCCATGCTGTATCATTCCAATTCACCATACACAATCTTGGGTTTCATTTCTATTTTCTCTGTTATTCTACCTTGACATATGCAATCTTGTATTTTATTTTGTCATACTCTATCATTCCACATATATGTCTGCCATTTTGAAATCATGCTCTATCATTCCATCCCTATTGTCTCGAGCTCTCGCATTCCTTATCTGACATATTTGTTGTAAATATACAATTTTTCATGTTGTGTAGGACTTAGAAAATGTTTAACCTCATGTACGAATTAACATATTTTTCATCTTGTGCAGGAATTAGAATATGTTTCATGCTGTGTAGGATTTAGAATAATTTTCACTCATGTAGGACTTAGAATATCTTCCTTCTCATNATTTCTATTTTCTCTGTTATTCTACCTTGACATATGCAATCTTGTATTTTATTTTGTCATACTCTATCATTCCACCTATATGTCTGCCATTTTGAAATCATGCTCTATCATTCCATCCCTATTGTCTCGAGCTCTCGCATTCCTTATCTGACATATTTGTTGTAAATATACAATTTTTCATGTTGTGTAGGACTTAGAAAATGTTTAACCTCATGTACGAATTAACATATTTTTCATCTTGTGCAGGACTTAGAATATGTTTCATGCTGTGTAGGATTTAGAATAATTTTCACTCATGTAGGACTTAGAATATCTTCCTTCTCATNTTAGAATATGTTTCATGCTGTGTAGGATTTAGAATAATTTTCACTCATGTAGGACTTAGAATATCTTCCTTCTCATGTAGGACTTAACCACTCATGTAGGAATTGTAGTCATCTTCGTTCAACTAATTATACACATTCATACCACATGCTGGGACTCTGAATATTTTCTTGCCGCCCCCCCCCCACCCCTTGTGTAGGACTTGTAATATGTTACATGCATATAGAACTTATAAGTTTTCCCCCACTCGCAAAGGACTTGTAAATGTTTTTCCACTGGTGTAGGACCTAGTATTTTTCATGTTGTGTAAGACTGAACCACTGCATATAGGAGATAGGAAATGTTCGTGTTGTGTAGGTCTTAGAATAAATCATTTGGTCACCTTCATTCCACACTTGTGTAGGACTTTGAATTTTTTACACTTCGTATAAGACTCCAAATATTTTTTCCAATTAGTCACTTATCTCATCTTTACTCGACATCGACTTCACTTAACCTAACTTCAATTTCATATCCACCTAACCTAACTTCACCTAACTCAACCTAACCTAACCTAACTTTACCTAACTCAACCTAACCTGAACAAACTTCACCTAACTCAGCGTAACCTAACTTCATTATCAACCTAACCTAACTTCACCTAGCCTAACTTCTACACTAATTTCAATCTAGTCATCGCCAGACCAAGTAATGTATTTTACATGTATGTGAACAAAAATTTCCTACTCACATTGAATATACACTGAAGAGCCAAAAGAACTGGTACATCTCCCTAATATCGTGTAGGGCCCTTCCCCCCGAGCACGCAGAAGTGCCGCAAGACGATGTGGCATGCACTCGACTAATGTCTGAAGGTATGCAGGAGGCAATTCACACCATGAATCCTGCAGTGCAGTCCACAAATCCAATCTGCGCCAATTTGAGAAAGGGTTGCATGTCTGTCACGTTTAATGATTCTCTTCAGTCGTCGTTTGTACTGTTCATTCACGATCTTTTTCCGGCCACAGCGATGTCAAAGATTTGATGTTTTACCGGATTCCTGATATTCACGGTACACTCGTGAAATGGTCGTACGCGAAAATCCAAATTTTATTGCTACCTCGGGGATGCTATGTTCCATCTCTCGTGCGCCGACTATAACACCAGTTCAAACTCACTTAAATCTTGATTACCTGCCATTGTAGCAGCAGTAACCGATATAGCTGCCGACCGCATTGCGTTACTCTGATTGGTTCCATGCCTCTGTTATTTGCATACTCACGCCTATACCAGTTTTTTTGACTCTCCGGTGTATAAAAATCTATACTTCTTGTAGGACATCGAAAAAATTCATGTATGTTAACCTAACTTGACCTAACATAACCGAACTTGACCTAACATAACCTAACATACCCGTACCTAAAATAACCTAACCCGACATAAAATAACCCGACATAACCAAACCTGATATAACCTAACTATCTTGTAAGAACTAATTTAGTCACCTCGTGTAGAAATGCTGTTGCATACGTACCCACTGGTCTTAACTAGTTCTCCTTTGTCGGCAGCAGGACAGCAGATACCTCGTCGATGTTAGAGTTACACATCGCTACCTCGTCACTCAGCATGTCGTGTCCCTAGAACCACCATCTTGTTTCGCATGCTGACGACATCATTTGTTTTTCAACCACCATCTACGATTTCATTTTTCTTCAGTCACCAGGCAAGCTCACTGTAGCTCACAATTTTCTGTAGGACTAAACCATTTGTGTAATGCTTATATTTTTTTCACATATANAGGCAAGCTCACTGTAGCTCACAATTTTCTGTAGGACTAAACCATTTGTGTAATGCTTATATTTTTTTCACATATACATAGGTCTTTCACCTAATACATTACTTATATTTTTTCAATTATGTAGGTATTTTCACCATGTGTGTATTACTTAACCACTCATATTGCACTTAACCACCAATATAGAAATTAAAAATGTATTCACATATTCTGTTAGCCCTTTCAGCATACTCAAATAAAGTCGACTTATCATAGTTCAGACAAAAATCAAACACGACNCACATATTCTGTTAGCCCTTTCAGCATACTCAAATAAAGTCGACTTATCATAGTTCAGACAAAAATCAAACACGACCTAACATAACCTGTCGCAGTCCAGAAAAATCATAGCTGACCTACCAAATAAAAAAGTACATACACTAAGCAAACCTATACCTACAAACCTCACGACATACCGACCAACCATACTATCCACTAAAACCGAATAAAATCTCAGACATACAAGTCAAGCACACCCAAGCGATAACGCGGCCATGCTAATACACCATAACAAAAACCCAAACAATTATACATTCCAAGTCTACCCATATCACTACATTCCTACCATCTGTCAAACTAACATAACCGACCCCGATACCAGACCTCCCAACATACCAACCATATCTCATATAACCCAAGGAAAACTCAGTCATACTTATCAACCAGACCACCCAATGTACCAAACTCCTATACCACCCAACTCACCATCTGTAATCCATCATAACTCAAGTGTACCATGCAACCATAAAGTTAAGACCAACCCATAAAACTATCATATCTACATCCCATATCTTTTGCTCTACCAGTCGACACCAGCCAAATATATTAGTCAACATGCCTGTCAATAATACTAAAAAAAGACAACCATACCAAGCAAACATTCAATCCATACCATACAAAGCCATTTCAAACACTGTGACCCAATAAACTTCTTCCCATACCATTCACCATACCGACTGACACTACCAAATACAATGACTGCTCATACCGACCATTTTAACTCAAGAATGCCTTAACATTTCTCACCTACATACATGTACTTTCGACATCATTTAACATACACCAACAATCACCAGACAGGTATACTGGAAACCATATCACCCAACATATCAACCATCAATCATAACCCAAGTGTACCTAGCAATATTACAGTCTCGACCAGCTCATAACACAATCACATCTAACATCTGCCAAACTATAATTACCAACTGACACCAGGCCAACCAACATACCATTTCCTATAACGAAAGAAAATCCCCGTAATACTAATCAAACATATCAACCAACACACCCAACATATCATCCAAAATAGTTCGATTGTATCAACCAAATATACAATTGAGACCAGTCATTAACATAACACCCATTCGATATGCTGTACTCTCACAACCCTACATCCTACCATAACTCAAGCATACCCCAACCATTCAGTCCACATAGGCATTACCAAAAATAAAGCATATTGCCCACACCATCTGCTCTGCCAACTGTCACTATGAAAGTAAACTTCGCAATGTACTACCCAACATACCATACAGTCCACACCAACTAAAATATACAAAAAAATTACAACCCTA
Organism: Clitarchus hookeri; assembly: GCA_002778355.1. Lineage (NCBI taxonomy): Eukaryota > Metazoa > Arthropoda > Insecta > Phasmatodea > Phasmatidae > Clitarchus > Clitarchus hookeri. The sequence continues at coordinate 205,756 of NQII01004538.1, forward strand.
ACATGTTTCCTATAATATCATCACCAGCACACAATTGCAAAATATTCAAGACACAATACATAGCAACCAACAAAACAGACAAACAAACCAGCTGATTATACCAAACACATATACCAATAACCATATGGACTACCATGCCTCCAGCACACCAAACCTAATACCAATAACCCTACCAGTCAGCATTACTGTACCAACCATAATATAGCCTACTTCAGACACACCACACACGTAAAACCTTATAAGCAATATACTACAGCATACCACACCAACTATTCATTTCATACCAATAAAAACTGTCGATTATAATAATCACCTATACCATTAACTGCACCACCCAAAATCTAGTATATGACATAAGTCCAGCACACCAAACAATCATATGAACCAACAAACCATTAAGTTATACCGACCATCCATACTATTAACCACACCAACCAAAACATAGTAGGTGTCATTCCTCCAGCATACAAAATATTTATATCGATAAACACAGTGGTACTGAGTACCATGCAGATCATATATTTTACCATAATACGTACTAGCTTATCTCATTCTCACCACACAGACCATATAGAACACCATACAATCTAACATACCAACATACCATCTGAATATACCAACCATCAATACCAATAACTGCTCTGACAAACCTATCAGGTGCCATACCTCCAGCCCATACCAATCATGTCAACATGAAGTCAAGCATATGCACTAATATCGAAAAAACAATATCATCCAAACCAAATGTGTCATCTGCTCAAAACCCAGAATACCTCACTCATATATATATATATAAGTTATGTATTAGTGGGAAAGACCTATTTACATGTAAAAATATACACAGGAGAGCCAAAAAAACTGGCATAGGCGTGCGCATGCAAATAACATAGGTATAGAACCAATCAGAGTAACGCNGAAAGACCTATTTACATGTAAAAATATACACAGGAGAGCCAAAAAAACTGGCATAGGCGTGCGCATGCAAATAACAGAGGTATAGAACCAATCAGAGTAACGCCGATGCGGTTGGCAGCGCCTATATAAGACAACAAGGGTCTGGCAAAGTTGCTAGATCGGTTACTGCTGCTACAATGGCAGGTTATCAAGATTTAAGTGAGTTTGAAAGTGGTGTTATAGTCAGCGCACGAGAGATGGGACATAGCATCTCCGAGTTAGCGATAAAATTTGGATTTTCGCGTACGGCCATTTCACGAGTGTACCTTGAATATCGGGAATCCGGTAAAACATCACATCTTCGACATCGCTGCGGCCGGAAAAATATCGTGAACGAACGGGACAAATGACGACTGACGAGAATCATTAAACGTGACAGACGTGCAACACTTTCTCAAATTGGCGCACATTTCAATGCCTCCTGCATACCTTGAGACATTAGTCGAGTCCATGTCACGTCGTCTTGCGGCACTTCTGCGTGCTCGCGAGGGCCCAACACGATATTAGGCCGGTGTACCATTTTTTTTTTTTTTGGCTCTTCAGTTTATAAGTATCACACAATTGGTCATGCCCTACAAAAACTGTGACCTACAGTGAGCTTGCCTGGTAAGGAAAAATGAAATCGTAGATGATGGTCTAAAAACAAATTATGTTGCCAGTATGCGAAACAAGAAGGTGGTTCGAGAGGGACCTTTACATGTTGGTAGCAAATTGAACATATCATTAGTTGAAAACTAGCAATGCTTTTCTCAAGATGTCTGACGACTGGGGACACGTCTCGCTGAGTGGCGAGGAAGTGATGTGCAACTTCAACATCGGTAAGGAGGTCTCCTCTGTCCTGCTGTTGACGAAGGAGAACTAGTTAAAACCGGTGGGTGTGCATGTAATAGCATTTCTACATGTGGTGACTAAATGAGTTCTTACAAGATGTTTGGATTAGGTTATGTCATGTTAGGTTATGTCGTGTTAGGTTATGTCAGGTTAGGTTATGTCAGGTTAGATTATTTCAGGTTAGACTATGTTATGCTAGATTATGTTAGGTTAGTTTATGTTAGTTAATGTTAGGTCAAGTTTGGTTATGTTAGGTTAAGTTAGATTAACATACATGAAGTGTTCTACGTTTTACAAGAGGTATACATTTTTCCACATTCAATGTGAGTGGTAAAATATTCAAAGTCCCTACAGAGGGGAAATTTTTATTCGCACATACATGTAAAATACATGACTTGGTTTGGCGATGACTAGATTGGTAGGAGTGTGGAAGTTAGGTTAGTTGAAGTTAGGTTATATTGATACTGAAGTAAGGTTAGGTTGAGTAAGCTGAAGTTAGGTTAGTCCAAGTAAGGTGAAGTTAAGTTAGGTTAAGTTCACTGAAGTTTGGTAAGGTTGATACGGAATTGAAGTTAGGTTAAGTGAAGTGGATGACGACCAAAGATGAGAAAATAGTGAATAATTGAAGAAAAAAAATTTGGAGTCTTATACAAAATGTTAAAAAAATTCAATGTCCTACACACGTGTGGAACAAAGGTGGCCAAATTAATTATTCTAAGTCCTACATGGCATGAAAAATTGTCTATGTTAAACAAAGATGATGGATAAGTAATGCGAGAGCATGAGGGAATAGGGCTGGAATGGTAGAGCATTATGTCAAAATGGCAGATATCTAGTTGGACTGATAGAGCATGATGAAATATAATACAAGATGACATATGTCAAGGTAGAATGACAGAGAAAATGGAAATTAATGGCAATATGGTATATGTTGAGGTGGAATGATATAGCAAGATCAAATAAGGATTGAATGATAGTGCATGAGAAAATAATTATAGTATGATAGAGCATGAGAAAATGGAATCCAAGATGGTGAATCTGAAACAAGAGGGCAGCTGTTAACATGATGGTGAACAGAAAAAAGTTTGCGGAGTTGAACGAATGTAATTGGGAAACAGAATGGTGGTTGGTAACAAAATGGCGGACAAAACCAAATGGAGGAGTTGAAAGAAGGTGATTTATTGGGAAACAAGATGTTTACTGGTAACAATATGGCGACTAGAAACAATATGGTGGCCCAAAAGAAACTATCAGACAAAACAAGATGGTAACTGGAAACAACATAGTAGCCAGAAACAATATGGTGACCAGTAACAAGATGGTGGAAAATATGGCGGATGCTGGTACATGGGCACTGGANTAGTAGCCAGAAACAATATGGTGACCAGTAACAAGATGGTGGAAAATATGGCGGATGCTGGTACATGGGCACTGGACCCGGAACCCTGTGTCATAATCGTCTAAATTCTATTACTTACGGGATGGATGTGTATATATAAAAATACATATGCTATATATAGCAGACACATACAATATATCTTTAATCTATAGGGTCGAAATTATACAGAAGGTACAGGATATTAAACTGAGTATTTTGAGACAGGGAACCATTGTTCGGAAATGCATATTTCAGGCGCCACGAGCAACGTGTGTGTAAACTGCTTTAATTTCAATAATAAACAACTGTTTGCCGCGTCGATGGTTGTTAGCGCTAGCGTGCAACACAATACGGACCCGCCTGTGATGTGTTCACGGCGCCAATTGTCACTGTTTACATTTCATAACTGGTTGCCGAATATGGAACATTACTCATCATAGGAACTTGCAGACATGCTCTTAGAGTATGGTGCAGCAGGATGTAGTGCAAGGAAAGATGGCCGAGAGTGTATGTTATGGAAACTAAAGCAGTTTACACACAAGTATTACTCATGCAAGTTTTCGTGGCACCTTAAATATGCATTTCCGACCATTAGTTCCATATCTCAAAATAGTCAGTTTAAAATTCTCTACCGCCTGAATAATTTTAACCTTAAAGGTTACAGGCACCCAATATAATATACACACACACATGTCATTTGCCGAAACGACGATGACTTCTGAGCTGTCCCGAACCGACGCGTAAAGTTCCAGCCTCACAAACTATAAAGCTTCATTTAAACTACATACGGCCAAAACATAATTTTCATTCTAGTAACATCAGGTAAAAAAGTTAATTTTTGGGAGAAGTTGTTATTATTAACAGCACTCTGTGATTCTTACAACCGCTGAAAACAAAGCCATTTCCGTTTCCTTTAGCACACACGCATGTAGCAATTGGAGAGAGCAGAGTTTCCCCTTCTCACGACACTGTCAGACGTAGTTTCGTCCGCTAGGATGCCGATTACGAAGAAGGGAGGACGTTTACACAGTCATCAATGGTAGACAAACAGTCCTGCACACGTCGTGGGGATGACGCCAGAGTCTTACGTAAATACCGATCTTCCTTTGCCGTCTCGTTCCACCGTCACTTCTGTCAACTGATTCCGCAAACAAAACCCGTCCACGGTCAAGGTTCAGCTGGGTATTACAGAGAATGCCATCATCCAGCAGCAGCTTTCCGCTGGACCTCTTGAATCACAGTCCCGGGTAAAGCAAGAGAGTGACGTGAAAATACTCTGATTTGACGTGGAAACCATCCCTGTGGTGTTGGTCTGTTACAAAGTCTTGGTAACTATTTATAATTTATTTGTTACTATTTACAGTTAACTATACAATAGNTGGTGTTGGTCTGTTACAAAGTCTTGGTAACTATTTATAATTTATTTGTTACTATTTACAGTTAACTATACAATAGTTCAGACTGAAAAAACCAATTATATTTTTACAGTTACAAAATATTTTTATTCTAATGAAAGCACAATCCCTCAGAAATAACAAGCACGGAATACATGAAAACACTAAATTAGTTCGTGTTATCCAATTCCTGATTATATCAAATAAATAATTTCCATATCAGACAATTTATTAGAATTTTTGTCTGGCGGATTAATGTCTTTTTAGAACACAAGAAATTATGTCGATGATTAATTAGAAACTATATTTGAAGTAGTGATGTCTGTTTTAACAGCCAAATACTTAATTTTCCAAAGTCTTACAATGAGTGTTTTTATGGGGCAAAGATTCCAAAATATTCCAAAGAAAATGTCAAATTATATTTCCGAAAAAATTGCTAAATTAAAAATAACGTTATAAACAAATTTTAATCACTTTGGTTTGTTCTCGTCGTCATTTAAATAAGCAAATAGTCAGAAAAACAGAGTAGCTCAGATTTTTGCAGCGAACAGAGTGCGTTATAATTAATTATGAAGGATTATAAATAGCTTTAATATGAATATTATTCTTTCGTGCTTTTTACGTACAATGATTTTCTAAAAGTTTATTTGGGACACCACATACAAAAACCTCATAAATTTGGAAATAGCCTATCATTTTTAAGTGTGGTGTATTTACTTTGGAGAGAATACATTATAATAACAGAAAGTGTAAACAATTATAAAATTCTTCTAATTGAAAACCAGGCAAGGTCTAATACAGAGATTACACGAAAAAAGTTACTCCGACCAATTATTCGTATTTGCCTGGGAAGACCCTCGCAGATCCATAGTAGACAAATTAAAATAAGTATCTGCACTGTCAGGCTTCGGAACAATGCGCTGCACCACTGGTTGCTGGTACACATCGCTCCCGACCTGCATGCTGCCGCTGCTGGTACATAAGTAGATGGTAGAGACAGTAAGGAGTACAGGTGGAGTCAAGGGTAGTGTGGTGTGTGGAGTGAGCGTGGCATGTGACTGCAGGTGGAATGGTAGAGGTAGTAGTTGACGAAGAGAGCAGAGTGTACGGGTTGAGTCAAGGGCAGTGTGGTGTGTGGAGTGAGTGTGGCATGTGACTGCAGGTNTGGTGTTGGTCTGTTACAAAGTCTTGGTAACTATTTATAATTTATTTGTTACTATTTACAGTTAACTATACAATATTTCAGACTGAAAAAACCAATTATATTTTTACAGTTACAAAATATTTTTATTCTAATGAAAGCACAATCCCTCAGAAATAACAAGCACGGAATACATGAAAACACTAAATTAGTTCGTGTTATCCAATTCCTGATTATATAAAATAAATAATTTCCATATCAGACAATTTATTAGAATTTTTGTCTGGCAGATTAATGTCTTTTTAGAACACAAGAAATTATGTTGATGATTAATTAGAAACTATATTTGAAGTAGTGATGTCTGTTTTAACAGCCAAATACTTAATTTTCCGAAGTCTTTCAATGAGTGTTTTTATGCGGCAAAGATTCCAAAATATTCAAAAGAAAATGTCAAATTATATTTCCGACAAAATTGCTAAATTAAAAATAATATTATAAGCAAATTTTAATCGCTTTGGTTTGTTCTCTTCGTCATTTAAATAAGCAAATACTCAGAAAAACAGAATAGCTCAGAATTTTGCAGCGAACAGAGTGCGTTATAATTAATTATGAAGGATTATAAATGGCTTTAATATGAATATTATTCTTTCGTGCTTTTTACGTACAATGATTTTCTAAAAGTTTTTTTGGGACACCACATAAAAAAACACCATAAATTTGGAAATAGCCTATCATTTTTAAGTGTGGTGTATTTACTTTGGAGAGAATACATTATAATAACAGAAAGTGTAAACAATTATAAAATTCTTCTAATTTAAAACCAGGCAAGGTCTAATACAGAGATTACATGAAAAAAGTTACTCCAACCAATTATTCGTATTTGCCTGGGGAGACCCTCGCAGATCCATAGTAGACAAATTAAAATAAGTATCTGCACTGTCAGGCTTCGAAACAATGCGCTGCACCTCTGGTTGCTGGTACACATCGCTCCCGACCTGCATGCTGCCGCTGCTGGTATATAAGTAGATGATGGAGACGTAAGGAGTACAGGTGGAGTCAAGGATATTGTGGTGTGTGGAGTGAGTGTGGCATGTGACTGCAGGTGCAATGGTAGAGTGGGTAGGTAACGAATAGAGCAGAGTGTACGGGTGATGTGAAGTGGAGTTGTGTGTGTCTGGCCAGGTACACATCGCTACCCCCCAGCTCGGTGAACATGCTGTCGCTGCTGATAGAGTCGAAGATCCGGCTGCCGCAGAGCGCACCAGCGCCTAACCGCGCTGCCAAGCGGGAGCTGCTGCGAGCGCAGGGCGACAGGGATTTCTTCCTGGGAGCTGTGCGTGACGTCGCCACAGACCTCGACCTCAAGTCGCTGTCGCACAAGACCGTCGACAACCTGGCTGTGCTGCTCGACGCTGACGGCGCGTCGCTCTTCCTGGTGGATGGCCCTCGCGGAGGTCGCCAGACACTCGTCTCCAAGGTCAGCTCTGCCTCTCTGCCACTGCTCCTGCTCTGGAGCTTCATTCTATAGTTGGGCTCGGTGTTGGAAAATTAAATGTTTACCTAGGATTGAAGAAGTCAGGGCATGCATGTCTTGTCTTAAAATGGGATTTTGGTGGTACACTGAGTTTGAAGTAAATATTGTTCTTCGTTTTCGCAAAATTTTTACATAACACCTTCTTCCACCAACCCCTTAAATTATGAAATATACCTAAGAACTCGGTGTGTGTTGTTTCCCATGAGTTAAATACTTTTGTTGGTCTATTACATGGCATCCAATATTTTCCTAGTGATGGGCGATGTTATCACCTGTCAAATGGTCACAGTTTCACGAATTAGTTCTTTTATCTCGCGTAGCTTCTGACATTTTGCAAATAACTAATTTTAATTTTACAATTTTGAAAAGTATGTCTCTCCCTTCGTAACGACATTATGTCATAGTGGAATTATGTTTTCAAAAGTAGAGTTTAGGGCTCCTCGCAAGACCGGTGCGCGGGTTCGAGACGCCAACCCATCTTCATACTTTTTTTTGGAAATACATAATTTGAATATTTGTTACTTCTCTTTTATTTACTAATAAGGGTTGTTCTTCAGAGAACAGTTTTCTTACATCGTAACTGACATTACCACAAANAGAGTTTAGGGCTCCTCGCAAGACCGGTGCGCGGGTTCGAGACGCCAACCCATCTTCATACTTTTTTTTGGAAATATATAATTTTAATATTTGTTACTTCTCTTTTATTTACTAATAAGGGTTGTTCTTCAGAGAACAGTTTTCTTACATCGTAACTGACATTACCAATACAGACGTCTGCTGAACTACTATAATGACAGTGCAAGGTCATCACAGCCGTTACTATATACATAAAACAATAATTATATTTGTGGCAAACCTACTTTACAGTGGTTCATATTTAAACAACTTTTTATTTGAGTTAACAAATCATGTGTTTAGGCAAAGAAAGAGTTTTTACAGTGTATTAGGGTAGATTAAGAAGAAAATCCATAAGACCTTCACTTGTTTACCCAGCCGATGTACTATGAGAAAGCACACTTTAAGCGAGGTACGTATAATACTCTCCAAACACCACGCACATTATAAATGCTATTCCCGAGCCTCCAACATGGCTAACAACGGCCTTTCCACACTGCTGTAGCTCAAAATATACTGGCTGGAAACTATCATAGGGTCCTGCGTTGAACCTCGCTACAGACTTTACACCGATAACATGATAAAGTCACTGCTTAAAGTCCCATAGGTACACGCAGCACGACGAGAACACTGCACGCCAATTCAGAAACTGGCGCGTAGGGGTGATGGGGCACTAGACGCGCGTGTTTGTGTCGCCCTTATCGCTCCCGCGCTTCTCTGCCTCACACGCGCTGACAACCTCCAAGTAGGCGGAGTCCTTAACGCAACCTCTCCGCTCCACTATACTTTCTCAAGTGGAGAATATGACAAGACAGCAATAGTGCAGTAAGAGGCTTCTTGGGATCCCTTTCCTTATGGGAGTCAAGTTTCTTCAGAGTGTGAAGTTCGAAAACGTCCATTAATTAACTAATAACCTAGTGTAACAAACACTGTGCATCGTACCTGTGCAAATTTTGATGATTTAAAGTTTTATTAATTTGCTGAAATCGCTCGCTTTGTTTGAAAATTTGTAGCACATATCATCCGAAATTTTACCAAATAAAAACGTATCGTAACATGTTACTTAAATTCTTCGTATTTGTAAATATAATCCTCATATATGGCAATAACAATTCCCGCATAGTACACTGTAATTTATTTCATTACAATAACTCGATATTTTATATTTATAACTATTAATGAAACTAGTGTGTTTCGGAGAAAGGTTTGAAATAAGCAATGCGTTTAGCTGTATGTGATTTAAGAGATTGATTGAAAATTTAACTACTGATCTGTATACCCATGTATAAGGATTTTAGATAATGGCCGTCATTTATTGGCAATTAGCTTAATTCTTCTCCAATAAAACCCATAGTGACAAGAAATAGAAAAAATATAAAATATAAAAATTTAAGAATTTAACTTAGCAAATAAATGGTAATTGTTGTCGATTACTAGTGAGCAAATTTCTAATGTATTTTCAGTACCCTAACGATTAACGACTCTGTGAAAGAGTTTCCTATCTCCCCGACTATACCAGAATAACTACCGGTGATCGATACCATATAAGTANTAACGACTCTGTGAAAGAGTTTCCTATCTCCCCGACTATACCAGAATAACTACCGGTGATCGATACCATATAAGTACCGACTACATTGCAAATATTCATCGCTTTAGTAACGATATTCTCATATCACTTCTCAATTCGCTTCAATATCCTGGTGTTTGTGCTGGAAGAACAATAACCATTTTACAATATCGTTCCAAAATCACTTACTACGAAGGCCAAACTTAGACACCACTACAACGTTCAATATCGAGCACGACTCCACAATGCACCTGTAATTTAAACATTGTTTTGTTTTATATTTTAAGGTGTTATTGAACACCTTTAGTGCTCTGAACGGTGACAAAGCCGAAATAGGCGGACACTAGACATCCAGGCATGGGGAAGAAATCAGCAGTAGTTTGCATCAAAAACCATTACATTCTCCCAAAGTGGTTTCAGAAACAGAAATCAGGATGACTGGATAATGATTTGAACCCAGGGCCTCCCGAACGAGTCCAGTGGTTCACCGCTTCACCCGGTACTGCGCCACCTCGTGATCGCCACTACACCTGCGAGTTTTACCAGTGAGCACGCCACACTTCAAAGTTCAATCAGAGAAAACTGTTGTATTTCAGCGGACTTTGACCGCAGAACGTTGTAGCAGTATTCAACTGATATTTATACTGATCTAGAGTTGATTCCTGTTGCTATGAGAACACATCCCTGCATTCCTTTGGGTTGCCGCACAATTATCTACATTACTGACGTCNGTTCATTCCTGTTGCTATGAGAACACATCCCTGCATTCCTTTGGGTTGCCGCACAATTATCTACATTACTGACGTCAAAATTTCAGCTATAGTGTGAGGCGACCTTTCGCCCAGATGGATGTGGCGTAGAGTACACTATAAAACTGAAATAGTGAAAATTGAGTCAAATAAGTGAAAACCAGTGAAAATTGTTCCTTTTTTAAAATCAGTTCCAACTGACTCATTATGACGATGGCTTAANGTTGATTCCTGTTGCTATGAGAACACATCCCTGCATTCCTTTGGGTTGCCGCACAATTATCTACATTACTGACGTTAAAATTTCAGCTATAGTGTGAGGCGACCTTTCGCCCAGATAGATGTGGCGTAGACTGACACTATAAAACTGAAATAGTGAAAATTGAGCCAAATAAGTGAAAACCAGTGAAAATTGTTCCTTTTTTAAAATCAGTTCCAACTGACTCATTATGACGATGGCTTAANCAAATAAGTGAAAACCAGTGAAAATTGTTCCTTTTTTAAAATCAGTTCCAACTGACTCATTATGACGATGGCTTAACTTCACTGCCTACGAAATTTTCAATGAATCTATCTCAAACATCAGTTAACGAGAAAAAATCAAAGCACGTCTTGTTTCGTATCTCCAGACATAGCAATAAATGCCACACTATGATACTGATTCACCGTTCAGTCGACTGATTGGCCAGTCTGGAACAGCCTCTCAACTGATATTCAGTGACTAATATTTCACTGACAAATATCACTGATTCGGGTTTAGAGTGTAGATAAAGTATACACTTTGTAGTATGCAAGCTGTCCCTGGTTCAAACGCCAAACATATAATATATAAGGTATACTGTGATATATCGTATAATATAATGTATATTATATAAAGGTTAATTTATAATATATAATAATATATTTGTATAAATGTATTATATAATATAACGTATATTATATAATGTATAGTATATAATCGTGATATATTATATATCTATATATATAAAAGCTAAGTTTGTATGTATTTCTGTAAATGTGTTTGTTCCCTATAAAATCCCACACCGGTTGACGGTTCTGGACAACATTTGGCATACATACCCTCCAGAATCCAACTTAATATACCGTTTAGTCCAAAATGGGCTCCGGCTCACCATTAGGCCCGAAATCTCCAAAACGGGCTCGTGTATCTTCGGCCCCCCATTGAGTCCGTAACCCCTAAAACTTGGTCATGTATTCGGGCAATGCCGAGTAGTTCTGCTAGTAAGATATAAAGTTGGGTTAGTGGAAAACATTATTTGTTAGTAAATGTTGAGATTGCAGCGTGTGTCCGGCGTGAGTGGCAATGGCAGCGACGAGAAGGGCGACTGGAGTTGCAGCGAACAGCACTAGCCGACGACGCTCGATATGTTCGTTAAGGACTGGTGTTTACGAGCGCAGCGCTGAATGTGCGCCGTAAAGGCTCGTGCAAATTGATCTTCGACGGCGCTACGTTGATGGACACCGACGTGAAGGGCTGGCCGCGTCTGCTCGTGAATCAACCAGCCACGCCCTCGCAAATATTCCTCTTATAGCTCTTATGAGGCACGTCAGAGAAGCATCGCGGTCTCCCTCTTCCACCCCCAACCACCCCTCACCACTTACACAGGCTTTTACAACTTGCGGCCTTCGTAAACGACGCCGTAAAGTGCACGCCAGACGTCAGACGCGTGTTTGTACTCGTGCCACGGGACACATTTCCCGCCCGCTATTCTAGCCTCGCGCCACAACCACCGAGTACACAAGTACACGGCGACGAAGTGGAGGGGAGAGGAATAGAGAGGTTTTGGCGGTTCATAGGTTGGTAGTATCCAAGGAAGTTGTGTGTGGTAAACATCTGGATAGACCGTAGTCGAAGCTGGATTGAAACAAGGTTGAAAGAGGAACAGAGGGTAACGCATTAGCCAATAGGAAGCGATTTACGCCAAAATCTCCACAAGCATAACAATTTCTTACAGTGCGTGCAGCAATGTTACAGCTGCAGTAATCACTACGATAAATAAACCTGTAAATACGAAATTTCACTGAAAAATAAAATTCCGTAAATAGCTACTTCGCTGCTTATAGTCACGTCTTACATTTTTATTGAAACAGACGTAAACACTTTTTTTTGTAGTGNTAAATAGCTACTTCGCTGCTTATAGTCACGTCTTACATTTTTATTGAAACAGACGTAAACACTTTTTTTTGTAGTGAGAAGAAATATCACACTTAAAAAAAAAGTATTTCATATCTGCACATAAAGAAATATCGAGACTGTTGCTCCGTTATNTTAATAGCTACTTCGCTGCTTATAGTCACGTCTTACATTTTTATTGAAACAGACGTAAACACTTTTTTTTGTAGTAAGAAGAAATATCACACTTAAAAAAAAAGTATTTCATATCTGCACATAAAGAAATATCGAGACTGTTGCTCCGTTATNAGAAGAAATATCACACTTAAAAAAAAAGTATTTCATATCTGCACATAAAGAAATATCGAGACTGTTGCTCCGTTATTTTTAATCTACGCTATAGGATTTTCTTAGACGTTACTGAACATTTCTAAACCTCTCATTTCTAATCTCTGCAATTATTTTGTACTCATTAATTTTAGACTTCCCAAGTAATTATTCTGTATTTTTTTACATTTTCCATTAAAATTATGTTTTGGTTTTAATTGCATTATCAATTAAACGTGTCATAGTTACAAGTTACTCTGTGAAATTTATCTACATGATTATCAATTAACTGAGTAATCATTTTCCGCTTAGCTGTACGGTTGTTTATTTTCAACTGCATTTTTATGAAACAAATTCTTTTATATTATGTTGAAGTGTCATTTCATATTATTTACTTTATTTTATCTTTCAATTAATGTCTTCGCTGTATAAACCAACAGTGTAGATTTCACGCATATATATTTATACTGCAATTTTATATACATTTTATTACAGTTATTTGTCAAAAATTAGTCAAAAGGATAAATAAAATAGTTNATTTATACTGCAATTTTATATACATTTTATTACAGTTATTTGTCAAAAATTAGTCAAAAGGATAAATAAAATAGTCAGTATACTACATTCAACAACTGAAAACATTGCAGCTATCAAAATGTATGCTTGCAAACATATGTTACAGTTAGACGTTACTGTCCACTCGTTGGGCGATTTTTAAAATTCGTGTTCCTGCAGAGAATCGAACCCTCATCAACTGACAGCGAAGTGTACTGTGTTGTTAAGCTGGTGATTTAGCGACAGAAACAGGGACGGAGCATCTAATATCTTTAGAATAGGCATATTGTTTAAAATCGTTGCCTGATAATTCAAATTAACCGTAAAATCCTCTAAAGCTATCAATCTATCATGTGAAAACCAGGCCATTCACAACAAAAATATTTAAAGCATCTCATTTTTTATGCTATAACATTAGTGGAATTTTGTGCATACTTTAAGTAAATACTTTTTTTTTTCATGAATTTGCTGACGTTATTTCTAAAAAGTAACCAGTCAGTGATGGCAAGAAAAAAAACTATGCATCAATCCCGAAAATATGAAACTGTTAGAATGGTCAGTTTCTGAGAAATGACGTAATAAGTTTAGAGTTTTTTTTCGTATTTGGTGTTTATTTTTTTATGTTTATAAGTTACAGTGCAGTCCATGACATTATAACTTTACTTAGGGCGTTAGAAGGCAATAATAAACAATAGTCTCTGCAAAAAGTTTGAAGATTTTGCTTCTGGTATTTATGCAGATATACTATAGTAAATATTATTAACAATGAAAAAGAAAAGCTGTCCGATAGTTACAGATATTCAGTACTATTTGGAAGTCACGTGGCCTTAGATACGATGTTAGTCTAATATTTAAATACAAATTTGTATAATTTTTTTCTTTTGAAATACATATTCTGTCTGCCTTCCTGTGAAAAGTAGCGGTTTGTCCATATGTCACAAGTTAAACAACGAGCGTTAGTTGAAACCAGCCAATGGGAGACTGCTGCACGTGGACCAATCAACGCTCGTGAGCTTGACTGGAGTGTCCCGCCACTCCTTTCCAAGATAACATTAGAGACAATGCGCGGACATAACTACACTGGCCGCGGAGACACGAGTGACGTATGTGTGTACTGATCACAAACATTTTACTGAGCGCAAACTTCTAAGCATAAAACTCTGCGTTTTTAATCTTATGTTGATGGATATTTATGATAATAATTGGTTTGCATAGACCTGTCAAGTATGTTTTGTAGTATTTTATCTCTATAGTTCATTTATGATACTAGTGTTCTGTAATATTTTTCATTACTGATAGTGCTGTAATTAGAATAATTTTTGGTAAATTGTAGTAAAAAAATTTACATATTTCTTGGACTCGGAAATGGCGCTTCCAGTGTAAATGTGGGACCATAAACGNAGTATGTTTTGTAGTATTTTATCTCTATAGTTCATTTATGATACTAGTGTTCTGTAATATTTTTCATTACTGATAATGCTGTGATTAGAATAATTTTTGGGAAATTGTAGTAAAAAAATTTACATATTTCTTGGACTCGGAAATGGCGCTTCCAGTGTAAATGTGGGACCATAAACGNAAATTGTAGTAAAAAAATTTACATATTTCTTGGACTCGGAAATGGCGCTTCCAGTGTAAATGTGGGACCATAAACGTGTAAGGCGTAAACGATGGTCTCAGAACACGAGTCTTAGACTCGGTAACTCACTCAAATCACGGAAACGTCTTTCAAATCTCCTTTAAACAGTGGTATTTTTCTTTTAAAATGAGGAAATAATATGTATTTTAGCATTTACGGAGGTAGATACTGGGTAATGACCAGTAACTATTTAAACACTAGCATATACTAGTTATAGTGTGGCCAACATTAGCTGAATTCTACTGCATATATAGTCTATTTATGAAAAATCATCCTATGTATGACTTCTTTGGTTGTTTCCTAAATATGCTTACTTGTGTTAACATAAAACCACCTTATTTAAAATGAAATTGAAATTGTGTTAATATTTTATTTATATTAATTATAACATTTAATTTATAAGTAATATCAATGAAAACAGAGAGAAAATATAGGTATTGGTAATGCTTAGTAAGAAATAGTTCTTATGCGAAATATTTTACGCTGAGTGCACCCCTCTGGTGTAATTTTTCTAGATTATGTTAATATTTGTTTGCACAAGGCGGAGGAATATCCTAAAAGTAGAACTTTAGCACGGCTTCAGGAACGTGTGAAGGAAGCGTGAGTGGACTATAACCTACATTTTGGGAATATAGTTTCTAGCCGAGTGGGTACAGCTGAATGTCAAAATGTAGCCTAATTAAGGTTTGATATAACGACAGATTTTTGTCATTTAAGTACTAGAATANCGTCACAACCCCAGAAAAAAACAAGACACAATTAGTACACCACTAACACGCCGGCCTTTCAAATTAAAATATTTGTTTCTCAGGAAGAAGGTTCTCTCACACACATGTTGGCAATGATTCGAAAAAGATCTGAATTTGTTCATTTAAGTATCTAACAATGCATGACTTAAGTATTTATAAATACGTATAAGTGTTAAGTGTTTGCGTTTACAATAAGAATCATTATAATTGTATTATGAATAGTAGTGAACCACTTGTTCGGGCTTAGAGCGTATCTTAATTTAGTTATTTGTACCTGAATTTCTGAAACCATGTAGCAGAATTCTGGTATTTACGTTGGCAACACTGCCTAGTTACAAACTAGTGGAACGCAGCCAGGTCCAGTACGGAGGTTCGTAACTCCCTAGGTCACTGGGAACTGAACCAGCGCCTCGCAGTTATTGTACGAGCATTTCAGCCACCTCGAGGTGGATAGCCCACGTGCTATGGTAGGAGATTGTTGACTTCTAATGACGAGATCACAGAGCAGCTGGACAAACAGCTCCGGTGATGACCTATACAGCCAGGTTTTACAACTCGACTTACACCCCATCCACACTTAATGCAACTGTAAGCAGGTTATCAAGACAGTGCACGGAACTTTAAGATCTTGTCTTTCCTCTTCTTCCTGCAGTAACATATGACTCTGTTTACACTGCACTCTGCTGGTTATCTCTGTGAAACACATTCTACTCTCCAATCAGTAAGNAGTAACATATGACTCTGTTTACACTGCACTCTGCTGGTTATCTCTGTGAAACACATTCTACTCTCCAATCAGTAAGGGGCTTGCTTTTAACGTAAAACCTTCACCCCCATGTGTTATCGGAAGCCGAACTATTATAAGCTTCATGCCACCGCTCACAGACTTCATGGCTCTTCCCAACATTTCTTGCGAATTTAAGCCAAATATTGCCTTTATGCTTTTAAGGAAAAGTTCATCTATCTTTCGTGCTATTATAGCATGAATTCCTGTCTTAAGGACTCTGACTTCTAGCCTCGGAGTTTAAATGGGGAATCAATGTAAAAGAAATTCCTTCTCAACGCATCAGTTTTAAATATAACTTTTNCGGAGTTTAAATGGGGAATCAATGTAAAAGAAATTCCTTCTCAACGCATCAGTTTTAAATATAACTTTTTCAAACAAAAAGTGTTCTACTTGATACTTCCAAAGAAATAATGACGCGTTAAGAAATATTGCTCATTTTTATGTTTAATTTTTTTTCTAAACTCTAATATTAATATTTAGGTTTTATAAAAAAAGTACGAGTATATAAATTTCTCTAAAAATTACTTAATGTTGCAGTCTGAGAAGGTTACGTTAAATATTTTCAGCCTACTTTCAGAAGAAATGAAAGAATTATGAGATCACTTCCCGGTCTGTGTATCTGTGCGTGTGCGTATGTGCATGTGGATAGATGTGTCTATGTGTGTCTGAGCGTGTGTGTGTGTGCCCCCCCCCCGTACAATTTTTGAATGCGTTAACCGAATTTCACCACACTTGGCACACATGTAGTATTTAATAAGGACACCTGATTTTATAGTCTACGACATCGGGCACTTACTTTTAAAATGGCGTTCATTTTAATACTTAGGGTGTTATGTCATATCTCGGGAACCACTCAACCGATTAAAACTCAGTTTTGTATGCTGGCAGAGCATCAAGTAAGCATTACATTTTGAGGTGGATATTGATGTTCGTCCTCCATTTTGGAAGATGGCACCAAATTAAAATTAAAATTGTTAGATTATACTCCGAAAACTATTAAACCAATTCTCATCCAATTTGGCAAGTAGGTATTACTATTAGGCCAGCTAAACTTAACTAATTGAACGTTATTAGGTATTTATTTTGTTTGAAAGAGTTATCTTTAAAATNACTATTAGGCCAGCTAAACTTAACTAATTGAACGTTATTAGGTATTTATTTTGTTTGAAAGAGTTATCTTTAAAATGATCAATTGAGAAGTAATTTCTTTAACATTGATTCCCTTTTTACGCTCCATGGCTATAGACCTGGCACTTACGCGCTCTCTCTCTCTCTCTCTTAAGACATTCAATTAACACATGCTCCATGGTATTCTCGACTCCGCAAGGATACATACCGANCTCTCTCTCTCTCTCTTAAGACATTCAATTAACACATGCTCCATGGTATTCTCGACTCCGCAAGGATACATACCGAACAGCCAACCAAGTCGTAGGAGTATCGTTTTGACTTGAAGTTTCCATGGTGTGAAGAGCCATTAGCAGGTGGATAGTACTTCACAAGACTACGGGTGTGTGCCGAGGGAAACAGCCAACCAAACGAGACGGTAGATGCTCCATATGCACAAAGTTGTATCACGTTTTATAAAGAGTACCCAACTAAATTCTGGTAATCTCAGGAGCAGAATTCTCATTAGACGTTTGTATTCTTTTCTCAGGCTGTTCCCATCCTTTTATTTGCAAATTAAAACACCTGAGAATATATCAAGTTATGACTACATGCCACGAAATGTTAACAAAATCCAAATTGTTGTTTCTACTCTAAATAAATCTAGTCTATAGAGCTAGTAGACGCAACCACACTTATTTTGTAAAATCCGTGCTGCAAGTTGACAGAAATGTCGAGATCTTGAAGTGAACGCAAATGCAAGCAAACTGAATAGGCTATCACGAGAATGTGCACCATCAACAACAGTTACAACTTTCCTATAAGCAAGATTTTCATAAATTTGTTTGAAGGAGATTCCGCTTCGAGTAGCTATGGTTGTTTGGGTTTTTCATGGCGTGACTCTTCAAAAATACATTATTTCATAGGACTAAGATATATTTGGCTACTGGCAAAGTAAACAAATTTCACGTCAGACTGATTGGTGGTCTGTAATCGTCTTCGGTTTGACCTTGGCAGTTAAGCAACGTGAATTGACAATCACGATTACCGAAGACTCATGGCCGGTGTGTTGAGAGGGAAGAACGCTGTGTACACAATACATTTTTAACTCTTTGAAGAATAATTATAAAAATATTCCATTTCTCTCCTGACTTCATGGACCATTTCACCACTAATCAGTCACAATGACAAACACGCTATATTTATATATAACATAATTTTCTGGAACTCTTTACACTTAGCTGACAATATTATTGGCTGTCCATCCCTTTCCACGTGCTTATAAATTGCGCCAACGTGATGCGCGGACATAGCAGAGAGAAGGCGAATAGTGTCAGGGTGGGTATCAGAGATATTCCAGGGACATTGCTAGTCGTGTGGTCAACCCACCGGCCCTCTAATATGAGATCCAGGCCAGATCTAAGGCTGTATATTATCATGTGGGAAATGCGCCGGATATCTACAAAGGCTGGTATGTTTTCTAGAGATATTTTTA